>BSBM01000314.1:8355000-8955000 GCA_027924585.1 Larix kaempferi
TTTAGAAAAAAATAACATACCAATCTTCGAATAATGACATTTTGGGGTGGTTATACCACTTTTCCATAAATAAAATTTATATATTCCGGAAGGTCATCCGTTTTTCTAGGTTTCATCCTTTTACACCTAATTGGAAAAAGTTTTGTAGGTACCTCTAATAATTGATTTTAATGATAAAATTTTTGTTTTTCCAGAATGTCATTGCAACTAATGTGTCATAATTGGGTATCATTACCTTGCACCAGCCCTAATATAAGAAACCGTCCAATGCATTAATGGTCAAGGTGTTTATTGCTATAAAATAGAAGTTAGTGTATTTGTCATTTAATTTTATTTTTTCTTCGTAGTTGTCTAGACTTTTTGGATGTATATATTGTTAAATTTGTCATTAAAATAGATTAAATATTAATATTAATTATTAAAATAATAATAATTAATATTATTATTTTTTTAATAAAAATTATAATATAAATATAAACTTAATATTTCATTTAAATATAAATAATTATATGTGAACACTTATCCCATGGGTGTAGATCTACTCAGCATTGTTAAGGAATTCGAATTCCTTGCGACTTCGCTAGGGTTGTGTGGGTGCATCTAAGGCTCTAGTGGCAGTGGATGGGTTTGACCTCATGTCATGCAAGCACAAGCCCCTAGTAAAAATAATTATACATGAACACTCAACAATGGGGATGAATACAGATTTTATATATCAAACAATTAAGATTGAAAAAGAGAATTAGTGTCTCATTCATTGATTTGGGTTGAAATTTTTTTATACACTTGAGACTAAAAAAGAAAATTAATATTTTTGTGATTTTCAAGATGAAAAAAAAGGTTATATGACTCAAACAATTTTGATATGTAATGTGTAATTGGTGTGTGAGTTAGAGTTTTTTTGCAGGAATAGGCAACTGGGTTGGGATTGTACTCACATGGCACGAGGTCGATTCTAATCCACTACCACTATACCTCTAGGATACCAACACTACCCAAGTGTGACGCACATGGCTCGATCGAAGTTTGAACCCCCAACGTCCCAAGGAGTACCTTAATAGTACACCCTATCCCCAATTGATTTACAGCTAGGGGTAGTTAGTGTGTAAATTTAATTTAAAAGATATAGATTATTTAAAGTCTAATAGAAATTTTACAAACCACAAAGTTTGTGGTTAAATAAGAAGAAAAAACATTATGTTACATCAACCTAAATTCTTTATAATTTATTATATACATAACATAAAGTGACCAAAAGTAAAAGATAATTACCTTTTTTTATCATGGTTTATAAAATAAAGAAAAATTAAAACCACCATAAATCCATCTTAATCTTGGATCTATCTTAATGTGTAAAAAAAATTAAACCTTAAGAAATTCGACAGCTTATAGATTTATGTTTAAAATGGATCTTTGATGGTTTTAATAAAAGCGATCTTTTAATATATTAAGCTTACCTCAATGATAGAATGATTTTATGTAATGGTCTTACATTCATACTTAAAACTACTTCTAATTGGTTATGAACTTGCCTTCCTCAAGAAAACATATTAAAAACCCAAGAGAGGCATGCTTAATGATGGTTGTCCTCACTCTACGTTTGACACTTAAGTTAGGTTTTTCCAAAAAATTTCTTCTAATACCCAAAATATTGAGTTGTATAAATATAATATTAATTAATTGAAGTGGTTTATATAAAATTGTTGAAAGTTTATTAAATTTTAGACTTCTAGTTTATTTACTAAATCATATATTTATTTTCTAAATGTTAATGATTGAAATCAATTTTTTTCTTAATTTTGAATTTTTATAGTGCTTGAGTCCAAATGTATCTTAAAATAGAGATCTTAAATTTATTTAATTATAACATACAAATAATAATAATAATAAAAGCCCGATGGGTTAGCTCAAGTGCTTGAGTGCTATAATCGCAAAAAGAAGATCTCTCCCGTATTTCATTGAAATAAAAATAATTTTTTTTAAGTTTTATTAAACACATGAATACAATATATTACATAAACTTTATGTTCTCATATATATCAACATATTAAAGTTATCATGAAATATTATTATAATTGCAGAGTGATGGTTAAGAAAATAGGTATGTTTATTAAATAGTCTATGTTTTTATGTTTATATTAATTAGTTTAATGTTTATCCTTTATTTAATAACTAGCCATCTCCGCAAAACTAATTGGTTGGCTACACACCTAGTTCACATGCCACTTTACATCGATAGGTGTTTAGATATTCTCTCAGATTTTGGACTTCCTTGAGTGGATCAAGAAGATTAACCAGAGTGTAACAAGTGTACAATGGGGATTCATTTCATGGTCGTCGTACCTTGTTATGCTCAAATGCATCTTGATTAAGATTTAAATAAGCTTTTAAGTGGTTGGTAAGAAAAGGGGTATGTTTATTAAATAATATTTGTTTTATGTTTATATTAATTAGTTTAATGTTTAGCATTTGTTTAAAAACCAACCATCTCTACAAAACTAAGTAGTTGGCTACACCTATCGGTGGTGTTCACCAGCCATTTTACTTGTGGCTGTGCTAATATATAATTTAGTACAACATTAATATACATAATAAAAAAATCCAAATATACAATTACAAATTTAGAACAACAATAATATACATAATGAAGATAAAGTACAATACCTAAGCATTTTTTCAACATAAATTTATAATACCTAAACTTATTCCATACTAATACAAACTAATATTTTCATCATAAAAACTCTTCAAATATCCAAAACCTTTATTACAAATTTAGAACAACAATAATATACATAATGAAAATGAAGTACAATACCTAAGCATTTTTCAACAAAAATATATAATACCTCAACCTATCCCATTCTAATACAAACTAATATTTTCATCATAAAAGCTCTTCAAATATACCAAACCCTTACTAGAATATCCATAATCACTACTTAACCTAGTGATCAACACTGCAAAAGCAAAGGCTAAGAAAAAAAAATACCACCAATCTCTGCAAACCAATCATTAAAGCTTTTGAATATTGTTCAAATAATCTTTAAAATATCAAGTACTTTCTGAACCAAAGACAATGTCTTCCCTCTATATAAACTAAAGTGAGAGATAACCTAATGATCAATAATGCAAAGGCCAAGCAAAAAAATTACCACCAATCTCTAGAAACCAATCATTAAAGTTTTTGAATATTGTTCAAATAATCTTTAAGAGATCAAGTACTTTTTCCCACCAAAGACAATGTCCTCCCTCTATATAAACTAAATTAAAGTGAGAGAGAATCTCTAAGATATAAAGTATTTTTTCTTTTTCTTTTTTCGAAATGAAAAAAAAAAAAGCAACTTACTATTCCATAAAGAATCAAAGTTATATTATTAACTTTGAAGAAGCATTAGCTACAAGCTACATAAGCAGAAAAATAAAATCTCCATACAATAAATCTCCAACTTAAAGCATCAGGTCATTGGAAATCAATACAAAATCAAAGGTGAGAGCCATCAATACCTAACCAACAATCAACAGCTAATCAACAAAAACCCAGTCCTTATCCAAAAGATAGATCATCATGGAAAGGAACAAACCTACAAGGATAAGGACCCAAAACTAAATAGAGTCTGATTAATCAAAAAGAGGCCGAGAAAGAAAAACTATAATCGAAATCCTTATACATCATGACAGGCTATAGAGCACTTAGACAAAACTATCCATCTAGCAAAAACATCCAGAAAAATATTAGAAGATGAAGGAGGAGCCTTCATCAAACTTATCAAAATTCAACATCTCTTCAAAATAGATAGCACCTTCAAGGGAGTCCACAACTCTCTTGGAAAGCTGGTCAGCCAACTTATTGTAGCTTCTATATATGTGGGAAAAGGTGTGATCTATAAAGTGCAGTTTCAAAGCATTTATTCTGTCACATAATGCTTTAGTGCGGCCACCTTAAGAAGAACAACTCTATTGTTTTCCCAATCCACTACTACTTGTAATCCCCATAGATATGGAGAGATGTGAAGTTTTTTTCATGAGCAAACCAAAGAAAAGCCCACATAGCAAGTAATTCAGCTTATGTATTCGATCCCGTTCCACAACCCATCTAGTAAATAAAGTGATGACTTTTAAAAAGTCAATTGACCATACTGCACCCACCCTTGTTTGAGATAGAGGCTCCATCAAAGAACCCCACAACATCTTCATTTGGGAAAACAAGATCTCTCCCAACCACATGCTTTTTCACTTGCTGCGATTTGTAATAATCTTCATACAACTTCAAAATCTTGAGACATGTAACCTGAATAGATGCCTCGACATCTTTGAAAATCCTCATATTCTTTGCTCTCCATATTCCCCAACATACAAAGAAGGGAAATTCTTTGTGTTGGGGAGAATTGAGAACATACAAAGAAGGCGAGTTCTTTGTGTTGGGGAGAATTGAGAACCCATTCTTACAAAGAATCTTCAAGGTAGATCTACTTCCAATTGTGAGAGATCTATAATAGAGAAATAGACTCATCCCACACAACAATGGCAAAGGGGCAATAAACAAAAATATGACTTACTAATTCCGACTTTCCCATACATAATTAACAAATATTTGGCCACACAACAGCTATGGAAATCAAATTGTCCCAAGTAAGTAATTTATTTCGCAAGGATAACCTTTTTTCTTCAAGAAAAAAAAAGTACTTTTTCTTAAAAAGACAATGTCCTCCCATATAAACACTCCCACGCTGCAAGATGCTGTCAATGAGTTCGTCGGTGTCGAACTCGAAGCCTGATCCCATACCTGACCGAAACCACAATACCATATTGGAACTCCAACGGATTCTCCATTGCCGGAGAATGTTCGAAGGTGAATAATTGATAGAGGTGAATGAGTACCAACTTAATCTCCTGAAGCGCAAATTTCATACCAATGCAGGCGCGAGGGCCGATACCAAATGGGCTGTTCGCGTAAGGATGTCTATTCTTTTCTTCGTCGCACTCGGGATCGAATCTCTCCGGATTGAACATTTCCGGTTCGGGAAAGTATCTCGTATCTTTTGCCAGCGCGTTTAATGCCATCCAAACCCATGTACCCTGTGCAAAAACAAAATAAAAAAGTTCAGGATCCTTAATACAGTAATCCCCTACTTAGTAATGTTAATGTGGAAGCTTTGATCACCTTCGGCAGCAGGTAGCCTCCTATCTGAACAGGCTCCGACGCCTCTCGTGCAACTAGAGGAGACACTGTGTAGAACCGCATTGCCTCTTTGATTACCTGCAACGTTAGATATATTATAAAGACCCCATGAATTAGCCCAACAAACCCACAATGATTAGGAAGAACTTTGATCAAATTGTCAGTCTTAATTACTTGTGTGAGATATGGAAATTCGATTTCGAGATCTTCAGTAGTGGGATTCCTGTCAGGAGGCCCAAACGCGTCGATTTCACGCAGCAATTTGCCTTCGACATCCGGGTGAG
Source organism: Larix kaempferi (assembly GCA_027924585.1). Classification (NCBI taxonomy): domain Eukaryota; kingdom Viridiplantae; phylum Streptophyta; class Pinopsida; order Pinales; family Pinaceae; genus Larix; species Larix kaempferi. The sequence goes on from BSBM01000314.1 coordinate 8,360,467, forward strand.
CCGAGACGAGGTAGAGTATCACAGAAATGGTGAACGAAGTCGTAGCTGATCCAGCCAACAGATGCTCGTATGTGAGAGCGTTTATGTATTCTTCACTGAACAAATCTCTTGAAAATTTACTCCCTAAAACTGCTGAGAGGAAATCCATTCTCGTTTCATTGCCCACTGCATCTTTCTTTCTTTTTTCTACAATCGCGTTCAATCTGTGGGTCAGTCTGCGGCTATTGTTGCAGACTTTCCAGTCCCCTGTTCCAGGTATGCGGCTCAGGATCTGTCTAAAAGGCTCCTGCGCGATAGGAAACAAAAATCCCACGAGGATACTAAATGTCCCGTTCAGATCCATCTTCAACGAACTTGTCGAGTAGACGTGCTGTTTGATGAATTCTGAAACCTCGGCGGGATTCGAACTCGTTATATTTGAATTATCTTCAGTGAGACAGAATTTCTCGCCAAAAGCTGCTTCTCCGATGATGTCCGTGGCGACCCTGAGGAGAAGCTCTGAGAAGTCGATATCCTCGCTTTCTTCTTTGTCTGCTAACTTTTCCTTCAAAATACTGACGACACGTTCCATCACAGGAAGCAAATTCGATATCCGCCCCGTTTGATATAGCGGCTGAATGGCCCCGCGCATGGATGCCCATCTTGAGTCCCTGAGAGGCAAAATTTGAAATTGAGAGTTATTTCAATGGATGACCATCTTGAGTCCCTGAGAGGCAAAATTTGGAATTGAGAGTTATTTCAATGGATGACCATCTCGAGTCCCTGAGAGGCAAAATTTGGAATTGAGAGTTATTTCAATTGAGTAGTGAACATTATAGTTCAGTATGGAGAAAATGTTGTTACGCTGGATATGGATAGTGAGTAGTGAACATTATAGTTCAGTATGGAGAAGATGTTGTTATGTTGGATATGGATAGTGTGAATATGGATATCTTTTATATAAAGAAATTGGATATTGGATGGCTCTGAGTATAAATTGAGTATAAATTGGATTGTTGTGAATGCTTGACAAGTCCGAGTTTAAGATGGTGCAAATTGAATAGCAATGATGCTTGATAGATTGATCTATGTTGATTAAAATCAGCTAATGAATTGAAACTTGAATCTTGAATTGAATTATTATTGTAGTAATTGGTTATTAGATAGCTCGGAGTATAAATTGGATGGCTGTAAATGCTTGATAAGTCCAAGTTTAAGATGGTGCAAATTGAATAGCAATGATACTTGAGAGATAAATCTATGTTGATTTTTTTTGTCATAAGAAAAGAAAAGTACTCTTGTTATTTCATTGAAATCAAAAAATACAAAAACAAGCATGGTCTAAACATCCATGATAGATCTTCCATGTCTGTTGCTAATCATGTCTGAAGAATCATCAGATAACTATGTTCAATTACATAATCAAATACAGCAAAACTTAATATCAAAAAACAAGGCCACAAAGTACCATCTATACAAGGAGGACTTAAAAGTTTTCAAACAAGAAAGTTGTGCAGAGACAACTTGTGAAAAGATATTCGTTCACCCATTCTTCTCAGAGAAGAGCACCTGGGTTACCCTCAATAGCTAACTTGGATAAAGCATCAGCCACTGCATTGTTTTCTCTATAGATGTAGTCAAAAGAGAGATTCTGAAACCTGTCCATTAAAACAGTTGTTCTGTGGCACCAATAAAGCAGTGAGACATTCTTCAAATTGGCTTTTTTATTTACCCAGTTTATAATAACAGAAGAGTCGCCATATATCCCAATATTATCCAAACCACACAAAAATGCCCCTTAAATAAACTGGCCATAGACCCCATAAACCTAGTAGTTCTGCTTTTATGTTTGTACCCTCGCCTCTATTCAATCGGAATTTGAGAATAAGAGACTGACCACAGATGATAATGAAACCCGCGCCGCACTGCTGATTAAAATCAGCTAATGAATTGAAACTGGAATCTTGAATTGAATTATTATTGTAGCAGATGAATAAATGAGTTGTGGAAACAGCAAATTACCTGGTGAAAAACAGACCCTTCTGGTGGAGAGGAGATGAAGCAATGGGAGATGGGATGCTTCTGTTTGAAAACTGTTTGAATTTCTTAATCCCCACCTCGCGGCACAGATCTGCGTCTGCGATGATCACCAACGGTTGCCTTCCAAAGTTGAATCTGCAATTTCTATGTCAGAGATTAACATCTATAATTCCTGGTCTTACAAAATATCTATCTATCAGACGGGTTGGAATTAGGAAATTGGAACCTGTAGATAGGGCCATATTTGCGGGCCAACTGGATGAAGACGTCGGGTCCGTGCTTTGCAAGTAGATGCAAGTGACCGAGGAGCCAAAGCGCAGGGGGACTGGGAACCTTCCGCAATTTCCAAGTGGGTATAGTCAGATAGATCCATATTGCGATCAATGCAACTGCTACAATGAACGTGCAAATCACAGTTGTCGCGGTATTCATAAATTGGACTTGGGTGGGAACGAATCTATCCGGTTCAATTGATAAAATAGTGAGAATTCTGCATAGAGATGCCATGCCCGAACTCGTCTACCGTTTTGAAATCATTCAAAGATGCCCCAGCTCACCTGATATGCCCTCTTTGTGACGCTATCTTCATTACAGAAGAAATTTCTAATTTTCTTATGATTTCGAAATTTATTTAACTAATTGTTATTTTTCTATTGGATTGTAGTAAAATAAATAATATAAAAATGAAGTTATCCTAAACTTAAGAGTTCAAAAATATAAGTTTAACTTTTAAAAGTTTTGATCTTTCCTCTTTGGTTTTCTAAATCCTACCCATATATATCCTATAATAAAATCGCCATAGAATCAAAATATATTGCCATAGAATCAAAATTGATTTTCAAAACATTTAGAAAACTTAAAGTTAAACAAAACCATGTTAGTTCAAAAATATAAGTTTAACTTTTAAAAGTTTTGATCTTTCCTCTTTGGTTTTCTAAATCCTACCCATATATATCCTATAATAAAATCGCCATAGAATCAAAATATATTGCCATAGAATCAAAATTGATTTTCAAAACATTTAGAAAACTTAAAGTTAAACAAAACCATGTTAGTTGTCAACCTTTTGTTTTTTGTTTTTTTGCTTTCAAGAGGTGGCTTGAGACCAAAGGTGCTTGTTGGAGTATCTTCCTTATGTTTATCTTTAGTTGTTGAGCCAATTGACATTATTGGTGTGAAATTACTTATTGGGACGCCCTATTATTAGATGGTGGACAACTTTCTTAAATAATATTAAAAGCCTTAAAAAAACAAAAATTATATAATAATGAATTTGCATTAAAAATCAAGCTTTTTACTACTATGGTGATGTGCATCGCGAATAATGGAGATATAGTGGAGAGGTCACTAATTATTCATTTTCTAAACCATGTCTTTGTTTGTTTTGAAGCACTTTGTTAGATTAACTCGAAAGAAAATATCGAAAGTCACTAAATTTAACAACTTTATTTAATAAACATTAAAAAATATTAAAAAGTTTACCAATACATTTTTCAAAACTTTTTTTTCCATAAAAAAAATCATATTCTTTATATCCAAAAAGTGATACAGATCGAAAGCATTTTTTTAAGACTTATTTTTATTTTAACGCACCTTGTTGTTTTAGTATATTGTTTTAATAAAGATATGAGGTGGGTAAATCCTATTTTTATTTTAATATACTGCTCTTATTATTTTATGCTTCCCTTAACATATTGATAACTAAATTACTATATTATATATTATTTTATCGTGGTTGGACAATGTGTCGGAAAACATTAGTGGAGTTTATAAATGATTTCCTCCCACTAGTTGGTTTGCTTTTTAAAGTGGCATGGCTCTTCATAACATATTGGCTAACATGGACGTGTGTCAACATCAATGTCTTGCAATGGTTTTGTAAATGTTGTACCTCTATGATGTGAAGAGTTCCCAACGTTATGATGGTTAATTAAAATTAACCGTTTTTCATTAATTAGAAGAATATGAAAATGAAGTATATTAAGTTAAATAAAGAATTTTTTTATTAAGAGTATAATAGCCATTAATATGTGTAAAAAAAAATTTATTATTTAGATGTAAAATATCAAATAAATAAATATATATATATATATATATTTTGTGAAATATTTATAATTAGTATAGGTATATATTTTGTGGTAATGTTGATGAACACAAGTTAAGTGCTACAAAGTATTAGTTATTCATACTTCATACTTTAGTTACCAATTATTGCATTTATTTTTTTCTTTATTTTATTTTTAATTTATATTTTTCCAAACTAAAGTTATAATTAGGTTTAAAGTTATAATTAACTTTAATAAATGTATTGTAATATAACTAAGTAATTGTCCATTGGTTGTAGCTTGGGTTATTGAGAGGAATGATTATTGTCTTTTCCACCCAAGTTCAATTCTTATAAGTGACATTTAAATGATGAGATCATTAAGAAAATATAAAACATAATTTGATATTTGGGTATTGTGATAATATTTGCATTTTATAGTTCTTAATGATTTAGATTCTAAATTGTTTTTTGAATTTTCATAAAATAATTTATTCATTGTATTGATTTGTTCAGGTTTATTTGTTTATGGGTGAGCGTAGGTTGCTCTGATACCACTTTGTAATGTCCCCAGATCACCTCAGTATCTTTTAGAGACGATGGAAGTCCTTGATACTCTTTTTTTTTCCAATGCTTCCATCATGCACTCTTTCGCAATTATTATCGGGTATGGAGTCTACATGGCGTCTTTCCGCAATCCGCAATCTGCAGTCCGCATTGCGTCTTTCCGCAATTCGCATTGCGTCTTTCCGCAATCCACAATCTGCAATTGCATCTTTCCGCAATTTGCAATCCGCATAGCATATTTCCACAATCCGCAATCCGCAATTGCATCTTTCTGCAATCCGAAATCTGCATAACATCTTTCTGCAATCCGCAATCGGCAATTGCGCAACCCGCAATCTGCAATGCGCATTGCAAAAGTCGAAAATGCAGAATCCCAACTTCATCATTCCGGAAAACTTTCCCTTCCACAATTCGCAATCCGCATTGTGGAAGTCGGAATTGTGGAAGTCCAACTTCAACCTTCCAAAAAACTTCCCCTTCCCCAATCCGCAATCCGCATTGCGAAAGTCCAACTTCAACCTTCTAGAAAATTTCCCCTTCCGCAATCCGCAATCCGCATTGCGGATGCGGAACTGCGGAAGCACCTTCTCTGCTCCTGCAGCTCACCAATGCAAACTTCTGAGAGGCATAACTTCCTCATCCCTGGTCCAAATGAGACAAGGTTGGTACCGTTGGAAAGCTCTTGGAGAGCTCTATCCAATGGTGCAACTTCCACTCCAAACTAAGGTCTCTAACCCTGTCATTTCTCCATCCTGCACCTTCAGAGCAACTTGTGTCGACCCATATTGGTGCATGTTGCTCCATTACAAAGCGCGTTGACCTCTCTACGAGCAAAAAATTAGGTTTTTGAGAAGCTTCTAAATCCAAATCTCATTGGATAACCTTTCCTTCCTATTTCTATGGATCTATCTCGAGCTCCAAAACTGTTGGAATCATATCTCATCCGCTTTCCATAATCTTCTCACCCCTCTCTTATCCTTAGTGTGCTATAAAAGAGACCTTTGGGCATGGGTGTAGGAGGAGGAATTTGTATTTAGGAATTGCTGGAGAAATTATCCCAGAAGCATTAGACTCTTGATGTGCTTCCTTTCAAGACAAGGGTGACATGTTGAAATAGGAGGAATCTACCAGAAGGAGACTACGAAACCAAGGATTACGGTTGTATTTATAATTTCTGTCATCTTTAATACAATGATGTGCACTTCCTTCCCATACTTTATTGTTATTGTCATGTATAGAAAATCTCCTTGGTCATTTGCTTAGATCATTTATATTGTTTCTAGTTCAATCCACTTGCTACTTGTTTGTGTTGGATCTATAATAGGTTCTTTCATACGCAAAGTTGGATTCAACAGCTTGAAGAGATAGCAACGACGGACTTCATATCAGACGTGAGATTTATCAACTTCATCTCTTATGAATATAATTGATCTCTAAGTAAATTGTGCATATATTGTCTCGTTTTGTTCTAAATTCAACTCATTCAAACTAAAAAGATTCATTTATGTCCTCACGTGAGAATTATCCATCAACACTATTTCCCTTTCTAAAAAAAGTGAATCACCAAGTCTTTAATATCCCATATCCCCTTGAGAATAAACAAGTAAAAAATAAAATGGACACTCTCTTTTTTTCGCTCTTTTCCCCTTGTTCCCTTTTACCTTTATGATCCTATAAAGCAAATATAAATATGAAATTTCCTTCCCTTAATTCTCTTGTGTCCAAAGGTCATTTAAAAAAGGAAATAATTTTCCATTAAATACAGAAGTTTAAACCCACATATTAAAAGAGGAGGAGGGCGAACCAAGAGAAGACATGACGAGTGAAAGACCATTGTGTAACCCAAGAATATGGTGGGGAATTCATCGAAATTAGCAAGGATGATATCATGAATTATGAGCATAAAAATTGCAAGGAGAAAAACGTGGAATGAAGGCAGCAAGAAGTTGACGAAATAACACATGGGAAAGACCATTTTGAAATTTTTTAAAAGTATGCTCTGGTTTGAAGTAAAACGCAAGGTATACTCCACGATGAGAAAAAGATGGAACGGACCATTAGGAACGCTGCGACGCAATAAAAAAAAAGATACAACGCTATGGGGATACTCTTGGCCAGCGAGAAAAATGAAATGAAATGATTGGCGAACTGTATCATTCAAAAGGGACAATTTTAAAAGTAATGTATTTCTTTGTAGAGAACAAGGAGACCGAAAGAAGACTATTGTAAACTTTTTAAGGGATCGGCGAACGATTGGCACCACATAGCATAGCCCAGTGCATATAGGTTGTAGTTGCGACGATGACCACCTGCGAAGAGGCCGCAGTATGAAGAGGTTGTTATTGCTACAGAGCAATTTGGAAAACCTTGTCCCTTTTAGCTTCGCATTTCATGTCGTATGGTGATGGATTGCTGAAGCCAAACAATTTTTATTTTGACCCAATACAAAAACTATGAAGCAATATCACATCTAGTTTTGGGCACATTAACTATTGCCAAATCGCATTATAAACAAATTTTGTAGCAGATCCAATGACAAAAGACTATAAGAAGTTTGCATTATTGTATTCTCCCAATCTTCTGGAGGTCCTTATAGTCCGCGGGGTGAAATTGACAATGAGCATGCCCATCAAGCTTTCATTCTACATAAGAGGGCGAGAATCGGTTACTGAGGGTCAGCCTCTTCTCGAATGCACATGGAAAACATAACACCATGCAAAGCAAGTAGTGCTGAAACCCTTTTCCTTCACACACACGCTTTGCATTTGCTTGTTACAGCTTTTAACAGCTTGGTGAAACTACTGAAACCATCATCTCCCATCGGAGGTATGCCTAGACAGTCTACGGCCTATTATACTAGATGACTGTCAAATTCCATTTCTTTAATAAAAAATATGATTAGGCTTTTGACAGTACATAATTCATAAAAAAATAACCAATCCACATATTAGAATGTTCTTTTATTTCATGCAATCTGTTTTATTTACTGAATATATTTTCAATAGAAGAAGAATCGACCAAGTTTCTTGATGATCATTGAGATCATTACATTAATCAATGGAGATCTTTGATTGCATTTTTTAAATTGCAAATTTATTTTTACATATAATAAAATGCTAAAAAAATAACTTAGATGTAGCAAATACAAATTACAACTTTTTTTATATTAACAACAAAAACGCAAAGTTTCATTTCATTCAAACACATTTTAAAATTTCAAATTCAAAGGATAATGCTAACTTCTCTTTGCGTATTTAGGAAAACTACTTAATTTACTTAAGAGTCAGAGTATATTTAATTATTCGTGCATTTTCATGTTAATGACTAAAGCTTACTTTTCTCATATAATTAATTGCATAACACATTTTTTTAAAAATATTTTGCATTCATTTGGTTGCACATAATTAGTTAATCAATTTCACTTTTAGAAATCAATGCACGAATGGTTCTAGGTAGACTTAATTTATTTTGATTTATGGACTAACATTTTTTTTGAAAGCTTCTTATGAGATTAACTCTTTTGATCGATTGTTTGAATCATATCTATATGAGGGCTCTAATCAATACCCGAGGTTCCATACCCCTTCATACCTTTGACCAACCCTTTAAGGGTGTTTTTTTTCCTTGTTGTAACCTAAATCGTGTCATTTTGAGCATCAACACTCCAAGCCACCAACAACAACATTAGTGGGGTCTTTGGAATGGATTTTCCCAAAAAGACACCTTTGTAGTTCAACTACACTACTAAGGATCTTCCACCAACATGAGTTTGCAGTTCAGCACTAGGGTTAATTGCATTTCATACAATGCAAACATGGAGCTGATTTTGCAAGATACATACATTATGGGATTCGAAAATCATCCCATTCACATCCATGGCTATACTTTCTTTGTTGACAGTTGAGGATTTGGAAACTACAACCCCTGTACAAAATCTCCCATGTCCAATCTCGTCAATCCGGCTATCCATAATACAAGTAGCATTCCTACTTGCACTTGGGTAGCTTTGAGATTCAAAGCCAATAATCCACGTAAATGATTTTAAAAACTTCATACTTGAGATTGTGGCAATGGAATGCTCTTCTTCACCGTGGGATGGAAGATAGAATGGCTAAAGGGGATGAATAGATCGGTCTGCCAATTGGTTTCAGTGTGGAATATAGATAGTCCAATCTCTTGAACTCAATGAGGTGGGGCCCCACTTTTTTACCACAGAAAAAAATTCGTAATTTTATTTATAGAAAATAGAAATTACATTCTTCAAAATCACTTAACTTTCTAAAAAATAGAGCATCGTCATTCTCAAAAATAGAGCATCATAGTTCTGTTTGCATAGTAGCTTCACAAGTTGTCCTTATACTTTCTTACATATTAAAAAAGAAAAACTTTAGAGTTATCAGTCTTACAATATAAAAAAGAAACATGCACATATAAAAAGAAACATTCCTAGCATTCCCAGAGATAACTATGAGGTATATCAATGAGTATCCCATAAGAAATAGTGTTTCACTTGAGATTCACCTCCTTTGCTCTTTTATAAGATGCATTTCTCCACCTCTTAGCTCTAGGCATGTCTTTGAAAGAGAATCAACTTCTATGTTTCTTTCCCTATAGATATGAGAGAAAGATATTTCTTCCATGTAGGACTTTAATCTTCTAATCTCTTCAAGAATCGGATTTAAGCATATGTTGCGACAAAGTTATTTTTCATTTACACAATCAATCACAATTTTTGTATCCCCATAAACTTGGAATGACTTGATTCCATATTGAAATTCCAGTCTCGATAGAATTTTTAAGGCCCATAGCTCTGCATAGTTGTTACTTCCTTCTCTACAACTTGCTTTGAAGCTCAGTTTTGTCTCTTTATCCATAAAGACCAGCCCTCTTGCTCCAGTTTTGTTGGGATTCAATTGACATACCCAATCGAAATAAGCCCAAGGTATATCCTAGTTTACTACTTCTACCTCCACCTTTCTGATTTTTATTTTTATCTCCTCTCGAGGAAAGCACTTTAAGATTGCAACAACATTTTTTGCACAAAATAAAGGAGCTTGATGCTTGTCTTCAAAATCAATAGATTTCTTGCTGTCCAAATTTTCCATACAGTTATTAGAGGCAAAATTTTGAATTCTTTATAGTTTGGGTGTAGAGACCATGTCTTCTAGAAGTCTTGCACTGTGGTTCCATTCCAAATGAAACTAAAATTCAAAAGAATCTCAACTTCTTTCCAAAATTGTGATGTGAATTTACATTCTACTGCCAGATGCATGTTTGATTCTTCAACTTCTAAACACAAAGCACACCTTGAAGGACCCTCCCAACTTCTTCTTTGAAGGTGATCCCAAGTCACGACTTTGTATTTCAATAAAAACCACATTGACAGGTTAGATTTCGGTGGGTAGTTATATTTCCAAATTTTCCTCCACCACCAAATCTGATTTTTTTGTCTACTCCCATCAAAACATCATAACCTTTCTTTGGTATATAGATGCCATGGTCATTGTATGACCAAACTAGTTGATCATCTTTGGGAGTTATAAAAATAATATTGATATTTAGATGTTTTGTAAAATCTTTCCAAATAGTCTCCTCTTCTCCTCTAAGACCCGGGTTTTTAGCCTTTAACCATCTCTGTACAACACTTGAGGAATTCCTGTTGTCTACAATCTAGTTTAGTGTGTAAAGTTCTTTGAATCTGAGTTGAAAAATCATATGGATTGGAAGGAAGAATTGATTCCCACTTCCTACCCATGCATCCTCCCCTACTAGTAGACTACGTCCATTTCCCACCTTCCACAACAGGTTGTCTCCAATAACATTATAATATTTTACTACTTCTTTCTAGATAATAGAGATGTTCTGAATAGATTTTTACGGACTCCTAATCCATTCCATAACTGATAGGGTTTAAGGTACTTATGAATGATGATCTCTCTCCAAATACCTGTCCTTGCTATTAACATCCATACACTTTTCTCTGCTAGGGATTTAGAGAACATTAAAGGGCATTTCAAACCCCACCCACCTTTATTTTTTGGAATGGAAAGGTTCTACCATTTTATCCAAGCCATATTCCTTTGATCTAAAGCTCCCGAACATAAGAAGTTGAAAAGGATTTTTCTGATCACAATCAGAGTACCTCTAGAAATGCACATAATAGAGCACTAATAAACCAGGGTTGCTTCTAGAACAGATTTAGCTAGAACCAATATTCAAGCTTTAGAAATCCATCTAAGACTCTAGTTTGTTATATGTTTCTCACACTTTGAAATTAACCGGTTCCAATCTTTTTTCCCATAAGACACAAGTTTTAGCAAAAATCCCAAATATTTCAAACCGCTATCAAAAGAATGTTCTTTGAAAGGAAATAAAATCTTTAAAATAAGCTGATATTCTTCTTTAATTCCTTCTTCAATAAAGGAGGATTTCAAGTGGTTTACTTGCATACCTATAGCTAAGCAGAACAGGTCGAGGATTTTTGCCAGCATATTCAAGTCTTTACATGAGCTTTCATAGAATATGAGCATTTCATACAATATGATCATTTCATAAAAAAATAGGATATGTGAAAGTCTACAGGTTCCTCCAATTAAGATTCCTTTGAAATATCCTTGAATTTTTGCGTGGTTTAAAGCTCTGCTTAATCCGTCAGCAACCAAAAGGAACAGTAGGGGGGCTAGTGGGCACCATTGTCTTATACCCTTGCCAGGTTTGAAGAAAGAAGAGGCCACATCATTGATTAGAATATGGAATGAAATCGAGGAGATGGTTGTCATTATCCATTTAGTGAGCTGTGTACCGAATCCGAGATGAGAGAGTATCACTCTGATATAAGACCAGCTTACTATATCGTAATCCTTTTTCAAAACAATTTTCAAACTAGATGAATCGATCTTCTTTGTTTTTATAGAATGAAGTCCTTCTTGTGTAACTCCAACTGCTTCATGGATCTTCCTACCATGTAAGAAGCCGAATTGCTCTTGCGTAATACCAATTGAAAGGAGAGGCTTTATTATTTGACCAATTATTTTAGTTGTAATTTTTTAAATGGAGTTACATAGTGAAATCATCCTGAAATGATCAAAACTGTATGGATTATCTATCTTAGGAATCAGGTCTATGAGTGTTGCGTTGAAGGCTACCAACACTTTCCCATTTTTTCTGGAATCATCAATAACTCTAAGGATATCATTTCTCATCACATCGAATAAACTGATACAAAATTCCATAGGGATTCCATCCGGTCCAGGGCTTTTCTCTTTTTTTTAAAGTTTTAGAGTCTCCTCTAATTCCTCACAAGTAACTTCCTTCTTCAAATGAATGTTATCCTCCTCATTTACTATAGAAGGGAAGTATTGAGCTATCTTAAGATTGTTTGCTACTTTTTCTTCTTCCTCTTTTTTGAATAAAGAGTCAAAGAACTTTACTCCCTCCTCTGCTATATCATTGAAGGTATTAATTTGTTCTCCTTCTTTAGTATTAATTTTCCATTTTGAGTTTATTCCCTTCCCATGATTTGAAAAATGATGAAAGAACTTTGTATTCTCATCACCCTTGGCCAACCAAATTGCCCTACTTTTCATCCTCCATTCTTCCTCTTGAATAAGAAGTAACTCCATCTGTCTTCTTTCCCATTCTAGAACTTCCTCTTTGGAATAAATTGAGACAAAACCCATGCAATCTTACTCATTCCACTTTCTTAAGTTGAGCTCTATATATTTTAATACTTTGTCTTTTAGACCTCTCATCTTAGCTGACCAATCCTATGCAATTCCTTTAATAATTTTTAGATTTTTTAAGAATTGAATTGGAGCAGACTCTCTGTTGGATGCCTTAAAAGTAGTCTAAGACTTTTTTAGAAGCTGTAAAAAATCTAGATTTTACATCCAAGAAGGGTTAAATTTAAAAGGAGCAGGTGTAAAATATCCCAAATCTAATAACTCTACGAAAATAGGTATGTGGTATGAATCTCCCCCATTACCCACCCATTGTCTGAATATGAAAGAAGAGTCTATAAGACCATCACTGATTAGGAATCTATCCAATCTCTTGGATATTCTTTCTTGTCCAACTCTTCTATTTCTCCAGGTTGGTGAACGCTTTATAGGTTCGATATTCATTAACCCAGCCAAGTCTAGCTTTCGTAAAAAATAATCTAATAATAAATCCTTCAAGGATTTCGGTCCCCAAATATTGGGAAACCCTAGAGAAAATTTTAAATCTCCTCCTAGAATTAGAGATCCATCCATCATCATCTTTTTGGAAAGAATATTGTCCCAGAACTGAACTATTTCAACATAAGGTCCATAGACATTGGCAAAAATAAAAGACTTACCTATAGTAATGGAAGATAATTTAGTGCCCAAAACCGAGTCCATTGGCCAGGAGTTACGTAAATTCCAATTGCTAACCTTCCACCCAATAATTATACCTCCAAACCTGCCTTTAGCATCTACAGAAGTGAAATCCAAACCTTCTAACAAATTTTTGAGCTCAATAATTAAACTTTTACCTTTCGTCATCATTTCTTGAAGAAACAGAATATCAAGATGATTAGCTGAAATCAACCTTCATATGGCTAGTTGTTTCAAGGTTTTAGCCATCCCTCTATAGTTCAGGGAGAAAACCAACACTAGGTAACCTGCTCTAAGCATCCCAATCAAATAATTTTGCCTACCATCCACCACCTCATAACAATATTTTATCTGGGCTCTCTATAGGTGTGCTCTCCTTCCTCTAATCCCTAAGAAAGAGACATATGGGTTCAACCCTAACCCCCCTCCTCTAATGATCCACTCAGCAGTTCGCATTTTTTTCGAATGTTAACTTCGACTTCGATAAGTCATCGAATCTGACACAACTTTGACAAGTTATGAATTTGACACGACTTCGACAACCTCAACAACTTCGACAACTTCATCAACCATAATAGTTTCGTGACATCGACCTACGACTTGCGACTGTCGCACTACGACAAAGTGTCCCTCTGTCTTCGAGTCGACTATAACGGTTGAACTTCTGAAACTGTTCTAACTTCTCTTGTAACTAAACGTAACGGGAAGGCACCCAAGCATCTCAACATTCTATATAAGCATGTATAATATTGTAACATACATGAATGAATCGATCAAGCATTCAGCCGTCGAGTAATAGAGAAGATCATTTCTCATTCTTGCATATTGTCTATGTGTATTTGTGTTCTACTTATGTAGTGTATTCCTGCTTTGCTTAGTCTATTCTTTAAGCTTTCTCCACAATAGAGACGACTCATTTAGTCAAACTATTGTCCCCCTCGTGCACCTGTGCGCATGCGGATCATTGGTATCGGAGCAGTCAGTTTTGTTCGTGCTTAAGTTTTGCATAGACACTTCCAATGAAGTTACCTGACTTATACCGGTTCAAACACGCTCACAATATCATCAATCCAAGTAGACACTACCTCTAGAAATGGCAGAAGAAACAGACGATAGACATGCAGTTGACGAGACAACACAACTTATTGAGCAAGCACTGACTCGACAACAGACTGAAATGTTCGCCAAGTTCAATGAAATTCTCACGCGATTTTCTTTGACATCCGAAGAATTTTCAACGAGAACTAGCTCTGACAAAATATACCCCTTCAAAGTGCAAATGAATTTGGACATACCGAATCTAGAAGGAAAGATTGACGCGGAATTCGTCGACAATTGGGTACAACAATTGGAATCTTATTACTCTATGAATCAACTCTCAGAAGCCGACAAGATCACCATTACATCCTTACATATGTCAACAACTGTACACTGCTGGTGGGATAACCTCTCGACAAAGATGGAGAAAAGCGGAGACCCCATCGACACATGGGATAAATTCGTCGAATACGTCCGAAAGGAATTTTACCCGCCCAAATAACTCGAGCAACAATATAAGAAGTGGTAGTAGCTAAGGCAATGGAAATACCAATTAGTACAAAGTTACACCAACGAGTTCTATCGAATCATGGCTAGACTTGGCGTCTAAGAAGAAGAGAAATTTCTTGTTATGAAGTACATCAGTGGATTGTCCCAATACATTCAGGAGGAGATATAATTTCTGACGGTCAATACGCTCACAGATGCATTCCACTATGCCAGAAAAATTGAAACCAAGCATAAAAGAAAAGAATGCTTCGCGACAAAGTTGATATCAGGACGACCACCCGACAAGAAGGCACCAGCCAAGTTCGACAAGTCAAAATCTTCTCAGGTGACACCGCCAAATCTAGATCACGGCATAAATCCTTTTCAGAAAAGGGAACGTAGCAAAAAACCACCTACCGAAAAATGGTGTGATTACCACCACTCATCTTGGCATGATACGTCTAAATGCATAGCTCGAAAGACATTTTTGGAAAAAGTGTCGATATCCGATGCGTTCGACAAGATGGTGGAAGAATCTGATCCAGACGCAACGACCCTTTTGACATCGACATCAACCACTCCAACGTCCTCGACTATCGTCGACGAGGATGAATGAGAGCACTTGTTCCATACAAAAATATGGGTTGAGATCAATCCATTACATCTGATTGTGGATAACGGTAGCCAAAAGAACTTCATTTCTGAATATCTCGTGAAGAAAATAGGTCATGTCACCACTCCGCATCCTCAGCCTTACGACATCAGTTGGATGAAGGATGGATAGGAACTACGGATCACCCGACAATGCAAACTTGCCTACTTCATAAAACCTTTTGAAGACGAAGTACTCTACGATGTGGCACCTCTCTCTGTAACCGATGCCTTGTTCGAGAAACCTTACTTGTGGGATCACCATGGAAGTTATCAGTCATGGCCTCAAAAGGTGATTGTCAGAATCCGAAATCGATGGTATGACATATCAGAGCAACGACCTACACCAACGGTCTCAATGATATTTTCTAAACAGACAAAGAAGCTCATCAATCATGCTCAGAAGTTTGCATTAATCATGATCAAACCACAAGATTCTAGGAATACTGCAGCGACAAGTTGAGTCACCGACGAGTGTAGCTCCAGACAGAAGCAATTGATCGACAATGTTCTCGACGAGTATCGGAGTTTATTCCAAGAGACGGAGGGAGTACCTAGACATTGCTAGGTAAAACACTCCATTGAACTTGCTCCTGGTTCTTCTTTTCCTAACGCATATGTTTACAGAATATCCATTCTTGAAAATGAAGAGATTTGCAGGAAAATCCAAGATTTGATCGCCAAAGGTCATATTCGACCCATCTCCTCTCCTTGTGGAAGTCTAGTGGTCCTCATTCCAAAGAAATACGGGACGTGGCACATGTGCATCGAATACTGGGCCCTCAACAAAATTTAAGTAAAGAATCGCTACCCTCTACCATGGATAGATGAGCTCATCGACTATCTGAAAGGTGCCAAATTCTTTACTAAGCTCGACCTCAAGTCGAGATATCATCATATTACAATCGAGCCCGCAGATGTGTGGAAAATTGCTTTCAAAACCAAGGAAGGATTCTTTGAATGGTTATTCATGCCTTTCGTCTTAACGAATGCACCTAAGACCTTCATGCGATATATGGATAACATCCTTCGACCTTTCATATGCAAATGGGTCATTGCAAATCTTGACGACATACTGATTTTCAATCGAACATGGGAATAACATGTCGGAAAGCTTCGACAAGTCCTCGACAGTCTCCAGCAACATCGACTCCAGTTGAACATGGACAAGTGCACCTTTGCGATGACCAGCATCAAATATTTGGGGTATATAATTGACTATGAAGGCATTCATGTCAATCCAAAAAAATTACAAATCCTCAAAGATTGGCCCATTCCTCAAAGCATTCAATAACTAAGAAGTTTTCTTGGTTTGGTGAATTTCTATTGACGACTTATACTTGTCTTCAATCACATAGCCTGGCCCTTGAATCAATTGATGAATGGAAATGGAAAAACTGTCTTCAAATGGACATCGACACAACAAGAAGATTTTGAACAGCTCAAGCATAAGCTCTGCACTACACTAGTACTTATGTTACCTGATTTGCATCAGCCCTTTGAGATTGAGATGGAAGCATCAGACTATGCCTTGGGAGCAGTGACCAATCAGTCTTGTCACCCAGCTGATTTTCATTCCGAAACTTTTAACGACACAATTAGAAGATATTCGACATACGAAAAAGAAATGTACACCATTGTGCAAGCTCTCAAGCAATGGAGGCATTACATCCTTGGAAAGGAAACGTTCATCCTCACTGACCGTAAGCCTCTATAGTTCACTCTGACCCAATCAAAACTACAAACGCAGACAACTCAAGTTGATTAATTACTTACAAAAATTCCATTTGGTGATCAAGTATTGGAAAGGTAAAGCTAACGCCGCCATTGATTGTCTAATTCGACCACCCATTACTCTCCTTTTCACATTAATGAGTATGCAAGGATATGACACAACCACTTGGCCTCAAATGTATTAGGACGACAACGGATTCTCAACAGTCCATCGACAGCTACAGATCGACAAGCTGTCAACCTCTGACTATTTCTTGAAAGACACCTTGCTATACAAGCTTGGACAACTTTGTGTACCGACCGGTGAGCATCGAAAGCAACTCATTTGGGACACACACTACAAGAAGACTACAGGACACTTTGGAGTAGCGAAGACACTTGCTATTCTCCAGAAGTATTTCTTTTGGCCTAGAGATGTCAACAAGTACATTCGATCATGCATGGTTTGTGCCATTAATAAACCACCTAATCGATGATGGGGATTGTACATACCTATGCCACTTCCTAGTAGACCATGGGAATCTATTTCTATGGACTACTTGACAAGATATCCTACTACCAAACATCAACATGATGCGATATTAGTAGTAGTCGACAGATTTTCCAAGATGGCCATTCTCATTCCATGTAAGAAGACCACGACAGCGCAGCAGACTGCTCAGCTCTTCTTTACAAATGTTTGGAAACATTTTGGTTTACCAACAACCATTACTTCCAACTGAGATGCCATATTCGTCAGTATATTTTGGAAGACTCTCTGACAACATTTGGACACCCGACTCTCATTGTCGACAGCTTTCCATCCTTAGATCGACGGACAGACGGAAGTTGTGAATCAATTGGTAGTACAACTGCTTCGCATGTACAACCACAAGCATCGATGTAATGTCCCTTGTTAGGAATTTTATTAAAATGACAATTTTTCACTTTTTTCCCTAGTTTGACCTTTGACTAGTTTTGAGCTCTAGGTCCCCAAATTGCTCCAATTGCTTCCAAATATTCTAATAAGGTATATGGATGATGTTAGAACATAAATATGTATTTCATGGATGCTTTTGTACCTTTAAAATACTTCTACAAATCCTCTTTCAATTCTGGCCAATGTAGGTAACTTTACTAGTAATTTCCCTTTGACTAGTATTGGTCTCTAGGCCTTGAATTGGCTCCAAATGCCTTCAAATATTCAAGGAAGGTGTATGAATGATATTAGGACTTGAATATGATGTTCAGGGATTATATATGGCCACCAAAATACCTCTGCAAACTCTCTTAAGATTCTGGACCAAGTATGTAATTTTACTAATAATTTGGGGTTCAAATCCTTCTGGGGTTAGTACTGAAAATGGCTTCCCAAATGCCTCCAAACCCGCTCAAATTTATGAATTAAGGATGTTATTAAGGTCTCATGTGCACCATTAATTTATTATTATATCTATTCCAACCCTCTCCCATTCAACTGCAAAAATCACCAATTCGACCCTTGGGGAAATGGCACTATTTCTTCTCCCAATGCAATTAAACTGAGTAAAAATACTTCAAATGCTCAAGTACAGTACATGAAACTTGTAAAATACATCCATGGCAGTCCATTAATCATAAATTCATTAGATAATCATCCATTCATTTGAAATCATCATAAATACATTGGCTCACAACAAGGTAGTGGGGAAATGGCATTGTTCTTCCATTAAAAATGCGATTTATACATTTCTACTTGGAATTTCGACTTGAAACTTTTTGGAGATGAAGAACAAAGTATTTACTTCATATTAAAAAAGAAATGGGGCATGATAAGCTCCCCCAAAGAGTACAATAGCTCACCAAAAATGCCCTCCCTCAAGGATCGAGAATATGCCATCAAAACTGGAAATGGTTGAGAGAATGTGCTGCAATAGAAGAAACCATGAGCTTCCCTATAGATTACACCTACAAATAAAGACTCCATTAAAGCTCCAAATGAAAGGTCTGAATGGCCTTTCCAATTACCAACTTGGATGGGAATCTTTCACCCTCGAAATTGGCTAAGGCAAGAAACTAGTCATCCACTAGCTCTCCCTCTACACAAATGCAATTGCAGATTCTACAAATGATCAAAAGCTGGTTTCATTCTTTGTTATTGACATTTATAAAGTTCTAATGTCCTCCATGGGTCGAATTCCTTCCAAGAGACTCATGCCAACTCAAGTTGGGAGGAGATTCCAAAGAACGCCACTTGTACAACAATTCCTAGTCTCCCACTTCCACCAAATCACATGTGGAAGCATATTAGCTGCCCTAACACCCTTGAGATCCCTCTTGGAGTCTATTTTTAGCCCTAACATGTCATATATGTCATATTTCAGCCTTCAGGTATGATTTGTGTCATAGGTGTCATAGCATCTTCATCATTGTTGTCATAGCGCTAGGGAATCTAGCCCAAGTGTCTCACTAGCTCCAAATTGCCTCTTCCTCTTCCATGGGAGTTACTCTTCCTCTATATTTCAATCTTGGATGAGTCATGCCATGAATAATACCTTTTGGACTCCCCCAAGTATGTTACCATTCACCTTGAATTCGAATTGGTGAGAGAATGATTCCAAGTGTAGTGGGGAAATCTAGCCATATGTGGCTCCCACTTCCTCCATGTGTCTTCATGATCAAATGCCACTTTGATTTTCACTTGTATATATTTATTTAGCTCCTTTATTAAATATTTATGCCACTCTAATGTTCAAACATCATTTATTATCCCCATTATTCCAAATCCCAAAGCTTTCACCCCAAACCTAGGAAACTAGTAATCTTCCTCCTTGGCAATTATTTGAACTTTAGCATCAATTTGACAAACTCTACTGAATAGGGACAATGTGATTAGGCCATTGTGACCCAATTCCAAATTTGGGACATTACAATCGATGAACATGGGATGAAAGTATTCCATACATACAACATAGTTACAATCGTGCTCAGCACAGCTCTATAGACAAGAGTCCATTTGAGATATGTTACAGATTTCTACCCTCAGCACCGATTGAATTGATCATCTCCTTGACATAGTCGAACCTCGACACTGACTACAGCCAACGGGAAGTTGATAAAGCCTTGAAGTTTCGAGATCAGATTTGCGACATCCAGAACCAAGCACATGAAATGTTGCAACAAGCAAACAAGAAAGCTAAGGCCTGAAATGACAAGCATCGTATTCCTCATTCATTCCAAATTAGGGATAAGGTCTGGTTACATCTCAAGAAGGAGCGCTTCACCAGTCCATACAAGAAGCTCAAACCTCTGCGATATGGTCCATACATCATTCTTTGACAGGTTGGATAAAACGCTTTCCATCTTGAAATTCCTGCATGCCTGGGTCTGCATCCAGTATTCAATGTGGATCTACTTCGACCATACCATGCACCACTATTGGAACAAAACGACCTATCGACAACAGAACCCAAAGACATCCATACAGATGTTCGGGAGCCTCTTCCTTGCGACACCATCGTGGGATGATGAGTATGCCATACAACGACAAACACAATTCCCTTTTTTCAGGTTTCTAAAGTCGGACAGCTCCCATCTCAAGGGAAGTGGTACTCTATTACTAAACTGACCGACAAGTTTCTTCACCTTTACAAGCAAACAATGGGGACCATTGTTTCTTAAGGAAGGAGGTCTGATCCACTCAATAGTTGACATTGTTGTCGAATGATAACTTCAACTTCGACACAACTTCGACACAACTTCGACAAGTTAAGAATTCGACACGACTTCGACAACCTTAGCAACTTCGACAAGTTCAACAACCATAATAGTTTCATGATGTCGACATGCAGCGTCGACCTATGATTTGCGACTATCACACTACGACTGAGTGTCTCTCTGTCTTCCAATTGACTGTAATGGTTGAACTTCCGAAATCGTTCTAACTGCTCTTGTAACTGAACGTAATGGGCATGCACCCAAGCGTTTCATCATTCTATATAAGCATGAATAATATTGTAACATACATGAATGAATCGATCAAGCATTCAGTCGTGGAGTAATAGAGAAGATCAGTTCACATTCTTGCATATTATCTGTGTGTATTTGCGTTCTACCTGTGTAGTGTATTCCTGCTTTGCTTAGTTTATTCTTTAAGCTTCCACCATAACAGATCCGACTCATTCAGTCGAACTGTTGTCCCCCTCGTGCACCTGGGCGTGTGTGGATCATCTAATTTTTACTTTTGATCCACCATTCTTAGGTATGAGCTTCTTTTTATAATCATCATCTTCACATAACTTAGAAGGGTTTGGAGTAGCACAAAGAAAAGGCTTCTTGCAAACAAAGGGTTATGTTAAGTCAACTATCAAATTAGGGTTCAAAGGCATAGGAGACAAATAAGAGAGAAGCCCTTCCAAGGAAGGAGTGCCGAGAAGTTCTTAGTTTTTAGAGGATCATGGGCACAAACCTTCTATGCTTTTAGTAGGCTTAATAGAAGAAACCAAGGATAGAGAAGAAAAACCTTTGGCTTCCTCTTTTCCGGTCCTCAAAGAAGATTCTTTAGGGGAGGATAAATAGATGGATAAGGAGATAAAAGGTCTATGTGAAAAGGATCTCTCACATCTTTGGTTTCCTTAGGGAAAAATTCTAAAGAGGGCTCAGAAATCCAGGGATTACTCTGTAAAAAATCTGTAGATAAACCAAAATTTTGCTTCAAGGTATCTTTCTGAACCCAAAATTTCTTCTTAAATGGAAGGGAGCAATAACCTATTAGATGGCCATAAATATGGAAACGGTTACACTTAAATGGTAACCGCTAATAGTCCAAAGGTTGAACATGAGCAACCCCTATGTGAAACAACGTAATCTCCTCATAAAGACCTTCTCTTAAATCTAAGGAAACCAGAATGTTGGCTACACTCATTTTTCCAGAGGAAAGATAAGAAGAGTCTGCTTCTCTGAAAACTCCCAGGGAATTCCCAATTCCTTTAAAGATATCAATAGACCAGAAGTCAAAAGGGAGGTTAGGAAGTTTTATCCATACCTGGTTATAGTCCTTCCTTTCCTTTGATGCGTTAAATAACTGAGTCCACTTCTTTAGAAAAAGGACTGAAGAGTCCCATCTCCAGAGCTCATTGATAATGTGAAGGGCGTGGACCTCTGTGTTGAGGCAAAACACTAACCATCCTCGGGGTAAAACAAAAGAGGTTGGTTCATATCCCAGTAAACCTTTCCAGTGTTCAGATATCCAAGATTTTAACCCTTGCTCTCCCATTATGCTACCGGGGAATCTCCTTACAAGGTTTATTTCACTATGCAAGATAGCATCATTCAGTCTAATATCATCTTGTAAAACAAAATTAATAGGCTCCTTCTTCTTTTTAATGCTCTGCTTCTTAGAAAAGGATAATTTCACTAGCTTGGGGTGTGAATCTGAACTAAAAACCATCTTTTGTCCACTATTATCAATCAATTCATTTTTGAAATCTTTTACACATGTTGATTTTTCAGAATAACCACAAAGCTCTTCAATAGAGAGGCGATAACCAATAAAACCTACTTTGAGACATTTCTTTGTACACCCAGACCCTGAAAGATCCACCAAGATAGATTGATTCTCTAGAGCTAAGTTTGGGTGGACAAGATCATTTTCGTTAGAAGGCCCAAGATCCCTAACGCCAAACTCTAAGATGTCAGAAGTTAATGCATAGGTATCGAAAGAAGTGTTGAAAAGATAATTTCTAGCTGGAATCCCACCTGGCGAAGAGAGGGCCCAGTTTTTAGTCTTCCTAAGTGACATTTTCCCTTATTATAAAGACTACCTTTACTCTACCATTATGAAAAAAAATCCTTCTAACGTACTCCTTAGGGTCGGGAATGGGTTGAACTCTAGACGATTTGCACCTTTTCCAGTGACTGGGAAATTGTTGAAACTATGATTTGGGTTGCTTGAATTGCAATTGTGGTTGTAAAAATGAATTCAACGACCTTGATTACTCCTAGGAAACCCCGATTATGCAATTCTAGCAACCCAAAGCTGTCATTTTAGCAATTTCAACTGGATTTTTGTCGGAAAAATTGTTGTATTCTTGGTGCAAATCGTCTAGAGTTTAGCTTACACCCTTAGGGACGAACTGCACATTTTATTGGTTTACCAAGGTGATGTGTAGATGTGATAATACCTGACTGTATTCGCTCCTGAGCCATTAAAGCATTTAGGAGTTGCTTGTGGCAACCCACTTATTCAAAGGATTGATGTGATTGAATTTTGGAGAATGCCGGTTGACCTCTTTCTCTACATTTTGTAATATATGTGATAATTGCATTCGGGTTTTGTAAGTTCCAATGACCTTTGAAACTTCGTATAGATTTTTTGTGTTTATATTTATTTTTATTTTTTTTAAATACTTTCCATAATTTTTTATTTTACGAGTCGACATGAATTTTTTTAATTATTTTGTTAGGCATGAACGTTACAACATCTCCCCCATACTGAACTATAAAGCACCTCGCTCCTCTCGATGCAAAAAGTATTGCTCTCCACATTACCTTGCACATTTTGCGACCATATATAACAATCAATATACTTAGATAGATGCATGTGTTTGACACTAGGGTACATTTATTTTATTCGTTCTATAATGTTATTTATGTCAAAACTTGTACGCACGACATTATAGAATGAATTTACTCGACATTTAGCTTAAAAGTTAACCTAGTGTTATTTGTAGTTATAATATTGACATTTAGCTTAAAAGTTAACATAGTGTTATCTCTAGTTATAATGTTGACATTTAGCTTAAAAGTTAAGTTAGTGTTATCTGTGTATAGCCTAAAAGTTAAGCTAGTGTTATTTCTGTACTTATAATATTGATGAGGATTAGCTATATTTCTCTTTATCATAATGTTTTAGCAACATTATATTTTTATTAAAAAATATTTTAATCCAAAATTTACAGCAAAACATATTTTTTTATAAAATAAAATTATATAATTACATATATATATATATATTGTTTTTTTTTTCACACGATAAAAATAGCTATACATATAGAGATACTTTATAAACACATATGGGAAGACATCAAGAAAAGTTGTAATAATTAAATTTGCATATTACCTGAATTTACACAAAAAGAAGTTGATGCTTAAAAAGTTGCACGTGAAAAACATATAACCCATAGGTAGAGGGGATGCCTAAGCCTGCTGGCTGATCGTAACACCGCCGAAAACATAAATCTAAACTGAAAATCATTTTAGTTTAGTAGAATGTAAATTCCTTCATAAAAAAGCTGCTGTAATCCACTGCAATCCAGCCCTAAGATAATTCTTAATTTGATGCCAGCATAGTCATGCGATCACCTACACGGCTTGATTCCTGTATAACGCTACATATCCCATGATGCATAAGCGACAATGGCTGGTCAGGAATTTCAGGGATCTCCGAGTCTCCGTCCAACATCTTCACGACCTCGACCATTTCCGGCCTGAATGCCACCATAACATGCGCGCATAGAATACCCAATAAAACAAACCTTTTCATGGCGCCCTCCGATCCGCTTTGCCGGATTCTCTGGTCTATTATTTCACTGGTTCTGCCTTCTTTCACCAGTTTCCATGCCCAATCCGTGATAAGCCAGTGAGAGGCCAAATCCGCAGAGGTGTCCAAAGCCTTTCTGCCGCTCATGATCTCCAACAACAAAACGCCGAAACTATAGACATCGCTCTTGTCCGTAAGTCGGCCATAGAGAGCGTATTCAGGGTCCAAGTAGCCGTGCGTGCCTGCTATGCTCGTCGTCAGATGTGATTTTCCTTCTTCTTTAGCCATTATTCTTGCCAGACCGAAATCGGCCACGAAAGCATTCATTTCATCGTCGAGCAGAATGTTAGTGGGTTTGATGTCTCCGTGATAAATGGCAGGTTCGATACCGTCGTGCAGATAAGCCAACCCTTTGGCAGTGCCGACGACTACGTTTCTTCGCTGCGACCAGCTCAAAGGTCGGGCCTTGGACTTTTCTCCAAAGAGATGCTCATCGAGACTTCCATTGGACATGTAATCGTATATCAGAAACCGCTGGTGCCCCTCCCTGTCGTCGCTGGCCACGCAGAAGCCTCTCAAAACGACTAGATTCCGGTGCCTAATGCTGTTGATGACCTCCACTTCGTTCAGGAATTCAGAATCGCTTTCCGGAGTGCAGTTTTTGATCCTCTTCACCGCGATCTGCCGACCGTCCAAAAGCGTTCCCCTGTACACCGTAGCAAAGCCCCCATGGCCGATGAGATTGGCCTCGCTGAAATTATCGGTGGCGGCCATGATCTCTTCAATGCCGACCCAAACTGCACCCGTGTTAGGTTTCACAGAGGACTTCAGAAGTGCCTGGTTCCGCCTCACGAATCCCCTGTGTACAGCTGTCCGATTCCTCTTCCTCGCCCACAGACGATACAGAAACCCGATCAGAGCGCAGATCAGGACTAGGGTTGTAGTGGCGCCGATGAATCCGTAGGGCAAAACTCGGCCACGCGACGTGGTTTGAAGTGTTTGGACGAACGGCACGCTAAGGAGACACTGAGCAGTGCTTTTGCATTTGGGGCCAAATTCATTAGCCACTCCAGCGGCATACAGAAGTGTGAAATGGTAGCATATCTTACTGGTTGGGTCGCTTGTCGAGTTTTTATGCATTTTCACCAGCTCTTTCAGAACAACGAATCCGCTATTTTTGCATGCATCGCAGGTGGCCGGATCTGAGAGGTTGCCTTTGCAAGCAGAATCCACCGGAGTAATCCCGAGTTTGCGCATCCAGTCCTGCTTGGTTTTTATGCCGGCGCAGAGGAGTGGGCTCGATACAAACTCAGGCATACTATTATTTTGCAGACAGATAAACACCAAGTTTGATGAGAGACCCAGAGATTCTAGCTGTTGCTGAAAGAGCCTGAGACAGGAGACGGCAGAGGCATTGCTGGGCAGCTCAAACATTGACTTATCTTTCAAATACTGAGCTATTCCTACACCGATCAAACTGAGCAGTGTCTGGCAGCATGTGTTATCACTGCCGCCGATATTGCCCGATTTACAAGAAGACTGGTCCCACTGCATTTGATGGACATAGTTGAGATCCATCGGACATTCTGCATCAGCGAACACCCCATACGATAACAGCATAAGCAGGAGGACAGTCGCGGTATTCATTTTTGTTATACCGCAAAAATAAGGATTGCTGAAGAAAGGGGTCAGAGAATCTGAATGTAATGAGCGTCGAGAATTGAGATGATGATAATACACAGCGCCAAGTTGCCGACAATTCCCAATGAACCTTTAGGTATAACTGCACAGAGATTTAGGAGTCGCCGCCGCCTTTAATTGACTAGCTAGCATCGTGGTCATAAATTGATATAATCGATCAATTTATCACGAGTCAGTCGTAGTCTTTGTAAAGTGATAATAACACGTACTGACCCGGGCGAAGAAATCCGTGCATTGAGTCAATCATAATCTTTGTAAAGTGATAATAACACGTTGTGACCCGGGCGAGGAAATCCGTGCATTGCGGTCTGTGGAGACCATTGTTGTCCCGTCGTTTACGGCAAATGCTACGGCAAATGCTATTCATCCGTGCATTCAGGAGACCAACGGTAGATGCTATTGTTATCAGTAAGTTTATCACTTTATCGCATAGGGCATAGGAGAAAAAAATGGTTAAAATTCTGGTTGAAAATTGCTATTTTTCAATTTTGGTAATTTTAGAGATTGAAATTGCTGTTCTAAATTAATTATCCAATTTTAAAACTATCCAGATCCCCAAAATTGTGATCTGAGCACTCTAAATTGCTATTTTGATCGGGTGTTTTAGTTAGCTTTTATATAGCTCGTGACTTTATAAAGATTCACTTCTATTATTATTTAGGTTAGGTGTGTGGTGGTTGTTGTAAATGTCATTCAATTTATGGTAAGTGTCATAAATAAGTTATTTATTATTTGTTTTCACTTTGGGACTATTTTTTAAGAATTATATGCATCAATTATCAATGATTCATTCATTCATTATCAATTATTGTTATTAATTTTTAATAATTGTTTATTTAAAATTTGGAAAAATGGCCATAAAATTAATGTACACTTATCTCATTACTTTATAATTTAAGAAAAGCACAAATGTTAATTCACCCCAAATTCTAAAATATAAACACATATAGATATAATGAAATTAATATATTTTAAAAATAACACAATCGCATTTTTTAAAGTGCTTAATCTGTGTGGATGGATGTTATTTTCCATTTTTTTAAATATAAAAAATATCATATATCAATTATATATAAAAATGTCATTATGTTACTCGAAAATAAACATGTCAAAAAGCATTGATGAAAAAATGTCATGTAAGGAAGCATTGATGAATTATTAGGATCATTAAATTATTATTATTATTATTTAAAATAGAAAATAATTATTTTAAACAAAATATTATTATAAAATTAAATAAATAATTAAAATAAAAAATAAAAATAAATAAAAATAGATAAACAAATAAATAAATAATATAAATGTCCTAAGGGGTTAGGTCAGTTGTTGTTGTTGGCTGACTGTTTACCATCCTTACCATCCATACCATCCATGAAATGTGGGGAAGTATTGGTGAGTTTTCAGTGCGTCGTCGCTAGAAATATATATATATATATATATATATATATGTATAAAATTAAAAATAAAGAAATCAATAATAATAATAATAATAATAAAAGAAGTTTATATATTTATAATTATGTTGAAGGTTTGCTAGAAAAAAATAATTAGGCATTTTTTTCTATGAAAAGGGTTTCTTACAATATAGTAGGATTAGTCAAGTCAAATCAGTCACATGCTGACTTAGTTTGTGGTTTACTAAGCCCATTCTCCACTTCCAAGCATGTTAGCAATACAATATGAGAGAAAATAAAACACAAATAACAACAAATACAATAGCAATACCAAATATCTTTTGGAAAATTTTGTAGGGAAAAATTATAATAGATCTATTATTGGTCTTTGGCTAAACTAATCCAAGGTGGCCAAGAACATCTTTTGTGCTCACTTTAACACCATACAATGGAGGAATCCAACCCTATAACCCTTGTTAATTCATGTTTTTCACATAGGTTATGGTTACCACATATTTCAATTCATTTTTTAAAATTGCGTGTTTTGAATTTGTAACCTGCACCTCCTTTGGATACAGTGTCATTGATAGTGCTAGATTTAGTATAAGGTAAGGTGTTTGAAGCTTTGTGCATGCCCTTCTTTCAGCACAAACCTCCAAACCCTACATGATTCAAACTCGATATCTAGCCGATGCTCACGATGGTGAAGGAATTTTAGGATAGTTGAGGTAAGAGCGGGGAAGAGGTAGTAGGAAACATCATATCTTTTATGAGTGCAGTGTTCCGTATTTTCTTGGCGAAGATGGTTTGTTCTCCTTTGTTATTTGAATCCCTGGAAAAAGAAATGTGTGGAAGTAAGGCACGTTTGGATTTGGCGTAGGAGTCTTTTTCAATTAATGTATACATTTTTGCCATCCCCTAGTATAAACTGATAATGTTTTTGTATTCACGATTAATTGATAGTAACCTTTACTTGGCTAGCGAGATATATAAAAACTCAACTTTTGGTATTCAAGTTAAAATCAATCTGAATTTTATCACTATGAACATGACTAGCACCCATATTTCCTTAAAATGCACGGAGTCCTTTTCTCCATACAATTTACTAAGGAGAGTTACTAAATATATAAAATGATCTTTCGAGTGGGACATATTGCGTTACTTTTATAGTGGAATTGCTTCCCTTACTCCCACGACTTGGTTGGCTAGAATTTGATGATAATCACTCCCCTATGTAAACGTTGCACCCAATCAATACTCATGTAGACTTCCACTTCCAATTTTGTGAAATTGTAAAAAATTCAAAGGTTGTTGGGTTGAAATGTTGCTATAAGTTTTTCTTTCATAAATCAATATAGTCTTATTATCCAAGTTTACATGTTTAATGACCCATCTTATGACTTCCCTCAATGGAAAACAATTGCACATGCAACAAATCATTATTCATATTGGATCTTCATATGGTGTGCCACAAATTTTCATGTTTATCTTTAGGTTTTACTTCATTTAAGGAGATCTGTGGTAGGGAATAATCTGATTCGTGAGAAATCCTATAAATTCCCCCAATGAATAGTGCATAATTGGAAGGATTTTTTCCCCTTTAACAACTTCATTTTTGTTATGTCAATGATGTTACAAGTTGGACATGTCCCATATTAATTTCTTTAAGCTTCGATAGGCTAGGATCATGATTAAATAAACCAATTAGAAAATAAGTGTGTCCATCAACCTACTAATCCATTATCATTTTGTTGATGTATTCAAAATTATTAGACTCATTTTTGTTTCACTTACAATGTAAAGAGGTATGAACAATATACTTTATACACTAATGTTTAGTTTGTTATTAAGATGGATTAAAGAGTTGAAAAGGTTTTATTCAATAATTGTAATTTAGGTTTCTAGTTTGTGTAATTATTTTAATTTGAAAAAAGAAAGCAATGTATTAGATAAAATTTAGGGTTTAAAATGAGTCTCAAATACTTTTTTTACCTTCTTATTTTCAACATATCTTTCTGTGGTTTTACTAAAATTCTGAGAGGGAGTACTCGTGAAAAACCACAGGGAGATATGTTGAAAATACAAAGAAAAAATAGTCTTTTTATGACAAATATGCCAAGTCAGCCATTATGGTCGAGTCTTTTTCTTGAAATTCTATTGTTGGTTCTTTTTTTTATAAGGCTGTGGTTGACTCTTTTTCTTATAAGGCTCATTTTAGACCCCCAATTTTCTCTAATGGAATGAGAAGATTTAGATTTAAAGGTTTTTTCTTCGGAGGATATAAGGTATATGGTAACTTTCCTTTAAATGTTGGGCATCTTGTTTTCCATACAACCTATTGAGGAGAGTTACAAAATATATAAAATGATCCTTGAGGTTTCTAGTGGGATATACTCCATAGTGGATTTTCTTCCCTTCGTGCCACCACTTGGCTAGAATTTGATGATAATATTTCCCTATGCAAAATACTACACGCAATTAGTAGTCATGTAAACTTTCAATTTTGTAAATTTGTATCAAATTGAAAAATTATTGAGTTGAAATGATGTTATACATTTTCTTTGTTCAATAACCCATCCAATGACTTCCCCACAAAACTAACTGCACTTGCAATGACATTATATAGATGGAATTGTTAGATGTTGTACCACAAATATTCATATTCATCTTCATGTTATGCTTCATCTAAATATACATGACTTCCCCATATGAAAAAATAACTAACTGCACTTGCAATGACATTGTATAGATGAAATTGTTAGATGTTGTACCACAAATATTCATATTCATCTTCATGTTATGCTTCATCTAAATATATATGTAGGTGGGATAATCTAATTCTCCACAAATCCTATAAATCTCTTCACTGAACAATACATAATTGGGAAGAATCGTTTTCCTTTTAACAACGTTATAGCATATTCATTTTGTTAGTTAAGTGGCCCATGTTTAATGTGGTATTCTGACCTATCACGCTATGCAAGTTATGTAATTAAGAAACGAAGTCTAATCTTGAAAATTAATTTGCATGATGGGCATAAAATAACTTAGAATTCAAATCTAAAATTTATAACTCATGAAATTGATAACTATCTTATTAAATATTTATTTATAATTATATCTAACTTTTATGTTATATTAAAAATGTTCTAACTATTTATCTTGTATTTTATATCACTTATTAGAATCACTCATGTCATAGCCAAACAAAACTAATTAATTATTATTATTATTATTATTATTTTTTATAAAAACATTCTTTTAACTCTATTATTACTATATACAAAATCTTCAAATCTAAATCTTTCCATCCCTTTGTGAAATAAAATGTGTAAAATAATTCATAATACATAATACTAAAATCACTGAAATGGTCAAAGTATTACCACAACCATACATAATGGATGAATGACTTGATGGACAAATTTCTTTCCCAATTGATAACTTTAAGCACTCAAAAGTTAATTATTTAATTAAAAAAAAAATCATTAATTTTAATAATGAGTATTTTTTTTCAAATCCTTTGTTCGATTTTTAATTTTATATTCAATCATTTATATTGTATCATAAAATTGAATAGATACCTCAACCCTCTCTTATTGAGGCCTCAACCCTCTCAATAAAGGATATTGAAATTCTTCATGCGATTTGGATATTTCTCGGGGCCATTCACATAAGTCTATCTCGCTATAAGAAGCTATGCAGAATAACATAGTTAGGTTTATGTCACAAAATTATGTATGGCTTTTATATATTTTCTTGATATTGGTTTAGTTTCATTTTTTCCTTTCAATATCCGTGTCCCTAAAGTACAAGCAAATGATGGTCAAGGGACCCATAAGAATGACAAAAAAGGTCCTATTAAACATACAACTCAAAAGTCTCCTTGAGAAGAAGGTATTTTGTTTTTATATATTTTCATTTCATCCTTTTGTTATGATGCCTCTACCGAGAGCTAGCTTCTACAGAGTATTCTTTCAAATTTAATCTCATCTCTAACAAATGCACCTGGACAAACCTTAAGGTTAATGCAAAATGGCGTGAATTGTTTTCCATATCTTAAAACTTGATGGTTGTACCTGTACAAACCTAAAGGTTAGTGCAAAGGGCACGAAGTGTTTTCCATCTCTTAAAACTTCATGGTTGTATTATTTTTATCTAAGGAATACGTTAATATATTTGATCCACTATATTAGTTAGGGTGCTTGGCCTTTAAGTAGATTAGCTGCAGCATAACGAGTGCAACATGGCGGTGTTTAATGTATATTATGATATTATTATATTTTGTGAGACATAATGAAAATTGAAGTAAAAAATGCTTATGCTCTTTGCTTGAAGTTTGAAACCCAACTATATTTAGTCCCATGTGTAGAATTCGAATCCCTAGCATAAGATAAAATCCATTGTCTAAGTTGTTTGTTTCCCATATTTGTTATGCTTTCAACATACATTGCTTTTCTTTTGGATTAGAAGCTGGGAACCTAACTTGAATATAATTTACTAGTATGTAAAATATTAATTCCAAGACATGAGAATCATGCCAACCTCTATCATATACATTGCTATGCTGCACTATGATGTTAACATAAACCTCTAGTTTGTATTGTTTGTACAAGTCATATGAATCTCCCCTTTGCATATGTTGAATATGATAGTTATTATGGCTTTCTTACTATTGTTCATGTCAAGATATAATTTTGGTTCATAATCTATTTTGTGTGGAAGGTATATAATTGTTGCTTATATTGTATTTGCGAAGAATGCATGTTCACACACACAAGTTAAATGCTTTAAAATACTCAATGTGTTTTGAAGTTTAATAATTCAAGTAACATTATTCTCTTTGTTTTCGTTACTACCCTTATTTTAGAGGCCATTTGAGTCTTTGGACATAGTTTATACTAGTGGGTCTTAACCTTGAAATTGGGGATTGAAGCTTTTAATAATATGATTTCTATAATCATGTCTTTGATTGTCTATTTGATTTTTTATGGAAGCAGTTTTCCTCACTTTTGCTAGACTTCTTATAAATTGTGGAAGTGTTAATGCACTTAGAACAATGTCCTCTAGGCCTATAGTGTATTTTCCTCGAAAGTGTACCTCTCCATTATATGTTTCCTTTTGTATCTACATGTTCATTTACTATTTTTTACCATTTGGAAAACATCACTTGTATAACCATTTAGGTTTTCTCATATTAATTCTCATGGAAACTACCATCCATTTATAACCTCTTTTCACCTCTCTATTATCGCCAAAATCTCACAAATGTGATATTTTAGTATTTATTGTAGAAGGATATTATCAACATACATCATGTAGCTGATTAGCATCATCATCACCAAAATTTAGAATGGGAATTGAACCTTAGAATGGTAAATGTCCATAATTTTGTACAAACTCGTGACTATTCTTCAGATACTTGCATGAATCTGCATGGATCAATTCGTGAAACGCATGCGATTGTACCAACAAATGGACCATTAAAACTTCATGGAACAATAAAGGATCACAACCACATTTTGGATCCAAGAATTCGAATTGGTCTCTTCACATGCTTGGGAGCATTCAATAGCCCCATACTTTCACTTCAAATATCACATCATGAGATGGAGAATTCACATTGAGAACTAGATGTTTGAAAACATCCATTTTTCCTATGAAAGCAAGCCATGAGCGTGCATTCCATAAAAAAAATATTGAGCAAGTTTATACTACAATAATTGGTTTGATAGCTCATATTTCACGCTCCTTATCACCATTTGGCATCACAAAGATCCCTTGAATTCTCCTCAAGAAGCAAGTGTTTCTCCTCATCAGTCCAAGTTAGTTAGCGAGCAATTTGAGAGAGTTCAAAAGGAAGCATCCATAAGGGAGATTATTGGATACCATTGAAGCTACATTCTTCTAGGTGACACCATTTGTAAATAGGATTTTCCATTGGACAATACTATATGGTTGAATCTAACTCATTCTCTTTGTTTTATGGTATTTACCACTTGTTAATATTGTTTTTAATTCTTGTTTATTGAGTTTTGATTTAGTTTGTTAGTGCATGGTCTACTAATCATCATTCAAATTGTTTCCTTAGTTACAACTTACAAGGAAAATGGAGGATTGCTCACCCTAGTGACATTTCTCCCAAAACAATATTGGCGACTCCACTACTTCTTTTTATTGGTTTTCTTATCTATAGGTTTCCTTTTACTTGTTAATTAATTTGGGGTTTTTTGCAGGGTCATACTATTGTTGTTCATACCCCTAACCAACTATCTATAGGCTCAAGTCCCATTTCCATCCAGAATTTATCCCACATGTTTCCTAGCATTTGTCTTGTGCGTAACTGCTCAACTTTATCTTTGGCAATCGTGCGACAGTGTGATTTTTGTTGAAATTTGGTTGTCATTCATGTCAACTGGTGTCGAAGAGGATTTTGTATCCTGTGGAAGTTTGAAGAAGTATATGAAATAATGTGCGATGAACAGAAAGGTTGTATCGCATATGATGAACAAAAGGTCACAGACTATCTAAAGATAGATGCACCAAGACAGAAGAGTGATATAGCAGAATGTGCACAGATTGATCTGATATAGATGTGCAGAACTAGAACAACATCACAACACATGATGTGCAATATCAATTATGTTTGTAGATGCGAAGAATCAAAACAATAGCACAGCACATGATGCCAGTTCTAGTTAAGTGCACAGAAACAAAGTGGTTTGATCACTAGTACAAAATGAGAGATAAGTGACTAGGCGACTAAAAAAGTTAGTCACCACAGTTTTTTCAAGGGATAAACGACTAAAATTGAGCAATTTTAGGTGAGCCAACTAAAAACGACTAAGATAAATGACTAATTTAGTCACATGATAAAATATACGACTAAATAACATGTGACTAAAATAAAAAAGACTAATGTAAACGACTAATTAGTCACATGAATATAAATATGATTAGATAACAATGACTAAGAATATGAATTAGCCATTTATGTTAATCATTTTTAGTTGTGTCACCCCGACAATGGAAAATTACAATTTTGACAATGGATTTGTACAATTTACTAAATTTTAACACTATAGGTGGATTCACAGACACCATTTTAAAGTGCATCTCTGAATCCATCTACAGTGTTAAAATTTAGTAAATCGTAATATTGTAGATGGATTTAGAGACCTGAGAGTACCTGAGTGACGTTAATTGTGTCACTCAACAATGGAAAATTTCAATTTTAACAATGAATTGTTACAATTTACTAAATTTTAGCAGTGCAGATGGATTTAGAGACCTCTTAATGGGTCCTTGAATCCATATGTAGTGTTAAAATTCAGTAAATTGTAACACTGTAGATGGATTCATGAGAGATCCCCTATGTGTAATGAGAAAAAGGTTCAAGTCAATTAATGAGAGAACACTTACTCACTCAGAAGAAATGGATGTCAAACTTATCCATTGAATTCTAGACATTGCAGGGTTCTCACACAGAAGGGGTATGGAGTATCTCAAGTAGATAGACCTACAAATATACTTGACCTACCAAATATTTTCTCTCTTATGCCTTAATAATAGAACAAGGAAATAAGCAAATAATAACTAATTATGACAAGCAACATGCCATCCTTAACAAGCGACATGGCATTGTTAACTAACACAATATACAACACCTATTATACTATTAAAAAAAATACATTAATTATATAATACAAAACATAGAAATTCAACGATATATAATATATTAATATATCATATATGGCAGTATTATTATATTAGCTAAGCATATATATACATACACACACACACACACACACACACACACACACACATATATATAAACAATTACAATGTAAACAAACCAAACATATAAACACACACACACGTATATATATATTTCTAGTTCTTGTTAAGCAGAATTTTTTACAATTCTATATATTGTAATGCTCATCTAATTCAAAAGAAATTTATATTTGTTTAGGTTTAAGTAAAAACTTACTAATACATATAAGTGATCCATGGTTATTCTTTGTTACTAGATGTAAATTTTTCATAATCCCTTTCCTTTCAACATTGAAAAAATCTTAAACTAAAATAAGTGTATACTAATAAAAACTCTCAAAGAAGCTTGAAATAATATTACAGTTGCCTTAGGCGGGAGAGACCAAATGGTAGTGTCATCGTGGGTAAATGAATCATCATCATCCATGAATTCAGAGTATACGAATGTGGAGGTGAAGCTTTGTTTCGTTCCACTGTGGGAAATAAGTGCCATTGTTAAGTGATTTGTAATTGCTCTGCCTATGGCCAAGTTGATTCACCAGTGCTGATACTGTTTTTTTTTAATTGGAATTAAATGTTGTTTACTATGCTAGTTTATTTAACCTTATTGAGCCTTGTTTATGATAAATTACTGCTGTGTAATATCAACCAATGTTGCGATGCAATTGTCTTATGACAGTACTATCCTATCTTTAGTGTTTACTAAGTATTAAAACAAGGAATACAATGCATAAAATTTGTACAGTCACACACTATAGAACATAGAATTTACCTTGGAAACCCATATGGGCAACATTAAGGGGGGAGGTTTGCTTGGCTCGAAAGAATCTAATTAAACAATAGATTACAAATTAAGTTGAACTAGAGCTCTGCTATTCCTGTTCCAACAAATCAAGGCTGCAGGAGAAGGTGTCACCTTTAATTTTTTCTTGACACACACATCTAGGAAAAATACTAATGTACAACTGAGATTTTTTTTCCTTCTTGATTATGGCCAAGCAATCAATAAATTCCTTCTCTTGCTTCTCTGGTGATTAGATGCTATGGCAACAAGTTCTCCTCTACCCTGTAACCTGGGCCTTGGAAATAAGTTCAGTTCTTGCAAAGCTTCTGCTCACACGATGCCTAGAAACTGGATCACCTGTTATCTGAGGAGGGTTGTCTTCCCAGTTTCAAACAGCTACTGTGGACTACTTCCCAGTTTAACTTTTATGCTCTCTGGACCACAATCAATGGCCAAGAAATCAAACTAGCATATAAAATGGCTCCAACAACAATATTCTCCTCCAAGGTGAACAACTCCATGATATAAGGCATAAGGATGTGTGTGACAGGATGCTCCAAAGATGCGGCCCCTCCAAATATGGCATTAAACCCCTCCTCACAATGTGCAAACAAGAATAGTTAAATGAAAAAAAATTCCCAACTAATCCAAGAATAAAAAGGATGGCCAATCCAATACAATAACAAGTCATGCCTCAACATGTGTGTAGGTCACTACTCACGTGGACCCATCAAAGAGCAAGAAAATGTGATCAAGTGTGAAAATACCCAGTAAACAATATGCTGTAACCAAAGGTTGTACTGCTCGCAATGCTGGATTTAAGTCTTAAAACAAAGTGAACTGTCATCTCTTCAAAGGTTGTTGCTACAGGTTGCTCTCCTGTTGAAAGAAGAGTATTGTATTTCAACAAGACTAGAAGATGAACATAATGCTCCCAACAACCCCACTATTAATATGTATATAGGCTTGAAGTAGGTTTTTCTGTGGGTTTGTAGGCTGCCTTTACATGTTGGAAATTGTGCAGTTGTTGCTGTATGATGAACATAATGCTCCCAACAACGCCACTATTAATATGTATATAGGCTTGAAGTAGGTTTTTCTGTGGGTTTGCAGGCTGCCTTTACATGCTGGAAATTGTGCAGTTGTTGTTGTACGTGAATCAACAAAACTTATTTGTA
The DNA here is from genome assembly GCA_027924585.1 of Larix kaempferi. Lineage (NCBI taxonomy): Eukaryota > Viridiplantae > Streptophyta > Pinopsida > Pinales > Pinaceae > Larix > Larix kaempferi. Next base: position 8,397,697 of record BSBM01000314.1, read on the forward strand.
AATTAAAATAAAAATGCTCTCATATGACTCACCATATATCTCTTCTACCACTATCTGAATATGGAGATGAAGGCATGCTTGGACACTTTCTCACCTGAAAATCTCAGAAGACATATACCACAGAATGAACAAGGAAAACGCCCCCAACCTTGTATATAAATACTATTCAGCCTTCATCTTTAACATGGGTCATCCCTAGGATTCATATTAATAGGTTGGCTACATAAATTGTGGGCACAAGTCGGCCTTAGGAGAACAATTAGGCACAGGTCAGCCCCAGATTCATTAGAAACATCCTTTTATGATTTAGACCATCCCAAGATCGTCATTTGACTCTTCACTACCATTGTTTTCTCTACAGATCTTTAATTCTTCATCGTTCATTCTGTATAAAAGCTTCGATGTATATAAACTCACATAACCAAAAGGAATTTACCCAGAGCAATACTTTTATTATGACCAAAGGCCCATCACCCATGCATGGAACAAATTTGGACACGACATGTAATTCCTCTAGCATTAGGTCTTTGTTGGCAGGCTTGTGTTGTGTGTGTGTGAATGTATGTACATTGTATATATAGATATATATACTGTGAAATACCCATAAATTTTTGTTTTCTTCATCTTTGCAAATCGTCCTGATTTATTTAAATTTTCTTCTTATCTTTACTTCTCCTGTCCTTAGCTGTCTAAAAAACATCTATGATAAGAACACCATTATCGAAACTAAGACGACATATAATCAACAACTGAAAACACAAGTTTCTTTCTTCGGTATGGATGGTTTGGTAGTAAGTCTCTTGCTTACTTAGCTCCGGCTAACACCAGGTGCTCACTTGTGGCATGTATGACTAGAAGGGGCCAGAGTTAAGTACATGTAAGGTTATAACCTTGTCCAAAGTTTCTTTTTATAAGTATAATGTTGAATAAAAACACAATTCTTTTCATTAAAAGTTGTAGGAACAACGTTCTCCTGGCCAAGAGGGTCCTATACCATGCTATGGTAAGATCCTTCTGTTTAAGGTGGATAACAAGACACCAACAAACTATTAGGCCCTTCGGCAAGATTGGGGCAAGGGTAGAAATGCAAGATTCTACGACCTAAGCTCAAGCAATAATGCGATTATCAAAAGTTACCTGTGGCCAGACTAAGGTAAGGTCGACATTAGAACAGACTTTTACGAAAGCAAACAAAAGGAATAAGACGCCACCTCTTCAATATACTAGAAAAGAGAGCCTCCTACTATCATGTGACTATCATTAAGACTACCAATAAGCATGCTGGAGAGTTCCCAAGGTCCTGTCCTATACCGCTCTGTCATACTGAAGCATTTACACTTTTCAGCGTTTGGTACATCCTCGACCATAATAAAACGGACAAGCTGCGATTCACATGATAAATCCCAGCTTTCTTGTCAGGAGAGTTTTCGTCTTACGAGGGTTTGAGAGGGCTTTCGACTGCAGGAGTGAGTTTTCTTGCAGAGCCCAAAGGCTCACGACATTCTACTTCCATCCGGTTCAACATGCAGCGTGGCCTCATGCCGAGGACAGCGTTTCTGTCTACTGGTAAAATTTGATACCTGTATTAAACCTTCCCGTGCTTTCGTTTGTAGTTCCGAACAAGTAAAAAAAAATGTACAAGGTTTAGCTTCCTTTATACTTGGCAGGATTCCACGAGGTTTTTCAACACCTAACCTGGCGTCTTCGTTCCCTCGGGTAAGCAACAAACCATATATCACCATTATCCTTTGCTGGTTAAAGAACAGAGTGAAAGAACCTCTACTTGAGGTCTTCGAAGGTTAAAAACCTTCCTTCGTTTTTGGGCGCACAACAAAATGGTACTTAACTCATGGTTTTTAGATTATCCAAACACACTTGCCTGGTGTAACATCGTTGCTTAGCAATAGGTTTTTGTATGTAGTGAAGGTATTCTTTTAGTAAAAAGACTTAACGCAACCCCAGTTCTCAGCCATCTGCTTGACTCCACAAATTGGGTTTCGCAGATAAAGCCGTGGTGAACAGATCAAAAACTTCTTTTAGTAACAAATTAAAATGATTAAGGCCGGTTCCAAAACTCAAAATTGATTTGTTATACTCAGACTTCTAGGTTTAACAAAAGGAAATTCTAAATCTACCTGCACACTTGGGTAATTAGATCCTTTATAAGCAGAATAGTCCATGAACCAGCCCGATCTCGGGTTTGAGATTTAGTTTAAGGTCGATAATCCTTAATGACCAATAGAGAAAAATACTTATGTATTCAACATTCTATAAGCTTCGGAGATTTAGTTAAAGATCCAGGTTACATCTTAATTTACAGTTTTTAAATTAAGAACGTCCTGCCCTATAAAATACATTTCACCATAAAAGGAAATAGCAGTAACAAGTCCATCTTTCCGAAAACAACTGATATCATAGGCCTCAACTTTTGTACTGTGGATATCTATAACATAGAGATGCAAGAAAAGGATACTTCTATAACGAAATACGATCTGTATTTGACTATATAAAGTATGGTCTACAAGGTGCCTATCATAACATAAATTTATCATCTATAGATAATTTTGACATAAGAGGTTCCAGAATTGATACTCTGTTCTTCGGTACTAATGAAATAAGATCTGCATCTGACTATATAATACATAATTTACAATGTGCATAACATAACATAAATTTATCTTTATCTATCTTTTAAATTTAGACAAGAAAATGCATAACAGATCTTGCATATCGATTGATCTTTGGTGTTCAAAAATCCATCTAGTAATTAAACATAAAACACATTGAACTCAGAAACCTTTTAGAGAACAGAAATAACTCAACACTACAAAAAAAACCTGGATTAAATGGTCCGAATGTAGTAGGAACAGCAACGTTCCACCCAACTGTAGATTAGGCTTAGCTACAAAGTCTGTCTTCCTTCACCCCCGAGCTAAGTCATGCATGTATTAAGCAGGGATAGTCAACCTTAGTTTCCAGATCTCAATCGCACTTTCAGAACACAACTTGCCTAACACAGAGTGCTCACACAGCAAGAGTTTCTCCTTTCAGTATACTCAGCAGCGTCCTGCCTCCCACATATGCTTCCTTCTTATAGTTTTATTTTTTCCTAGGTCTTACCATTAGCAGCTAATTCCTCATGGAATTTTCGCAGTTAACTAAATTCCTGATTTTCAGGGTGTGTCTAGTGTCATAATTACACTTCTGACACTTGTTTTGTTCTGATCTCCCTGAGGCTAACTCCAACTTGTCCCTTACTTTTCCATGCATGATCTCATTTAACATGGTTGTTCCTCCTCATTCCATTATTAAATAATTTAATCATAATGTTTATTACACTAGTCCTCCTAGGACTTATTGGGCAGATTTCACATCTAGCCCCTTTATTGAAAAATCAATTTCAAACAATAATAAAATAATAAAATTTAACATAATGTTTTATTATTTGGGGGATGTCACATATACATATACCTCTGATCATCTTTAGCAGACAGTTGAGTGTCATCAGCAACAACTCTATCCCTTAATCATTCAATGCACATTTGAACCCTTCAACTTGGGGAATTTCTCAATCCAATACATTATTCCCTATCTTATTTAGTAGAACAATTATGCGATATCTCCGCTACAGCCAATCAAATCTCATCCCATAACATCGATGCAAGGGCTAGTAACCATAGTAAAATGTGCAAAGTGTTCTCTAGAGATGGAAATCAAGTATACTAAGAACAACACCATGATTCCAGGGTAAGTTAGGTAGCAGCCTCTCATCAAACATATACCAATAAGGTAATCCATCAATCAAATCTATGCAAATATGATAGGAGTACCAAACTATATACCAACAAATATGATCATCTAACAAGGAGAAATGAGTATCCTCCAACCCAAAAAACCAACTCAACCAATAAAATAATCATCTCCAAAAAAGGAAAGAGGGCGTGTACCCCCAATCCATCAAAACATCCAAGAGTACCAGGCTCTGAATCATTTCTTTGTGATTTTCGTAACAGTCTGATTGTTGGTGTTTGTACTCACAAGTTATTGATCTCTCCTCTGTGTCTTGTAGTTCGCTAAGCTATACGATTTTAGTAAAGAGTAAGTGAAGATAATCACTGCTTCTCTCCTCTTCCTCTCATAACACGGTGCCCCTCTGTCTTCTTGTATGCGTGAAGATGCTAGATTGATATTGTCAAACACATGAAAAACCTGACAAAATTACTGAAGCACCCCCTTCTTGCTTGATCTCTTGGCCTTCAATTTTCTCTGGTCACCTAAAGGCCAAAGGAATGGCGAAAATTGGTTATGGGGTATTCACCCTTTGCTTGGCGATCTTGTAAACAACACCTTCCTTGGGTGTCGGGCTTTTGTGCAAGAAACAACCTCTTAGGCCCTTTTCCATTTTTCCATGTGGCAGCTTCTGATTTCGAGCTGCCATGTTGGCCACATGGCACATATGTCATTAGTTTATGTAGCCACATAGTCAACAAGGTAAGATTGGATGTTCTTCATCTCAGGTCTTCTTATGTATTGTAATGCAGAGGGTAGAGCCTTACTGCCAATGATTTGCATGAGATGTGGAGTGTGGAGGCAAGACTTCTAATGTTGTTTGTGTTCTTGCTCCACATAGACTAAATCCTTTGTGCAGAGTGATTGTGCAGATGTGACACCTCACTTTGCCTCTTGTAAACCTTCACATGCCCAACCTTAGCTCCACGTGACTTCCTTGCTTTAGCTAATTTCGAGTCGTTTTCCCTCCCCATGTGCAAAGGACGATGTGCAGAGGTAACACCTCTATTCCATTCGTGAGATAGTCCCCATGACCAAAGCTTTTCATACACTTTTCTTAGTTTATTTCTTTAAACCTTTTGTCCATGCTTTCTTTGAAGTGTGGGGGTAACATCTCTGTGTCGACTCCTATCCTTGACATGACCCAAATGTCTCTCATAGCATGCCTTAGTCAATTTCTAAAGGCTGAAAAGGCCCTTTCAACAAGACTCGATAAGTCTTGAAGACTTGATGGAGGACACTGCATTTTTGAAGGATGGGGCAGATTTTAGCCCCAAAAATGGCCATTACCATGAACTCTCGAGGGCGGATTTTATGCATCCTTCTAGAACCCCATTTCAAATGTTCAGATCACTTCTTGACTTATCTTCGGTCATCAATTCTCCACTCTTTTCACAAGCGCTTCTCTCCTTGACTTATTCTTCTTATATAGGATTATATAAAAAATTTCACTCACCCACTCATTTGTCACTATACCCTTCTCCTTTTATACTTTTTCAATTTCACTTTATATGAAAAGTCATGTTTATTAAAAAATACATGACTTTCATTAATTTAATAATTGATTTCCCTCCATTTTATTTTACACCATTATTTTTCTTAAGTGCACCCAACTTTTTATTATATTTTATGGGAAAAATACCATGACCATTCAAAACCATGGGTCAACACAACTTTCCTCTTACTGCACTTTTACGTAACATTCAAATACCATGGGCCAATACAACTTCCTTTTACGTAACATTCTTTTTACTCCACATCATTATTCTTTTTTACATAAATTTCTTTTTAGTCCACTTTTAATCCACCTTTAAACTTTTTAAGCCTTTAGTTTTGTAATCTAGTTTTACTTGTATTCCACCTTTACCTTTTATTTCTTAAATTTGCATATATACCTTTGACATCAATGACATGTATTCAAGTTTGGAATCCTCTTGACCTTGTTGACATCAATGACAACATTTTTTCAACAATCTTCCCCTTTTTCATTGATGGTAGCCTTGTGAACTAATTCATACTAATGGAAACCTTTGCAAGATGTGAACTGAAAACTCCTGTAAGCTCCACCTATTAGTATTTAGCTCTCTATATTTATCTCCCCTTTTGACATCAATGGAAAAGGGATTCCCCCACTAAACTCATGCTTCTCATTGGCGATGCTCCTCTTGTGATTTCCTTCTCCATGGGATTGAACTTGAGTACTTCATCTTCAAGTACCATACCTCTACTGACTATTGAATCTCTTCCTCGCTGATATTCTTTCCTTCTAATCTTCTGAGAACAAGGGACTGCTCCGCCTTTGAATGTGATTCCACTTTTTTCTTGTAATTTTAAAATGACTTCCCTCCTGGAATGCTATGATTTATGATCATTATTCTACTTTGAATACTCTCTCTCTCTCTCTCTCTCTCTATCTCTCTCTCTCTCTTAGACATTTCTCTTCAATAGAGATATATATCAAAGAAAATCCTTCGGGCCTTTTCATGCACAAACTTCCACCCAAGGTTACTTCAAGGCATTATTCATGTAGCTTGTTTCTGTCACTATCGATGGTGAGTTCTTTTCAAAATCAAATATTCCATCAAGGTGTGATATGTAGCTGGATGATGTTTATACATAGTGATTATTTTTATTAAAATATCTTCAATTCATGTGTGTGTCCCTTACGTAGACACATCAAAATACATTGTCTCTGTCTTTTTTATGCAACCTTAATAGAGAATATTCGGCACAAAATGTCTCACCACTACTAGTAGATCCACAACTAACTCATTATAATATTTCATATACTTCGTATCTTTTGCTCAAGTACTAGTGTAAAATTATGCCACAAGGTTTCCTTCTTCAAGAGCATTTAATTCAGATCGATCATGCAATCCCTACTACTTGATTTTTTTCCAGAATTGACCTTCATTCCAATTTGACATTTTTTCATTGTTTATAAGAAGGTACCCCTTGAATTTTTCCTCTCACTAAAAAAGGTCTGCTAGATTAGTAGGATCAAATATTGCATAGGACACTCAACATCTTACTCGAATCAGCCCTTGAGCTGTCACAAAATGCCCCTTAAATATACACTTAAAACTAATCAAACATGTCTTCAACTTGTCAACAAATCAGTCCTTGAACATGCCATAAACCCTTTGAACCTTCTGCCAAATTTTGTCGAAAAATCATCCCTTCATACCTACAATAGACCTCAATTTTACACCCTTATCAAGTCATGGGATGTCTTCCCAAAACTCTTCCAAGGCAATCTTGAAATAATTATGTTTTGGCATGTGTTCCAAATAGTCCTTTTCTTTTCTCGTCAATAAGTCTCATACTGTACTCAAAATGCTTGTGTCATATCCTCAAACAATCCTCAAACTAAATCTTTAATCATTGATTCCAAATGCTATTTGAATCTTCATTATAGTGCTACCTCAAGCTACCAGAGAAAAATTTCATTTGCTACTGCTAAGATCTACCACAATGAATATGCTTTAATGCCTCAAAAGTCTTGCCACAATGGAATGAAGAATAATACCATAAGTTTCTCTATTTTTCCTTCCAATCGAGAGGAATATTTATGTTCACAAGTCTATGCAACTCTAGTTTTCAATAGCCCCAATTTAACATTTTATGAAAGTCACCATCATAAATTAAATTCATGCCCATCATTTGATTTCTTATGTCCATAAAGTATGACCTCAATCCCTTAAATTCATAGTATAGCTTGTTTGTAGAATACAATATTCATCTCAAAACAATGCTTATTGATTTCTTTAGTTTTAAGCTCAAAAACATGCTGGGACAACTTCACTTGGCAATTTTTCAAATAAAGAATTTCATCTTCTTCCCTAGCCTATCTTCTTGCAGGAATGAGATTCATAATATAGGACTGATAGATTTATTCCTCGCATCTGTAGTAGTAGAATATTTCGCGAGCATATACTTCCTACCTTTTCTTTTCTGATTTGATTCTCCATATTTTTGTGCATCTTTCTTGATTGCCAATAGTATTATTTTCCTTCTTTGAGCAAATAGAACTAACTGTTCTTGTTCATTTTCATTTTCCTCTTCGTGTTTTCTCTCCTATAATTTATTGGATTTCTTCTTATGAATGATTAGAGTATTTTCTTTCACATTGGATTCTTTGTTAAATTTTGAGCATTAATTCACAATACTGTAGGATCTTTACTGAGAGAATAACATGTACAGTATATCAATGCATAACAATCATAAAAAGCATGACAAGCATCATAAGAATCAAAAGCATGAGAGACAAGAGACACAGAGTTTCCGTGGGGAAAACCCTAAGGTGAAAAACCCCACAGCTTCCTCAGAGATAGAGAGAGCAATGGCTCAACCAAAGTACAACCAAAATACACTAAGATAGTCTCCTAGTAGCAGATGATCCTCCTCCTCACTAGTGCGCCACTTTCTGAGAGAGAGAAGTATGAGTTTCCAAGTGATCAAATAGAGATCTCCCGATCTCTATTTATACTTAACCTCTTTGCCCAGTTACACTATGGGGCCGACTTGTCTAGCTAGGTACATCCACAATATAATATATATTTCAGGGCCGACCCCACACATGGTGGTCTAATAACACATCGGCAAGTACACACACTTACGACACTTGTTAATACACATGACGACACTTCCTTATAGAGGAATAACACATCTCTTATAAGGGTACAATAAATATATATGAAGTACAAAGATGAAATACATTCCGAAGTTACATATACATCAACACTCCCTCTTAACTAGGAAGGTATTTCTCGACACAGATCTGCTAGTACAAGTCTTCTTCTTGGGATCATCGTCATCATCGTCGTCACTGCTACTGCTATCTCAACCAATCTATGAATCTACTCATCATAGGAAGTTCTATAGAGCCATTCCTTTTTCATACTGGATGTAGCCCACCACCTGCAGGTATTCATCACTGGCCATACTGTGGAATCCTCAGGACTTATTACGTGCATCACAAAACCTGGCGGTAGCATCCCAGGCTATTACGAGCACACAGCTCCACCTGTCGGATCTCCCAGGAGCACATTATATGTGACCCATCACAAAACCTGGCTGAAGCATCCCAGGCTATTACGAGCACATAGATCTACCTATCGGATCTCCCAAGAGCACATTACATGTGACCCATCACAAAACCTGGCTGAAGCATCCCAAGCTATTGCGAGCACACAACTCTACCTGTTGGATCTCCCAGGAGCACATTACATGTGATCTCACCACAAAACCTGGCTGAAGCATCTGAGGCCTTTCTCATCCTATCCAGATCTCCCAGGAGAAAATTACATGTGGTCATGGAAAAACCCGGCTGAAGCATCTGAGGCCTTTTTCATCCTGTCTAGATCTCCTAGGAGCAAATTACATTCCATAGGACAAAACCTCGCAAGAGCATCTCAGGATGTTACGGGTACACAAATCTGATCTGAAGATCTCCCAGGGCACAAATTACATGTCCTCCCAGAGCAATGTCTTGAAAGAGCATCCCAGGCTGTTACGGGTACACAAATCTGACCTATAGGATCTCCCAGACATGCTCATCTACACAACCTGATCCACGGCCACAAAGTATCATCCTGATACTCACCATACATCATCCTGATGTACACATGGTCATCCTGATCATCATCATTGCATCATCCTAATGCATGTCATCTGGAGAAGCTCGTCATCCATGATCATCCCGATCATACAATGCATCCACTTGATGCATACCAAGTATCTACCTGATACACATCACTATACATAGTGTATCCACCTGATACATAGATCCATGATCCACACAATGTATCTATCAACATACATGATCTACCTAATCATACCTGATATATATCATTATACATGATCTACTTGATCATACAATGTATCGATCTGATACAAATACAGATACATGGTCCAAGCATCCAACATGATGCCTATACAAAATACATATAAATGATCCAACTGATCATATCTAACATCCAACATGATGCATACATGCACAAATGATCCAACTGATCATACAGAGCAGAAACTAGAACATCATCCTAATGCTCATCATCCAGCACTTACATCCACAGCCATGTAAAGGATCCCCCTTCCACCATGCTAGGAATGGCTACAGCAAATGTCTCCATCAATTCTTCCTCGAAGTGTCGTTGATCTGAAGAACAATAAGCCTCTCTCTAAAGTACTCAAACTTCACTCTAGCTAGTGGCTTTGTCAACACATCTGCAATTTGCTCATCTGTCGCAACATACAGGAGCTTCATTGCTCCTGTCTGCACCATATCCTTGATATAGTGATATTTGATCTCTATGTGTTTTGACTTGTCGTGAAACACTGGGTTCTCAGACAACTTCACACAACTCTGGTTATCACAGAAGATACCAGTAGCATCCAATGAGTTATCAAATAACTCAGACAGTAGCTTCCGAAGCCATACTGCCTCACAACTAGCTGAACAGGCTGCAACATACTCTACCTCAGCTGTACTCAGTGCTACACAGGACTGCTTCCTGCTAAACCAAGAGATCACACTTGATCCCATATTGTAGTAGCACCCAGATGTGCTCTTCCTATCTGCAGCACTGCCTACCCAATCTGAATCAACATAACCTTGCAGATTAAACTTTTGATTCGCTTCATACTTGAGCCCATAATCAACTGTACCCTTTAGGTACCTCAGAATATGCTTTACAACAACTAGGTGAACACTCCTCGGATCCGTCAGGAACTGGCTCAATGTGTTCACCGCAAAGCGAATATCTGATCTCGTGTTCGTTAGGTACATCAAGGACCCAATCATCTGACGATACACAGAGACATCTACTGGCTCAGATGCAGCATCACAAAGAAGCTTTAGATTCGATGCCATAGGTGTGGCCATGGCCTTGCAATCCATCATCCTGAATCTCTTCAGGATATCTACTGTGTACTTCCCTTGACCAAGGAAGATCCCATCTGCACTTTGCCTCACCTCCATACCTACGAAATAGTGCATCATTCCTAAGTCTTTCATATCGAACTCGGCAGCAAGCTTCCTCTTAGTATCTGCAATCAATCTGTCATCTCTTGTTACAAATAAGTCATCCACATACAGGAGTAGAATCACATGATTCCCTTCCTCAACCTTGTAGTAAAGGTTGGAATCCGCTTTAGTCTTGGTAAATCCCAATCTAGATAGGAAACTGTCCATCCTACCATACCAAGTTCTGGGAGCTTGCTTCAAGCCATACAAGGGTTTCTTCAATCTGCATACATATGACTCCTTGTCATGTATTTCAAACCCGAGTGGCTGCTCCACATAAAATTCCTCTTCAACTACACCATTCAAGAAAGTAGTCTTGACATCCATCTGGTGTATCTTCCATTTCATCACTGCAGCCAGGGCAAGTACTGTTCTGATGGAAGTGTACCTAGCTACAGGAGCAAAAGTTTCTTCATAATCTATTCCCTCTTTCTGAGAGAAGCCGTGAGCTACAAATCTTGCCTTGTATTTCTCTATGCTGCCATCTGCAGCATGCTTGATCTTGTAGATCCATTTGGAAGTCACAATAGACTTCCCTTTAGGTCTTGGGACAACATCCCAAACATAATTTTTCATTATTGATTGGTATTCTTCAACCATGGCATCCTTCCATTATTTCTTTTCCACTGCTTCTTCATAACTGGAAGGTTCTTTATTCATGATGTCACAGAGTAAAGCAACATAGCTGGTATGTGATCTGGTTCTCTTCTTTGCTCTGTGATCTTCTTCTGGAATGCCAAATCTTTCTGCATCTTGAATGAGCTCTCTAGCCCATGCAGGTTTCCTCTTGTGGTAGATATCATCACGGGGTGGATCTACAGGTTCTTGTGGATCTTCAAACTCACGAACAATGTCTGGAATTGCTTCAGTCATGGTAGTGTCTTGAAATCTAGTTTCCTTAGGTTCTTCATAAACTTCGATAGGTGCCTTCCTTGATTTGATGAATGCTGAGTTTTCATCAAATGTTACATCCCTGCCGACATCAATCTTCTTGAACCCTGGAAAGTATATTATGTAAGCCTTCGAGCTTTCACTGTAACCCACAAAGATACCATTCTTTCATGAAGGATCTAGTTTGGTCCTCTTTTCCTTTGGGACATGAGTGTATACTGGACAACCAAATAGTATGAGATGGCTAACTTCAGGTTTCTTACCAGAAAAGACCTCTTCTGGTGTCTTGTTGTCCAATATCTTGTGGGGTGTTCTGTTCTGCACATATACAACTGTTCTAGCTGCTTATTCCCATAGATGCATAGGTAGATACTGATCATGCAGCATTTCCCTTGCTGCTTCCATGATTGTTCTGTTCTTCCTTTCTGCAACTCCATTCTGTTGTGGATTGTAAGGAGCAGTCAACTCCCTCTTCAACCCTGAATCAATGCAAAGCTTCTTGAAGTCACCTGAGGTGAATTCTCTACCATTGTCGGATCTAAATGTTTTGATCTTCTTGTCAGTTTGATTCTCCATCAAGGTTTTGAATTCCTTGAACTTATCAAACACCTCATCTTTGTTCTTCAAGAAGTAGACCCAAGTCTTCCTAGAGAAGTCATCTATGAAAGAGACATAGTAAACATACCCACTCAGAGAACTGGATGACATAGGACCACATACATCTGAGTGGATTATTTCCAAGATATCTTTTGCCTTGTTTTCACTACTTGGAAATTCCTTCTTAATGTTCTTTCCTTTTGCACATCCTTTGCAAACACCTTCATGTTTGGTCTTGATTTCAGAAAGTCCTTCTACAACCTTACTTGCAATTAGTAATGCCCTGTAGTGCATATGTGCAAGTCTTCTATGTCAAAGTTCACTTGGTTCCATGGAGTCATGTACCATGGCATGTTCAGGTTGTCCCTTCAATTTATACAATCCTCCCTCTTGCTCTCCAATCACTACTGCATCATCAATAGTTCTACCTTTTGGCCACATTAGGACTTAGCCATCTACAAATGCAACCCTCATACCTTTTGCATCCAATGCGGATATGGAGAGTAGATTCTTCTTGAGCCCAGGTACATACAAAAAATCTTTCATCTTCAAAGACTTTCCAGAGTCTAGATTGTAGGAAGCCTCACCACTTCCTTTGATAGGGTATTGGTAGTCATCCCCAAGTTTCACCTTATGGGGTGACTCATGTTCAGATAGGTTAACAAAGGATTCTTTAAACCCAATCATGTATTTTGAAGCCCCACTGTCAATTAACCAATCATTACAACCATGGGAGATAGTACCTGTGAGAGCAGAGATTAGAACATACTCTTCTTTGCTTGATGAGTTATCATCATCACTTTCTGCTCTAGCCTTCTTCTTGGGAGGTTCATCATCCTCGGCAGCATGAGCATGAAACCTTCTTTTTCTATCCTTCTTCTTCTTGTTGAAGTTGTTGTTGTCCTTCTTGTTCTTGGGACAATTTATGGCAATATGTCATTTTTCATTACAGGTGAAGCATATTCTTCTTTCTTTATAGTGATGTGAAGATTTCTTGGAGTGAGATGGCTCTCTCTTGGACTTCCCTTTCTTGGTGTGAGCTGTGAGATCTTAATCTTCATTCCCCATCTTTTCTTCTCATGCCACAAGCCTTGCTTCTTCTTGTGAGCATTCTTCCCGAAGTCTGCTGAAGGATACCAACTTCTTTCTTGCACAGATTCCTTGAATAAAGGAGTCCCATGACCTAAGTAGGCCATTCAGAGTGGTCATGACAACTTCACCATTCTCCACCATTTCATCCACTGATTCTAGTTGTTCCTTGATATGGGAGACCCTAGAAAAATAAGATTGAATGGATTCTCCATTCTGAAGTTTTACCCCTTTCAATTGGTTCCGCAGAGTCATCTTTCGATTTATGTTCTTTCCTTCAAATAGCTTGGATAGTGAATCAAACATCTCTTTGGGTGTCTTCAGAGATGAAACATGGGGGATGAGATGGTCTTTGATAGAATCAACAATGATTCTCTTTGCCTTGATCAAATTCTTCTTATGTAAAATCTTAGCCTCTTCATTTTCTGGGATAGGGATGTCTTCTTTTACATATGAGTCCAACTCATTCTCTTCCAGGATTAACGCAATCCTATACTTCTAGGCTTGGAATTTATCAGCCCCTTCAAGCTTATCCTCAAGCTTATCCTTCTAGGTTTTCGTCACTGCACAATGTCTTCTTCTCAGGTTAGCTCTGATATCAATGCATAACAATCATAATAAGCATGACAAGCATCATAAGAATCAAAAGCATGAGAGATAATAGACACAGAGTTTCCGTGGGGAAAACCCTAAGGTGAAAAACCCCACAACTTACTCAGAGATAGAGAGAGAAATGGCTCAACCAAAGTACAACCAAAATACACTGAGATAGTCTCCTAGTAGTAGATGATCCTCCTCCTCACTAGTGCACCACTTTCTGAGTGAGATAAGTATGAGTTTTCGAGTGATCAAATAGAGATCTCCCGATCTCTATTTATACTTAACCTGTTTGCCCAGTTACACTATGGGGCCGACTTGTCTAGCTAGGTACATCCACAATATAATATATATTTCAGGGCCAACCCCACACATGGTGGTCTAATAACCCATTGGCAAGTACACACACTTGCGACACTTGTCAATACACATGATGACACTTCCTTATAGAGGAATAACACATCTCTTATAAGGGTACAATAAATATATATGAAGTACATAGATGAAATACATTCTGAAGTTACATATACATCAACATTTTTTTGATATTTTATAGACATGAGCCTTGTGACTAAGATTATTCCATTTATAACACACTACATCAGTGAAAAGTCTTGCAATATGCCCAACATTGTTACATTTCCAACATTTTATTTTCTTACCCCTTTTGTTCATAAGAGAATTCTTGGTTCATATATTCCTTACATGACTGTTTCTTGCATGAATCTCACAATCCATAACTTTATGACCAAGAACATTGCAGGAATAACAATTACCATAGAAAGGGATTTTGTATATGAATGAATGATTCCATATCGGTGGAATACTCATCCTGATTCTGTCTAGCAGTGAAGGATTTGTCTTTTGGGGAGCATTAATAACTTTTCTCTTATTGATTTCATCTTTGACACATTTTTTAGCATGGAACTGACTGTTTTCTTCAGTAATTTGCTGCAAAGAAGTTCATACTTCTTTTTCAATTTCAATATTGTAGCCAAGACCAAATTTGTTAGATGGTGGCCTTTGGGAGCTTAGGATTTCATCTAGAATTTTAGTGCTCTTTCTAATTCTTGTCTTAGAGAGGTAATTTCTACCTTAAGTCTTCCAAACTTTTCTTCCTTCTCTTGCAACTGAATATTTTTCTTAGTGATGAGCTTCTCTTCTTTTTCAATGGTGTGTGCCATCTTTCTTCTTGGATTTATATCTTCCTCTTGATACTTTTGCAATTTTTCTCTTAATGACTAATTCTCTCTTCCGAGCTTTGTGATATCATCGAGTATCTTTTCCTTTTTAGATTTTTCTTCATTTTCAGGAACCTTGTTTTTTCTTTGATGAGTACTTATCAAATTTTCTTCAATTTGTTTTTCCTCTTCCACTTGATATTTTAGATTGATAGTATCAGTTTCACCATTTGCTTCATAATGTTCTTCCTTAAGAACTACTTCTTTTATGGTTTCAGAATATTCCTTGCTTTTAGAACTATCTTCTTCTACCATGTGGATAGCTTTATCTCTATTACTTACATCACTTTCATTGGATGTGCAAATATTCTTTGCATGTCTTAGCTTTTCTGACACAATTTTCTTTTTCTCGAATTGGCTCTTTAGTTGCACTTGTATTTGTCTTGAGATGATTTTATTTTGAATATTTAAAGACTGCTTCTTCTCTATATGTATCTTCCTATTGATCACCTTCATATTTTTTATCAACGTTCTTGGATTCTATGGTCTCAAGAAGAGATTCCTTTGTGTAGAAATATTGTTGCATGTCCCAAATCTCTTTAGCTAATGTATATTGTCCCACTTTATTCTTCTTAGAATATGATAAGCCACTCAAAATTTCATTCAAGGCTCTTGCATTGTTTCTATGTAACTTATTTGTTGTTGCACCTTTTGGACGGGTTTCTAGAGTGGTGTAACCATTCTCAACTACACCCAATTGTCAAATCCAATACCCATCAAATATGTCTTCATTCTTATGCTCCATATTAGATAATTTGTCCCATTAACAAAGGGGCTTTGTCCATTATGTAACCAAATTCCACAAAATTGATATTTGCTTGGGATCTTCCTTCCAGTGGTTAAGCTATTTTGAAGGAATTCGCTTTGATACCAATTGTTGGAATATTTATCTATACTAAGAGCGAGGAGGGCTGAATAATTATAGGACATGTTTTTCACTTTCAATTCTTATTTACCATCCACATTAACTTTCAACAAAATAAATCATCATATTAATACAAAAGAGACACAAAGATTTAATGTGGAAACCTTAAAGGGAATAAAACCAAAGAATAATGTTCTTTCAATAAATAATGATTACATTGATTCTCTAGCACCAACTTGAAGGAAGCACCAAATACTTGCTTTCTTCAGTAGCAGCTGAAAGGCAGTACCAATTCCCTGGTTTCTTCAACATCGACTGAAAGGAAGCACCAACTATGAGGCTCTAGATTCAAATTAGAGCTATATTTTTACATAATAGTAATCTAAATTTTATTTTTATTACTTAAATTTATAGTAATAGTAATTTACAACAATAACAATAATTTAAGCATAACAAGAAAATAAGATAAAGATGTACCCGAACCTATGTTTAGACTTACAATTGTGCCATTGAATAAAACAAGTTGACCAATACCAATAAAAAATTAGGAAACCACAAGTGGGGGGGACCACTCTCCTCCCAACAAACCCCTTAGTCCAATATTGAGAGCCCCCAAGCCCTCAATCAGTAAAACTATGCCATACCAAAAAACTATACCAACATCTCGTCACCACCAATGAAGAATCCCTCATCCTCCTCAATCCCCAATCATGACTCATCCATCAAATCACTAGAAAACCACATTTTCCCCACCTAGAGGAAGGGAGCCCTTGATAAAGTCCTCCATCCCCATTATAAACCATTTTTAAACTTTATTAAAAATAAGGTTTAATTTGTGTGGTTGACACTTTTCACGGATGCACTAACCCCCCTAACTTAACGTAACCCCTAAATTAATACTAAGTATGCACCTATTTTATATTCTTATTTTATTAATATCTGTACTTACAATTATACTTTATTTATTATATGGGGAATTACACCAACTCCATGTTTTCTTCAACACCAATTGAAAGGAAGGACAACTCCCTACCTTGGTCACTAGGCCTGCTTGTGAATTCTTCCTTTATCAGATCGCGTTAGTGCTTCCGTCTTCACATTGCATGCTTGTGACTTATTCCTTTATTAGATCTTCATGCTTCTATAACCCCATTTCAAATCTTCAAATCACTTCTTCACTGAGCTTCGATTGTCGCTTCTCAATGATTTTCACAAGTGCTTGTGATTCTTCTTATATAGGATTATCTAACATTTTTCACTCACCCACTCATTTGTCACTATACCTTTCTAAATTTATATTTTTCAATTTCACTTTATATGAAAAGTCATGTTTATTAAAAAAGACACTACTTTCATTAATTTAATAATTAAGTTCACTCATACTTTATGGGAAAAATACCACGAGCCTTCAAAACCATGGGCCAATACAACTTTCCTTTTACTCCACTTTTAATAACATTCAAATACGATGGGCCAATACAACTTTCCTTTTACATAAAATTCCTTTTACTCCACACCATTATTCTTTTTACATAACTTTTTTTTTAATCCACTTTTAACCTTTTTAATCTACTTTTACTTTTAATCCAACTTTACTTTTGTAATCCACTTTTAATTTTAATCCTCCTTTACCTTTTATTTGTTAAAGATTTTATTTCTTTAAAATCACATACATGCCTTTGACATCAATGAAAATTTATTCAAGTCTTGACGTCCTCTGACCTTAATGACATCAATGGCAACATTTTCTCAATGTGTATCACACAACCATGCAAATGTGTTCCAAAATCCTTTACACTACTAATTGTAGTCCCAATGGTTTCCCACGCATGCTAAATAATTAATGAACAACCCATTAGCTATTTTTACTCTTGGACATGGTGAATCTAGAAACACTTAACAAACCAACAAACTATGGAAGCCTAAAATAATAGAAAATTCATTGACTATTTTTACCTTTTTAGTAATCAAATCGCATACCTTAAATTAGGAAGTAAAAACTATTTTTTCACGACTTTTAGGAAAATACTTTGAGGTCCCCAACGAACCTCCTCGCTAGAAGTAGGCTACATTATCATACATTGTTTTCGTAAAAGAAATTATTAGTCTAGATAATTGAGTAAGATTTGTATTAGTTTCAAGACTCTTTTTTCTTCTCGCATATTTCTTGTTAAAATAGAAATTTAGATTATCTCACTTTTCACACAAATAAGGGATCTAAAGATTCCTCTCACTTTTAGTATGTTCTTTGTCTTATTGACAAATAAAAAAAAAAAATTGAAAGATTTGAAATACCTCCCTTATTACATATAGTTTTTTGAAGTTGTCTTTTTCAAACATCATTAAAAATTAGAGACTCAATTATAATGAGTAATGAACCATCAATGTTCATATCTCTTTGCTTCATACTTTTCATAAGTTAGTTTCAAATTTATACTTTATTTTTGTTTTAAACACACGTGTGTGTCTCTCACTTGTAGCAAATAGCAAGGTACCTTCTGACTCTTTTAATTCTAATATTCTCTTCATCTTACACTCAAAGGTGACTGAGGTGAATTAGAAATATTGAAAGGTTTGAAATACCTCCCTTGTCACACCCTTAATCAAATTGGACCTTGTAAAATAAACTTGTAATTTATTATTGACCAACTAAAATCCTTTATCAAAGAGGTAACAAATAAATTTTAGTTAGGATAGGATTGATTGGGATATGAATCCAAATAATTCCTAACAATCTTTTTGATTTGAAACAATAGTTGTTACTGCCTTACATGGAACTTTTTAAATACTTCTATAAGCAAGTGTGAACAAACCCAGATAATCTAGCATTGTTCCCAAGGATGCTAAATCAAAGCTATAACTATTTATGTTCATCACATTGAGCCACCAAACTGTGAAATTCTAAGTTACAACATTTCATAGAGATGAGAATACCTCACAATGAAAGAATAAGCAGAGAATGTGAATTGCAGTGAAAATTGTAGAGAAAAGAGAAGTAAAATTAATCATGCATTGGAACTCAGATGGAAGTAGAAATGTGTAACATTATCCATTAATCAAGATTGTCCACAAATATGTTACAATAGAGAGAATTCAAATATCCTAGGAGAATTCAAGTCTCAGCCTGTCTAGCATAGGAATTGTCACCACTGGAGTGCTCTGGAAGACCCAAACTCAACTTGACTGAGCCAAAACTCAGTTAACTAAAGATGTAGTCAGTGAATTGACCAAGGGGGGCGCACTAGTCGTTTTTTCATGCAAATCACTTAGAAAATGGCACATTAGACCACAAAAAGTGGCAATTGGAGCACAAACCCCCCACAAGAGTTATCTAACTCAGGTGAACTGAACTAGATCACTAGGTTGGCTCCTAAAATGTAGGGAACTGACTCTGGTGGTCCTAAAATGATGTATTCAATGCACATTATGTGGATAATGGGTCCTAGATGACATATGCACACCAATAGGGGGAAAATGGAATCACCGAGTACTAGGAAAACTAAAATAATTATAAGTAGGACAAGGATGGAATATTAATTATCCTAACACCCCCCCTTAATCCAAACTTGGACATCTTGGGCCCTAGTTACTAAGACCAAGGGTCAACCATACAATGAAATAAACAATAAAAATAATAGCTGTCAATGAAATAAGGAAATGGGGAAAACCTCATGGGAAAAATACCCCCCTAAAAAATGAATAGCAGGAAACTCAAGAAGCCTTCACACTAAGCAGAGAAGGAATTTTTTTTTCTAAGTGAAATACTTTGTAAAAATTTAGGAACTTTGCTCCTATGTAGGATAGTGATGTAGGTAATAGATCTGGATCTGCTCCTCTGATGTACCTCCCATTGTATTGAAGTTGTATTTTCCAAAACAAGTCTTTCACGAACCATCTTTGCTACTGGAGTGAATGGTTCATTATAGTCCAAATCATGAACCCTTGAGTACCCGTGTTCAACCAACTTAGATTTGTACTTGGTTGTAGATCCATCATGGCAAGTCTCTTTGAAATATTATGGATCAGACCCCACCATCATGTAGCACCTCTCTGAGAGAAGTGGATCTATATGAAATAGTACAAGGTTTGCATCTCGATACCGAGATTTAGTTCTTCTATGGTTAGAAGGATCCACAGCTATGTTCCCAATAGCTTCAAGGAATTTGTGAGCCCATTTTGGCCTTGGAAATGGATTGGGAGTAGTGGTTAGAACTAGATCTGGATCTGCTTCAACTTCATACTCAACATCAAGATCTTGGTCCTCATATTCATAATCTGAAACTTGATCATAAGAAGAGACATAATTCTGATCTTCATCAGATGCAAATGGAGTAGGCAGAGAGTATGGAAAAAAGTGAGATAACTCATATGCATTTGAGGCATGTTTTGCAACCCCTTTCTCTATCATCTTCCCAAATGAGATATTTTCTATCTCAACTGTGTCAGGTCCAAAAATAACTTTCTTTGGTGAACCTGTGTGTGTAATCTGATAAACATATAACGATTTTTCTTCCAAAGAAGGAAAAAATAGAACATTTTTTGAATTTCCATTATCTAATTGTATTGTGCTCTTCCCTTCAACAAAGATCTAAGAATTATCTCCCATGTGAGTACTCATACCATCATTGAGATCTAGAGAAGGAAATGATTCTTTGGAGGAAACCATGTGGTTGGAGGCTCCATAATCTATGAGGAAGGCTTATGATTGTGTGAATCCAGCCTTCAATGAATGGCATCTCTCGTGATCATTTGTATCACTTCCAGAATCAGTCTCCCTAGCACCTTCTGGGAGGGAAATGTTGCGTTGTTCAAGGAGTTTGGTCAGTTGATCTATATTATTCTTCATGCAAGTCTCTTTGGATGGTTTCCTTTCTTCCAATAGGAAGACTTGGTCTTCTCAAACCCCTTTTGCTTATCCTTCTTGGAGATGTAACCTCCTTCTAATGGATTAGGCTTCTCATATTGTTTGGATTCAACTTGCTTCTTGTCCTGTCCTTTCTGCTTCCCTTTAGCATTCACACTTTTTGACTCCCATGCCATAAGAGCTTGATTTTTGGATGCCTTCAAAGCACCCGTACGGATCAATTTGTCTTGTTCTTGGATGAGAGATTCAGTGAATGCATCTAGAGAAAGAATTTTCCAATTGGGGATTGACAATCTCCCTAAATAGAAGGTAGAAATAAATATAGAAAAATCCAGACCAAGTTTGCTTAAAATGGATAGCACCAGCTTCTCATCCTTCTTCTCAATGCCCCATTGTTTGCATTGCATTACCAAGGATTTGAATAGAGAGAAGAATTGTTGTATGGTTTCGAAACTGTTGGGTTGAAGAGAAATTAAGTCATTATCCACAATATGGCCCCTTGGCTCATCTTGTTTGCTGAAGAGGGTCTCAAGATTCAACCAAACCTCTCTTGGAGTCTTCAATCCATGAAGGTGGAAGAACAAATATCTGGAAATATGGATACACATGAAACCAAACACTTCGTCTAATTTGTTTAGATACTTGGCCTTCTCAATAAATTCCTGAGGTTTGACCTCCTTTCCCATTGTGACCCTGTACAGACTCTTGTTTCTCAACACCATCTTCATGTCAGCCCTCCAATCAATATAATTGAAGGGTGTCATGATTCTTGGAGACAAGGGAGCATTTGAATTCTCCATTGAAACTGCTGGAGTGAATACAAACTAAAAACTGCTTCTACTATTGCATTGAAAAACTTCAATATCCTGAAAAAAACTCTCAATTTTGGAGATAAACTACTACTTAGCACTTCTTTAGGAGAATAGGAACTTTTATCTAGATCCTTCACACTTGGATAGATCTCAAAGGATTTATCCAATGAATTCAATGTAATGGCACCAGGATTTGTTGTGGAAATCTAGAGGCTTCTGGTGCACTACTGAAAGAAACTGCTCAACCTACGCCCACTGAGATCTGATACAATGTGTAATTCTAAGTCACAGTATATCAAAGAAATGAGAATAACTCACAGTGAAAGAATGAGCAGAGAAGGTGAATTACAGTGAAAATTGCAGAGAAAAGAGCAGTAAAATTAATCATGCATTGGAACTCAGATGGAAACAGAAATGTGTAACATTATCCATTAGTCACTATAGTCCACAAATATGTTAGAATAGAGAGAATTCGAATAACCTAGGATAATTCGAGTCTCAGTCTGTCTAGCATAAGAATTGCACCACTGGAGTACCCAAACTCAATTGAACCAAAACTCAATTAACTAAAGACATAGTCAGTTAACTGACCAAGGGGGGCACATTAGTGAGTTTTTCATGCAAATCACTTATAAAAGGGCGCATTAGACCAAAAACAGTGGAAATCGGAGCACAAAACCCCCACAAGAGTAATCTAACTCAAGTGGACTGAACCAGATCACTGAATTGGATCCTAAAATCTAGGGAATTGACTCTAGTGGTCCTAAAATGATGCATGTGGGGCACATTAGGTGGCTAATGGGTCCTAGTTGACATCTGCACACCACTAGGGGGGAAATTACATCATCAACTACTAGTAAAAAGAAAATAATGCTAAGTAGGACAAGGATGGAATATTAAATATCCTAACACAAACCCTTTGTGGAGGTGAAACTTTACCGCTTGAGGTTGAACCCCTTATCCACACTTGAAGTAGGTATTTGTGGGATGCATTTGCACACGAGTCATATTTTGTTGGCTATTGGAAATGTTTCTAGTCCTTCCAAAACATAGCACCAATACCCCTCATTATAACTGATTCATTCATACCCTCACTAGCCATCTTCGGTGGGTTCATAACCATTTGATAAGAGAGCTATTGGAAGGATCAATGAAAATTTGAGAGGAAGGATGATAGATCAAATTCATAAATATCATTGTTTATTTTTATTACAAAGATAATCTAATGTAATTAAAAAGAATCTACTCTTGGTATCACTAGTTAAACCTTCTCCCACACAACAAAATCAACACTTTGAGTAGTTAATGAACATGGCCAATCCTCCCAATCCACATAATTAAGAAAGGAAAAAGGAAAGAATAGAAAACAAAACCAACCATAAGGGAAGGGGACAAATCCACCTACCAAAAACATCAAAATGATGAAAATCAAAACCAAAACATAGGGATCAATAATACCCCCAATCAAGGAAAGAATCCCAATCTACAAACCAACTTCCCTTGTGCCATGTGTGGAGAATATGGTCATCACACACACCATTTACTGGCTACACCAGAGTGTCAAAAACTAATTGAATCCAGGGATAAATCTAGTGCCAACCCTCCCCAAGCTACAAACACACCATTGCTATAACAAGTAGTTCTACAAAAACCTTTTTCCAATAAAGGGATTGCCTCCAATCAATAGGACCCTTTCCCCCTAGGTTATGGTTATTTCCAATAAATCTATATGAATATAGTAGAGATGTATCTTCAAACCCATAATAAAGGTTATGGTATTCCTAAACCATCAAAAAGAGATGATACACTCACTACTACTAGCAGGTCTTTGAAGATGCAATGTCTTAGTAAGGACCAAATTGATAGGATACCAAAACCACCACTACAACTAACTATTCACAATCCTCACATGAAAGCAACACATAAATACAACATAGTAGATGGCTTGACCCCCTACTTCCATGACCACTCATGAAGTTCTTAAGTCTTTCCCTTCCAAAAAAAGGCATTTCTCTCAGCATTAATAGGTGCAATTAACTCAGCTGATTCATGCCTTATAACCTTCAATCTAGACAATGGTGATCCTTGGTTTCCTTTGTTCGTAACTTTACAAATCCCATTCACAATCAAGAACATTATCATTCATTGATGCATAATCGATGAAGGAGTGTCCACTTGTGTGATTTCAACCCATGTTTGGAAATTGGATCACCTGACTTAGTTCCATTGTCCCATCACTCTTCATTCTTATGAATCTCATCCATCACAAAGACAAGGCCTATACCATAATGTCCCTATATAATTGGGGGGGAAATGGTATTCCTCTATTTTGAAGTAGTTGATGCACAACTTGATTATGACATCCTCTTGGGACATAGTTATATGTATGCCATGAACGTAGTTGCATCATCTATATTCTACATAATGATGTTCCCACACAATGACAAAGTAGTTACCCTACCAACTTACTTACTATGAACCTCACCCCAATTCTAACCTAGAAAAATCCTCCCAATTATAGGATTAGAAACATAGTAATTATAAATAGACATCAGTCTCAACATTTACAAAGCCTCAACATTATTGGTGCCATATGCTATCCCTCCACCAATGATCCCAACTTCTACATACAATCTTATATGTGCACTATATTCACAATAGAAGATAAAACACAAACTTCCCCTACCTATATGTATTCACAGGAAAATATCATCAACCAAAAGGGAGAACTATACCCCTTTCTCCTTCAACACCATCCATGGTTTAATTTCCCTTTCTTTTCCCCCTGTCAAGCCTGCAAGGTATGCCAGTCATGGCTACACTATTTGAGAATATCATCATAAATTTGTGTAGCATGATATGGTGCAACATGTGTGGATATTTTTTCCCCATATTTGTCGCAATCAATGTCTTCCAACCTTTCATCATCAATGCTAAAAGCACCTATAAATTTCAGTTAAATTTAATTTAACATATATCCAAAATTACAATTCATTATAAAAAATGAATTTGGAAAATACATGATATATACATATTAGGTCCGATTTGTTGTTTTTGAACTCGATCTTCAATATTGAATTCATCAACATTAGCATGTAAATCCCTATTTACATCTTCAACAATGCTCTCTTTAGCTTCGATTTGTTCTTCTTGTACTCGATTTTCAATATCCATTTCATCAACATTATGATGTAAATATCTATTTACATCTTCAATAAAGTGTCTCTTATGTCTGTGCAACCCTTTCTTTTTTGGCATGATATCTAAGTCTTTCTCTTTCCCTATGAGCATCGTCATCACATTTACGATCACATTTGCTTTGGAGGATTGTTTTATTTCCCATGATTGTTTAATCTATAGAAGTTAAATTAATGAATCATCACTTTATAGTAAAAAAAAAATTTAAGATTTAAAAACATTTAGTAAATTTTTTTTTAGTCTTTCAATGATTTATAAAAACATGAAGAGAAATTTCCTTTGACACTTTTACTTTAATTTTTTTTTAGAAAAAAATCAACTTAAACAAATCTTGTAAGAGTCCTTTGAAGAAAAAAACCTTGGAAATAAATCTCCTTCGAAGAAAAAAACTCCTTGGAAAGAAATCTCTTTTGAAGAAAAATTTCTTGGAAAGAAATCTCCTTTGAAAAAAACCCTTAAAAAATATTTTCTAAAGACCTATATGAAAAAAAGAGATGCAAAATTATGTCTGGTTTAGTTTTATTTATACAATCTCAAATAATTTAATTTCTAAACGTGGAACCCATTTTTTCCGGCCAACGGAATATTTTTGCATTTTGTTTTTCGCCCAAAAAACAGTTGTTAATTTTAATGGCCTGTTAACAAAAAACTGTTATTCGGCTGAATATTTATTCGTTCGAAATATTATTTGGTCGAATACCTTCTGATACCTGAAAAATTCATTGTTTTCAGGCTTCTCCATTTTTCAAAGGGAAAAACCATCTGTTACACTGCAAATCGACTGTTGGACTTGATATCATTAGTTTAGTCATTGAATCTACTCTCAGTTGGTATAGATTTTGTTGTGCTTAGGTGAGATCTGATCATTTTAATTATTATTTTTGTTAACATGTGTCTATTTTGGTTTCATCGCTTTCAAAATGCGGTGCAATGAACAATCCATAACATTAAAAATACACAATAAAAAAAAATTGAAAAAAATATGGGGTCGTTAATTGGAGTGTCTACTTCAAAAGGGTATTCTTAGATGTTCTAGTTTAAGATTAAATTGAGAGAAATGTCTCGTAAAAAAAATGTTGAAATTCGACAAGCTTTCTGCATTGATCGAATTCAAAAAAATATAATAATTAGTATATAGATCCATTGGTTACAAAATTATAGTCATGACTTAGTACATTTTGTGTAGATTTTCATAGCATATTTTGTTTTTACAAAAAACAAGTTTAAAAATGATTCCAGGCTCGTAAAAAACAATGACTATTTATTAGTCCTTTCATTTTATAAGAACATATTTTCAAACATTTTCTAGATTGACATATCAAATCTCAATAAAAAAATTTGAAAAAATAATGAATAGAAAGATAACATAATTCTATAAAAGTTTTATTTTTACTGAAAAGTGAAATTCTAAACACAAATATCAGTTTTGTTCACCCAAAGTTAAAAAACATGAAAAAATCATATTTTTTTCTCATAAGACCCCCCAAAATAGCCACCCATATTCATGGATTCACCCCTAATTAGCCCTACAAACTATAATTATTCTCAAATATTTTATAATCTCTTACCTAACGGATTCAAATTTATTCTTGGCTTGAACTCAACATGATCTTACCAACTCTTAATCTAAAGTCGGGATCGAGTGTCAACTGAAGGGGGAAACCGGCATTAATAAAGAACTTTCTCCATGTTGGAACTCTAAATAATATACATGAAAGAAGGAATTGCAAGTTAATATGTTAGTGCACCCTGGGTGCATTTTGAATATCATGCCAAACAATAGCTTTGAACGATAAATAGAAATATAATCATACGAATCCATACATAGAGTATATGTGAGTAAGTTTACTAGGAATCTAAGAAGTTATTTTTTTTTAACTATGAAAATATGGATGAACAATGAAAATTGGAAAATAAATCTCCACAATAAAGTTGTAATATGGCTGAATAGCAAAGTTATCACTCAAGCCGGCACATATCTCATTTTTTTTCTATTTTAAAGATTGTTAAATTGATGATATTTAAATATCAGGTCCAATATAGGAACACAAACATTGCATTCTTCTTAAAAATGTGAAAAAGAACCTAAAATAAGTTAAATCATTGACCTCAAAACTCTATTTGAACATGCAAACCATTTAAAGCAATGTTGAACAATCATTGTAAAGACCTTAAATTTAGCTCTACGCCATCCAAATAATGGTAATTGACCGAGAAGACTACACGAAGTGACAAATTAAAACTCATTTTAAAAAAAAATATTGAAATTATCAATGAAAAGGCCCAACGAGATGCAAATAAATATTTCTTAATTTTACACAAAGGTCACATAGAGTTTAAACCTATTCCAATGCCAGAATGTAATGCTCAACATAGGAAAAATATAATTAATAAACCATCATAGTTAAATTAACAGAAACCCCGATTATTTCTTAAAAATGATGTAAGCACTTCTAACAGTAGCAAGGAAAGGACAAAAAAATACATACCCGAACAGAAGATTTAACTTACAACTTTAAATTAGAATCCACTAGAATGCCTATCATCCTAAAATCCTAGGGAAACTATGTGTTGGGAAATAGTTCTCCTCCCAACCAACCCCTTATTCATTGACTAAGAGTCCCTGAGCCCTCACTCAATAATACCGAGCCAACCATACCTCCTTAATTGCATAGCATACCACCGAATATTATCCTACACTCATCCTCCAAGTTACACGTAATTCAAGTCATAAATTTCAATATATTCATTAATCTTATTGCCCTTCATCCAAATCCAAATCATAATCTTCATGATTTGAGTCACTTTCCCATAACAAGATCATCATCAACTTCAACTTCTTCATTATCTAAGACATCTACTTGTTCATGATCTACATCATCTTCAACTTCTTCATCTAACACACCTAATTTACTTCCATGCATCATCTTATTCAGTTTGTTCATTATCATTTGTCTTCTTCTAGTACAATATACTTTACATGCATTCCACTTGACTCATACCTAACAACATATTACCAATGTACTTTATGTGGCACCTCTCAATAGAAGCCCAAATCACACTAAATTGGAAGGAAATATGACACAATACCTGACTCAAATTAACTTATGTTAATCATTATAACTCCATTACCATTTTGAATAACAACTCTATAAAGTTCATGTTCATCCATACATATAACATATTCCAAGAAACCTTGATGTGAGCTACTTTGAATGATTTGAAGTCTAACTTAGGTATATCATTCAGGTAGCCATATTATCTATTTTCATATACTTTTGAATGCCTTCAAGTTTGGAAGAAACATTAGTAACTTAGGTCCATTTACTCATTTAACATTACGAAATTATATATAATTATCCATGACTATATCCAAATGGTCATCATCCTTAACACCCCAATAATTAACATCTGAAGACTTAGTGCAATCAGTCATACCCCACATTATCCAACAAATGCCTGATGCACTCCCTCAAAAATATATTCCCCCTTTTGAAATTCTTGAGAGTTTATTGTTAAAGTGATTGAGACTTTCTCCATCTTACTATGTGTTAAATTTGAGTCTTTTCAAGCATGCAATTACAGTTAACAAACTTTAACTTTCGATAAAAATAGATTAGTAACCAACAATAGGTAAACCCATGACATAATAGTAACCCCAAGGAGGAAGGTCGAGGGCGAGCAAAAATGGCAAACCATAAACAATGAATGTTGAATGGGAAAGTAGAAACAAAGCTAAGAAAAAAATAAAAAGTATTTCAAACAAGTTGTTACTAAAAACATAAGCATCGACAGAAGAGGCTTATAAGAGAATGAAGAGAATTTATTACCTGAAACAAATAAATATTTTAAGATGAAGAATAGGAAGGTATACAAGGTATAAGCTACCATATCCAAATGATCTAATTTGCAACTCTTTCATGGTTTTGTTTTCTAAAGGGCTCGAAGAAACAAGATTCTCCAAAACTACTAACATTGATGGAAACAAATATGATGTGATCAAAGCAAGTATGAAGAATTCGATTAATGGGAGTATTTTCATGAAGCGTCTTTCATTATTCTTCAAAAATCATAGACAATAATAAATGTACAGTTCAAAGCCTTTTAAAAATCCGATCAAATATCATCTCACGGCATATGGATGAATTATAATTTATTTGCAGCGTTTAACTGGGCAAGACGCTGCCTTCTTCGCCTTATTCTTCGGATTGCAGTCACTCGATTCGGCGTGCCTGCGAGGATGAGTGAAGCGTCCTCATTCAAAATTTGGAAAACAGAAGAGTACCAGGTGGGGGCAGATGTGAACCACTCGGTCATGCTGCAGATTGATCTAAGGTCTATTTGGTTCACTTTTCCCTTTCAGTACTAAAGATTCCCTACCTAATGGATATCATGAGAAGCTGAAGGGAACATGTCATATGTATTTGAGAACATGGTGTCCTAGTAAGCAATATATTATGGCTTTTCACGTCAATGGCTCTTGCAAGTTAGCCGGCACTTGAGGTGGATTTTTGTAGGGGATTTCATCACCCAATTTTTTGCAATTATAATTGTTTTTCACAACTTCACTCACTTACCGAATTAAGCCACCTTTAGTGAATATTTGGAATTACCCTTTTAACTTTTCTTCTGGTTTCTCATGATGAAGATAAGACTGTTTAGCTAAGAAACACTTGGAAGAGTTTTCCTATCTGTATGTGAGAAAGAATAGCCTCTATAGGATAGCACACCATTTTCTTTTATAGGGAAGGCTTGATTGTTTGGCTTATTGGACTTAGTTTCACACATCACACTCATTTGTTTTCTTTGATTGTTAATTGAAACTATCACCTTAAAATAGTAGATTATTGTTTTGCACCTTTCTCCTCTCTTAAGGGAATTTTAGGACAACCAATATTGTGCCAACAGTTTCCTTTAGATATATTTGTGGATTTTGGGATTACATCCTTTTTTCCTTTATTGTACTGGATTTGGGGATTACATCCTTTTTTCCTTGATTGTACTCTTCTTCCTACTAGTTTGGTAAGTGTGAACCAAGGACCTCATACTCCTCCTCCCAACCCATGTTTGAATTCAAATTTGAACTCATCATCCAATTCAAGACATCCTACCCCAATGGGTAGTCCTCCTCGTCCATTGGATAACAACACCCCTATTGTTATGAACCCAACTCTATAACTAACCTATATGGCTGGTTTTAATTTCCCTAATTTATCTAGGTTCATAAATGATCTTGTTTAGCACAACCCTACTTGTCTCGGAATTCCATCTAAACTACCTTCTAATATTCCTAAATTTTAATGAGAAGACGAAGAACACCCATCCAATCATATCACGTTCTTCCACCTTTGGTTCTCTTCCAATAGTCTCATGATTGAATCTATATAACTTAGGTACTTTCAACACACCCTAACTAGTTTAGCAACCAAATGGTATATAGACGAACCTGCCAGTCTACATGATGGGACTTTTGAGTCTATAGAAACTGCTTTCCTAACTTTTTCCAACTACTCATGATGTAGTCATTGAGATCCTTAAAAAATTCTTCAAAACTACTACTACGCACATCACAAATCATATCCATGAATGGTGTAGAAGGCATAACCTTTGTAAAGAAGAAGTTAAGGATCACTTCATCTTAGATTGTTTCTTCAAATCTCTACTTCCTACTATCGTTGAAGACATTTGCATGATTTTTCTTGTAACTGAGAAAACATCAATATTGAAATCACAATATCATGATTTGATATATGCTCAATCTCGGTACTTTACACTATCCTCCCAAGTGCTCCATGATATCTTTATTGAGATCTATCTGCATCGAGGGAATCCCACAATGCTAATGGTATCATCAAATTCATTAACTACATGAAGCCCTCATTAGGACTAGGTAAATATATTTATGGTACAAACCCTTCCTATGATCCACCTAAGGGGTACTTGTCAATTCCCTACCATTATAAAAATGCCTCTCAGATTGATCAACAATTAGTCATCCCAATTTGGAACAAACCCATATGATCCTAATCCTTGGATGTGACACCATGGGTGATCTTGTAACAATTCCTAGCCATACATGGCTATTTCTTAGAACCCCTATTACCCATCCCAAAACCTTCCGCAGCTCACAAGTTCAATTGTAGAAACCCTAACATAACATGGAGCAACCTACTCATCCCTAACAAGGCCAAGTCTATGTTCAATGGGACATTGATAATTCCCAAAATACAGACAATAAGAAAAATAAATGGAAGAACAAGGCACAAGACAAAAATATAAAATAGTAAGGGAATGTAGTAAATCATGCCAATAATGTTGAGGTTAATAAGAATATCTTTGAAGAGAATCCAAATCCCAACCCTCAACCTAAGAAAGTAAATAATATTCAACTTTGAACAAATCATCCTTGTACCCTTTGCCATGAACATGAATTTTATACTAACAATTGTCCAATTATCCTAGATTTTCTTCAATTAAAACTTGCAGTTGATAACAGGTCACTACCATTTGGTATTGAGACCAAAACTTGAAATAGAGCAACCGAACTCAACACTTGAAGAAGCCTTGAACTCGGAATTAACAAGCAGAGTGCCATTCAATGTGTTTTATAAATCAGTGAAAAATTTGCCAAATTTTTACAATATTTAATAATTCAATGAAATATTCGCCAAGTTTTTACAATATTTTATAATTTAGTGAAATATTTGCTAATATTTTACAATATATTATAATTTAGTGAAAGATTCGCCAAGATTTTACAACATCATATAATAAAATGAAAGATTCGCCAAAAAATTATATATAGATATTATATTATTGATAAAA
Source organism: Larix kaempferi (assembly GCA_027924585.1). NCBI lineage: Eukaryota > Viridiplantae > Streptophyta > Pinopsida > Pinales > Pinaceae > Larix > Larix kaempferi. The sequence continues at coordinate 8,429,492 of BSBM01000314.1, forward strand.
TTGCCTTCAAATTTTCCTATATATCAGGGAGATTTGCCCATTTTTTATACATATAAATTTTGGGGGGGTTCTTAAAATCATCCCTGAGCTCAGGCCAGGTTTAGCTACCATACAACGAGCTAATTTCCCTCTCAGTCACAAAACAAACGAAATGACAACCATGTGCAAACCCTCGCTAAAACGCTTAGGGCCCAGCGGGCCTTAGGCCATGTGATCATTCATTGCACCATTAAGACACCCAACAAGCATGATAGGAATCCAGTTTGGGTAAAAACACTATAGTGTAAACGTGTAGGTGCCAATACTTGGTTAATCACCACCAAAATAAGAACTTGCCATGCATGTTTTGCATAAGGGGTGTTCACATTATAAAAGAGTTGCATATTGGAGTTGTTCCAAGGATGGCCACCAAGATACACCTGCAAGAGTCAAACAAGTAGATAGGTATTAGCGAAATCGCTAAGTAAGTCCATGGTTTTCAAAACGCCCACACCTTACCTATCGGTGGTTCTGACAAGGTGCTTAGATCCATCCAAAGATGCCAAGGTATTTTCAACTCTTTTGATCAAGTCCATCTTGCCTGAGGATGACATGTTGCCAGTTTATAATTGTAACATGCATTTAGATCATACAAGAGAAAGAGAGATTACTAGTACTATTCTTACAAGTTAAATTTTACATAGCAACACACTTAACACAACTTCTTCCGCAAAGAAAACATGACTGACAAAGAACCACCTTGCTAGGTTCCATAGACTTTCATATACTAAAATAAAGTATCAATACCTTTCACAGTGCTGAAGTTAATTTTGTAATTATATTGACTATGTTAGGCAGGCTAGCAAGTAGAAGAATTTTTTTTTATTTTACTATTTTTGGGACATTACAAGTGGTATCAGAGCCCAGTTACAAAACTAAGTGACCTATTGGGCTCATTGCAAACAAAACAACCGCTGCAGATATACAGTAAACAAAAATGTACATTTAGAAAATTTATTTTGTTTATGTGCAAAAAGAACTAATAGATTTTCTGTTCTTAATGCTTATATAACCTTGCAGGTATAGTTAGTTTCTGAAAAATGAATGTAGAATAGGGCAGCAGCATACATGGAAATCTGAACTCTCCACCATGAGAGCAAGAAATTGTGGTGGAACTCAACTTGGATTTAATGAAATCTATGCAAAATCTATAGGCAGAATTCCAAAGTTTCAGAGATGAGAACATGCAAGAAAGAAGAGAACAACAAGCTATAAATGAAGCCTTACTCCAAAGCTTAACAGGGGCAAAGCCCTGTGGACAGCCTACTCTTTCAGTCAACACTTTTAAAATGGGAAACTGTCAAACAAAGGAATCTGCTAGTTATAAAAGAGAAGAGCAAGAAGAACACAAGCCAGAATCAATGGAAGAGGATGGTAAGAGCTCTTCCAACAATGATGGTTCACCACCTCCTTGCATGAAAAAGAGGAAGAGTGACGACAGTCTGTAAGGAGTATTCAGGAAGATAAGAGCCCCAAATTATGACGGAGAGATCAACTCTAGGGAAAAGGCTAAAGAGTGGCTGCTAGGAATGAATAAATACTTCAAGGTTCATAATTATTCAAGTGAAATACAAGCTCGACTAGCCATCTACAACCTGAATGGTAAAGAAGCCAGGTGGTAGCGGGACTTGAAACATACCAAAGGACAACAACTCAGAGACATAACTTGGGATACTTTCAGCAAAATATTCTAGGACAAATATATGTCTAAAAGATTCTTTGATAAGAAAATTAAAGAATTTCACGAGTTGAAAATGGGCTCTCTAACAATGGAAGCTTTCATCAATAGCTTTTTAGATCCGCTGCACTATGTTCCATACATCAAAGACGAAAAGGTCAAAATACAACAGTTCTTGGGAGGGCTGCCACCAAATTTTAGAGAAAAGATAGAGTTTGACATGCCCCAAACCCTTTATGTGACCTTACATAAGGCAAGACTGTGCTATGAGCATGGACAGCCAAGAAATGACAACATCAACAGAAACATATATAGTTTCAGAACCTTCTCAGATAACCGCAAACTAGGTTTTAGACCTCCACCTTTCCGAAAACACAATAACCGTTTTCCACCTAATAGAGGCTTCAACTGACCTCAAGCATGGCGAAGTGCACCCCCGCCACCTGTCAACAGGCCAGCTTTCAACAAAGGGACCAAATCTGTCCCACCAACCATTTCTTGTTGGAAATGCCAAGGGCCCCACTACTACAAAGACTGCCCCAGCAAAACAGATGGAGTTTTACACAACATCCAAACAGATCCTACCATGGGAGACATGGAAAATACACCTAGGATTTATGCCACTCTTGATGGTCGGTAGGAAGATCACCAAGCCACCATGGTTGAAACTGAGGGTAATATCTCTAACACTGTTGTTTCAGTTCTAATAGATCCCGGTGCTTGCCTAAGTTATATCTCCCCTAAGATAGTGGACACCTGTAAGTTGATCCGAGATCATCACGAGGAACCATTGCTAGTACAACTAGCCACTGGTACCAAATGAAGGGTCTCCAAGTTAGTTAAAACTTGTGAGATAGACTTAAATGGTTTTCCAACTAGGTTAGAATTAAACATTCTATCCCTAGGATCGTACGATGTACTTACAGGCATGGATTGGCTATAAGAACACCATGTCTTATCGGACTGCGCAAACAAGACCCTACTCTGTAGGGATGACCAAGGGAATCAGGAGAAGATTTAGGGTATCCCTAAGAAAGTGTTTGTGAGACAGATATCTTCCTTACAAGCAAAGAAATGCATCAGGAAGGGCTATAAGTTGTTTGCTGTTAACATCCGAAACATAGAAACTGATAGGGAACAAAAGATCAAATATTTCCCAGTCCTCGTAGAGTTCAAGGATGTATTTCCCGAGGAAATACCAGGATTACCACCCAAACGAGACTTAGACTTTTCCATCGAGCTAACACCCGAGTCAGTGCCAGCTTCCAAAGCCCCATAGCACATGAGCACACCAGAATTGGTGGAGCTCAAGCTTCAGTTACAAGTGTTAATAGATAAAGGGTACATTCAACCAAGTGTGTCCCCTTGGGGCGCACCGATACTCTTCGTCAAGAAGAAAGACAAAACGATGCGGATGTGCATTGATTACCGCCAACTCAACAAGATGACCATTAAGAACCATTATCCACTCCCTAGAATCGACGACTTGTTTGACCAAGTCGAAGGAGCGAAGATCTTCTCAAAGATCGACTTACGATCCGGATACCACCAGGTGAGGATCCGTGATGAGGACATCAACAAGACCGCGTTTCGAACCCATTACGGCCACTACGAGTTCGTAGTGATGTCGTTTGGGTTGATGAACGCACCGACCAACTTTATGTGTATGATGAACAGTATCTTTAGTAAATATCTCAATAAATTCGTCTTATTTTTTATCAACGACATCTTGATCTACTCCAAGAATGAAGTAGAACATGAGGAACACCTCCGTATTGTTTTACGTATACTATGGGAACACCAACTCTACGCCAAGTTTAGTAAGTGCAATTTCTACAAACCCCAGATTCAATACTTAGGGCATATCATTTCTGAGAAGGGAATAGCAGTCAACCCCGAAAAGGTCAAGGCCATCGAAGAATGGCCAACACCTACGTGTGTTTTTTGACATAAGATCATTCTTAGGTCTAGCCGGTTACTATCAGAAGTTCATTCTGAACTTCTCACGTATCGCATGTCTTATGACCACCTTGCAGAGGAAAGCAAACAAGTTTATCTGGATGGATAAGTGTGAAGAAAGCTTTCAAAAGCTAAAATAACTACTGTTTTCTTTCCCATCAATTCAGCTTTCCCACTTTTGAGTCTTGTAGTTGTGATTCATAATTCATTTCCATCTCAAGGTTTAGTTAATTCCATTGGAAATCAACCTATAGGATCATCTGACATTGTCCATCCCCCAAAACATTCTACCCAATCTCTCTTCATGAATATGAAGAAAACCTTATGACCTGTAGTCGACAATATTGAATGCCACTTGATGCTCACTCAATAGATACTGCTCTAAATAAATGCACCAGTGATCCCCCTTTACAAATACAAAATCCAATTTTTAAGTTCCCTAAAAGTTCTTAAGGTTCCATTTTGACATTATAACCAGAATCCCATGAGAAGGACCACTCACCAATATATCAGTGTTGATGAATTGTATTAGTCTCTTGTCATAATGATAGCCTTGTAAATTATCCAAACTTTTCCTTCACAAAGGAGAGCCTTGTAATTTTCCTTGGGCGAAGTGTCCCCTTCCAATGACTATAGGACCACTTTTAATATCGATAACCTCATGCTCCATCTCCCACCTTCAAATCCTAGGAATTGATCCCAAGAAAGGCCAAATGTACTTTCTCCACACTCACCACTAATTACAATAATTGGGCCACCCCTACCAATGAAGACAAAAAACATAGTGCATATATACTATATCACTTCTTCAATTGGATCTACCATTGATGTTCCCACTCCATAAATGGATACTAAAACCTCTTCAATCCCCCATATACCCTCAAGTATCTCATCAATTGATCGCGATACTTCTAGTCACCGTTCATCACCAGTAGGATTTGAGCATATGAACTCACAATTTAAGGACACCATAAGGGAGAACTCACTACCTTTTCATATCAGGGGCTCTCTTTCTCTGTTTTTTACTTCTAACAAAGAGCTTCACAAAACCTTTACTAGTGGAAACTCCCCATAGGATGACATTCATTTTCATTCTCTTTTCTTGCCACAAACTACATCTATTGATTGATACTTTGTTGAATCTAAATAATTTATACACCTTGGAAATGTAGATTGGTTCAAAAATACAATCCACTTTTAATGCATTCGAAGAAGGTAATATGGCTAGTATTTCACCTACCATTAAGGTGGATACCTTTGTTAAACTAGGATTTCAAGAGAACATGTTCTTGGGAACATCTTGTTCACCTTACTAGGTCATGGCTTACAAATTCATTTTCCAAGCATTTTGCAGCATTTATCTTGGTCGTATAAGAAAATGCCCTTCTTAGACCCAACCATTGTTGAACATGGCATCGACACTTGATTGGATTCCTTCCTAATACAATAAAAACAATGACCCGTGTGCCCAACCAAGTCCTTTGTGATTAAGGAAAAAATGGATGAGTTGCAATAATATGATTTTATTTATCCAATCACATACTAACACCTCCTGGGTATTAGACCTAGTTCTTGTCAATAAAAAACAAGATACTCTCCATGTCCGTATTGAATTTAGAGACTTGAACAATCTTGCCCCAAATATAATTATTGGGCACCTTTCACTAATCAGGTAATAGACGAATGCACTAACCATGATATAGTCTTGTTCATGGATTCTTACGATGAACAAGACACATTAACATGGGTGATGAACCTTGAAGGGGGGACTTATTAAGTGAATTCCGTACATCAATCTATCATTGTCGTGGTGAAGAGGTATTTGGAATCTAAATAAAAAAACCAAATGAACACTTTTATGTGGACGATTCTTCATAACATGATACTATATCCTAACATGGGATAATCTCACCAAAATAGGTTGGAATTATGTCACCAAAAAAGGCAACGATAAACCAACTCTATACTAGGCTTGTCGAGAGAAGTTGAAACAATTTACCAAATATTTATGTGTTACCACTATACAAAATAAGTTTCGAGCACAAACAAATCGATTGGAAGGTGATCATTAAGGGATGGCATGTCCACTCCCAATAAAAATTATATGGGGTATTTGGATCATGAGGAACACTGCCATCTTTTTATACTTGGATAATCGTCGAGGTTATTCATAAGAAATAAAAAAATATTTGTAGTGGCTATATTAAAATCTCAAAATAAGAATTAGACATTGGTATAATAGGTGGATTTCAATGGTAGGTCAATTGCTGCTAGATAAAATGGTTATCAAAGACATCCTAGTATACACTATGGACTTAGCTTACATTACAAACATGATGCTTAATAAAACGAAAAAATCATGTCTTCATTATCTCTAGTCAATCAACAAGGAGGAAAATAACACTCCACTATTCAAATGGGACATTATCTGTCAACCTAAACATGAAGGGGAGTGGGGAATAAAGTGCCGGATGTGGACACCATATAAGTTTACCAAATATTTATGTGTTACCACTATACAAAATAAGTTTCGAGCACAAACAAATCGATTGGAAGGTGATCATTATGGGATGGCCTATCCACTCCCAATACAAAACACATTATATGGGGTATTTGGATCATGAGGAACACTGCCATCTTTTTAGACATGGATAAATAGCAAGGCAAGATTCTCTTACCAAACATTGCCACATATTCTAGGCAAGGTTATTCGATTCGATCCTAGGCTTCTCCAACATGAACATAGGGCACATATAAGGGCACATTATATGTAGAGAACATAATATGGAGGCCAATCGTCGAGGTTATTCATAAGAAATTAAAGAATATTAGAAATTATATCACTATTACATATTATAAGAAATATGATTAATATATTAAACAAATGAGATTTAACTGGCAACAATATGATTTCACCAGAATCTTGCTAGAAATGAATCCAGGTTGAGTCGGGGACGATCACGATCACGATGGGAAGTTGTATCATTGGGTTTGGGTTTGGCATTGGAATTATCGTTCGTTTTCTTAATGCAGGAGTGGTCGGAAGGAAAGCGATGCCTCAAGCACGTCTTTATACCGCAAGACTTGCAGACAAGTGAATTCGCGAAGGTGAGCATTTCTTTGCAGCGTTTAACTGGGCAAGTCGCTGTCTTCTTCGCCTTATTCTTCGGATTACAGTTGCCCGACGCGGTGTGCCTGCGGAGGGTGGCGGAAGCGTCCTCATTCACAAGTTGCAATACAGAAGAGGAACAGGTGGGGCAGATGTGAACCACTCGGTCATGCAGATTGGCGTTCGGGCAGTGATGATTGCTGTAAGATCGGTGCTCCGGGCAGAAGAATTTGTTGCATCCGTCGCAGAGGAAAGGAAGGAAATCTAGCTGATGACAGAACTCCTCGCTGCAGTGCTTTCCCAAATCCGGAAACAAGGGCGTTCCTCCGGCCATTCTTTAAATCGCTGTCTATGTCCAACTGATTGATTGAATTGAAGATTGTTTTCAAATTGAAACGAAGGGCAAGTTGCCGGCATAGAGACAATATCGGCGCCGAATTAATATATATTTTGATTTGTAGATGCAATGAGTAGCTTCGTGGCCCGGAAGGAGTTTATATACCTCACCAACCGATCTTGAAAATGGCATACGTCGCAACCCTTGTCACGACTTTGACCTAATCCTTTCAAATATTATTTTCTTTTCGTCCATCATGCGATGATAATTAACCTAATTGTTCTAGTTAATGACATGTTCTCTATATATATAATCACCTTGGTCCTCTCGAATTTGTAGAAACATTTTTGTTTTTTTCGAAAGGGTGTACTCTTTAAATCTCTGAAAAACTGTAAATTTTTTAAATTATTACCATATGAAATAAAAATATATATTTAGATTACGTTTTATATATTAAAATATTAATTTTAATTTAAAGAATTTTTTAAATATTTAAAAAAGTTATTAAAGATATTGAATATTTTAATAAAATGTTCTATATATTTAAAAAATTCAAAAGCATGTGATTTTTGAAGAAATAAGGATGTTTTCATTCATTTATCAAGTATGGACAAAATATAAAACCTCTATGATAATTTTACTAGGGTCCTCTCACCTTCCATCAACAAGTTGTCTATAGAAGTTTTGGGTAAAAAAATAATAGAAGAACCAACCCCTCTAGGATAAAGAACGTGAAAATGTCAGGATAAAGAACGTGAAAATGCCATAAGAGCCATTGAGGAAGCTATTGAAGAGCCAATAATAATTGACAAAATAAATAGTTACAAAGCCCTAATTAAGAAACCACAAACCACATCTATTGACAAATACTCTATTGAATCCAAATAATTTATACCCCTTAGAAATGTAGATTGGTTCAAAAATCCAATTCCCACTCCTAATGCATTCGAAGAAGGTAATTCATGGCTAGTATTTAATCTACCATTAAGGTTGATACCTCTATTAAAATAGGAGTTCAAGATAACATGTTGTTGGGAACATCTTCTTTACCTTACGAGGTCATTGCTTACAAATTCATTTCCAATCGTTTTGCATCATGTTTTCTTGGTCGTATACAAAAATGCCCTTCTTAGAGTAAACTGATGTTGAACATGACATCATAACTTGACTGGATTCCATCCTAGTACAATAGAAACAACGACCTATGCACCCATCGAAGACCCTTTCCATTAATGATGAAATTGACGAGTTTGTAATGGACCCAAACCCTTATTTAGGCACACTAGGCATAAATTACAAAAACACTAGCTACATTGTTTCAAACTCCCTTCAAACACCACCAAACCTTTCTTATTATTCCCAAACTTGGTACTGAGGATACATACATCCTTAGTACATCCTAGAGGATCCTAAGATAGACACCCAACTTTGAAAAATGCATATTCTTTGGGTGCATCACGTTCGGGGTAGACTCCTTTGGCTAAGCCAAAGGCTTCAAGGAAATGGCCCCAAGACTTATGTGGAACCCAATTACTTCTGGTGTAGAAATGGAAGTGGCTAGTATGTATCTACCCCAACCTACTATTGAAACATTAATATTGACAATTGGTCTCAGCTTGACAGAAGTTGGAAGCTAGGAAGTAGATTTCGGATTTCAGGACAACTGAGCTAGAGGATTTCCAAGCGAATCCAAAAGACTTAGGACGGTCATGAATTTCAAAAATGGGGCTTGGGATGGGTTCACCTGAGCCTAAACAACCTACATTTAAGCTTACATAATGGGATTTGGATATGTGGAAGATAGTTCAATACAACAATTCTAAATACTAGCTAGATTTGGCATCAAAACGAGACTAGGGGTAGAAATTCATTAAAAAGAAAGATAGGATTTTAGAATAGGAATAAAAATTATCTCATTTATTTGTACAGGAATACATTTACATTACAGGGATGTAGATACAATATAAAATACTCATGGACTCGCCCTCTTACATCAATAACATGGACAATTACAAATATTGTAGAAAACACTCTAACATTGCAAGAGATATTCAACACAGTTGGAGCATGAGCACTCTTGACTGGTAGTGGATTGGATATGACATGAAAGACCTGCAATAAATCTTAGTGAGAAATTTTGGATACCTTTCTCCTCAATCTCTAGCTGAATCCTCAACTAGTTTGATGAACAGAAGGGGCACATCTCCCAACTGGTGACTAGGGTCACATCTCCCATGTCTTGTAAAGCTTAGAGCTCTTCAACTCAATAATCATACTGGAAAGAAAAAAATGAATGGGTATGCTCCTCCTCCTTTTCTAAATTAATTGGATTCTAAGATACATTGCTTGTGGACCACTGGCCGCATCCAATGTGCCCTCACTAACTAAACTTTGACTTGCAGCTTTATCTTACTTTATCCTTTATTTCTTTCCTTTGCTTATTCAATACGATTTTATTACTTTTGGAAACTCCCAATTTTACTTTATTTTCTTCCTCTTTCTTACTTTTCCACTGCTTTCCTTTTTTTCTATTGATTTTTGTTTTTCTCTGCCTTCCTGCTTTTCTATGCTTTCCTACTTTTCTACTGCCTTCCAAATTTTTAGTTGATTTATTTATTTTCACTACTTTTCTTCCAGTTTCCTTTCTGGAAGACAGATCATAGGGTCCACTTAATATCCTATGCGCCCTCCTAGGACACCTAAGCATTTACAACTCATCAAATAACTAATTAATAATTAAATACTCGAAACTATGGACTACATTCGTCTCCATGGTTTAATTTAATTAAACTAAATAACCATAGATTAAAATTAATCCCTAATTAATTTAATTATTTTTTTTGTCTAAACCCATGGGGATTGAATGGGTTAAAGGGATGATCATGGATCCTCTAAAGTGGGGACATTACAATAATCTCCTCCCAAAATTTGTTTGTCCTCAAGCATGTGAAAATATGAATGATGAAACATTTGGATGCTTTTTCACAACTTTAGCAGGCTATTGAATTGCGTAACTGGAAAGAGAACTTCTCCCATGAGAAGGAAGATGTCAAGGTTTTCCCAATCTAGGCAAGGCTTTATTCCCTGCCCCAGGAGTACTAGGATATTGAGACTCTCACGGGTATAGGAAACATGTTGGGCAGGTTTGTTCAGATATCCGACGCAACCCTAGGAGGAAGGTACACTTCCTATGCCAAGATCTGTCTATAACTGGATATATTTGTAAGCCTCTCGGAAGCCATAAGCCTAAGCCATCTAGATTTTGAATGGATACAACCTATTGACTATGAGCATATCCCTTTCAGATGCCACAAGTGTCATGAGCACGGTCATCTCTTTAGAGAATTGCCCCTGAATGCCAAAACTTCTCCCAACTCGATCCCCAAATTTGACGAGGATGGTTTTACTAAAGCTGGAGGAAAATGCAAGCCGAACAAGAAATCCCCCACAATTAACACGAACCCAATCACCCCCATCCAAAACAACTTCTCTATCCTTGAACAACACCACCCCCTGGAGAATGCATCCCCTACCCCTGCCCACCCTCTGCCCCTCTCGATACCCATGAAATCTCTAACCCTAGCATTCAGACAACCCAGAAAGAACCACTTCTTTCCCTTCAGCCCAATATACCTGAAACATCGACTCACCTTGATGTAAAGGATCAAATAATGAATGAAGAGGAAGAGATAGCATAAACAAACGACATGGACCTTGGAGATCTTGATGTCCCAACTCTAGTAGCAACAGTTATCTTAAAAGAAACAACGCACATTCCTCAACCTCAATGGGATCTCCTAGCGGATCTGTACAACTCAATAAATAAAGACAAATTGCCTCTCAAACAAGCTACACCACAAGCAACTAGTGGCTTGAGTAATTCCCAACTAGGAATCAAACAACAGAAGCGGAGGGGCATGCCAAAAATCCAAAGTGTTACTCCGAAAAAAGGAAGGCGTCTAACAAACAACTAATCTAGGAATTGGGAACCTGCTTAATAGAATCAGGGAAGAAAGCCCCCTTATATAGGAACTTCCAACCCCAAATTTGATTATGGAACTAAAACTCATTACTTGGAACATTCGTGGAGTCGAATGTGATTCCAAAAGACGATCTCTCAAGAATAGGATTCTCTCTGAGAAACCTGCAGTTATAATGCTTCAAGAAACCAAATGTTTGGAGCAAAAGCTCCAAAGCTTCATTCAGCATTGTTGGAAAAATTCCCATGTCATGGCTTTAAATGCCATAGGTATCTCCAGAGGGCTGGCTATTATTTGGGACCCTAACCTTCTGCATATGGAAGGTTTTTTCTCATCACTGAACACTCTTTCGGGCTGGTTTAGATTAATAGGAACTAACCAAGTAGGAGTGCTCACCAATGCCTACGGCCCGCAACATATGGAGAAAAACTTCACTTTCCTCAACCACCTAAGATGGCTGCATGATCAAATCCCCTCCCCAAACTGAATCATTGGAGGGGACTTCAACATTATTGCCTCCTTAGAGGAAAAAAAGGGGGGCATTAGAAAACTGGATAGGGACAGTTCAACGCTTCAAGCTCTAATCAGAGATCTTAGGCTAGCTGATTTGCAAACCACCAATGGTATTTACACCTAGAAAAATCACAGAGGAGGTGAGCGATAGATCTCTTGCAAGCTTGATCGCTTTCTCATTTCGGACCCCCTTCTGCAAAATAGCATCAATATCTCAGCAAATATCTTGCCGATGATGGGATCTGATCACTGGCATGTTTTCCTCCTCATGGAGTTAGAAGGTCCCCACAACAAAAGACCCTTCAGATTTGAAGAATTCTGGCTCTCCCATCTAGATTTCAATTCCAAGATCAAGGACTGGTTGACTGACTCAGTCCATTTGGAAGGGTCCTGTATGTACACCTTTCAGCAAAGACTAAAGTAGCTAAAAGGTAATCTTAAAACATGGAACAAAAAAGAGTTTGGAAATATTTTTGAGGAAAAAACAAGATTAGAAAATCAACTGGAGGCCATTCAATTACAAGCCATCCAAACTGGTTACACGGAAGAGCTCAGATTTCAGGAGAATGAAACTCAGGCTCATCTAAGTATCAGATACCAATAGGAGGAGTAGATTTGGAAGCAAAAATATAGAGTTCAATGGTTGAAGGAAGGAGAGAAAAGCACAAAAATTTTCCACCACTCAATGTTGCAAAGAAGGAAAAAGAACAGAATAACAAGACTCAATTCCGATCAAGGAGAGACACTTCAAACAATGAAAGATATTGAACAAGAGCTGATTCACTACTACAAGGACCTTCTCACTGAGGCTGTGGGGGACATATCCCATGCAATAAATCAAGTGCTGCAACACATTGCTTCCACTATTTCACAAGAATAGAATCATAGTCTCACTCAGGACATCTCGCTTCAGGAAGTGGAAGAAGCAGTAATGGACATGAACCCTGGAAAATCCCTAGGGCCAGATGGTTTTAATAGTGATTTTTTCCAACCCTATTCGGAAACAGTTAAGATGGATGTTTGGAGGGTGGTGGAAGCTTCAAGAAGATCGAGTCTCATTCTCCTAGCCCTAAACTCTACCTTCATCACCCTTGTTCCTAAAGTGGAAAAATGTGTTGATCTTGCTAACTTCAGACCGATAGCCCTTTGTAATGTGATCTACAAAATAATCATGAAGGTCATAGCCAACAGACTGAAATCCATTCTGAAGCATAAAAGCTTCTTAACCGTAGTAAATACTTCTAGAATTCCCACAAATAATCCGAGGCCCACATTTCGATGGTAATAAGATAATAATAAAATGATAAGATAATAAGATGATTACAATGTAATGAGAGGCCCCATATAAATACAATTCCAAATGGCACCTCTAATGGTTGTTCACAAGGGTTATGTCCCTTCGATAATTATTGTTAATTACTATTATTACTATTATTATTTAATATCTATATATTTTAGGTTTGTTACATTGCCTTCCCCTTAAAGCACCCTTAAAGAAAGCTTTGTCCTCAAAGCTTTGTAGAAGACAAGGGTTTTGTCTGATTTTTTTGTTTGAAATGTCATCTCTAGATCGTTTCTTTTAGTATTTGCAACACTTGAGGAAATGAGGTAATACGAGTTACGAATTCCATAGAATAACTATCGCGTCGTTTCTGATGTGGTCCATCTAAGATCTATTTTTATCGGAGCTATTTGATCGCTTTGTGGGATGGGTCTTTTCGTTTGTTGCTTACTATGTTGATTCGATGTACTTTCTTGTCTGACATCATAATTCCTCTGTATATGTTAATTTTGACCATGTTGTTGGTCAAAATGACGGTTATAATTTGGGTGTCGATAAGGAGTCCATACTGTTTGTTTTTCTATTAGATTGACTTCTTTTTGAATTGTGTTGAGGATTGAATTTATCTGCTCAACTTGACTTTGTTTTCCGAAGGGTCTGGATGCTTCCTCCTGGATTTGCGCTAATTTTCTCTCTAATAGATTGCTATTATTCTGAATTTTCTTGAACCTTTCATCTTAAGACTTTTTGTCCTCTTTAAACTTAATTTTTTTCTCGAGTTCTTGATTACGATTTTTCAGATGATGGTTTTCTTCTTGTTGTTCTAGTATTTTTCCTTCTAGGTCTTCATTGGAGTGTTCCATCTTCTTACTATGTTTCAACTTTTTTATTTTTGTAAGTAATGTTTTGTTGTTTTGTTATGAATTCTTAGTCGAAATAGTTCTTCGGTATTGCTTGCTAATATGTCATTGATTTTCTTAATTTCCACTTTGTGCGCCTTTTTAGTAGTGTCGTAAGTCTATTGGAGTTCCTTATTCTTTTGTTGTTGTTGACCTATGTCTAATTCTTGACTTTGTAGCTTCCTCTGGACTTGCATCAATTTATCATCTTTGTCCATGACGAGCTGGTTTAAACGCTTTATTTCTTCTTCTAAATCATTATCACTTCCATCTGGTGACTTGTCAACATTTTTTGACTTTCTGATCTAGTCTTCTAGGTTTTGATTGTGGATTTTTAAACAAGAGATTTCTTTATCTTGATCAGATAACATTTTCTTGTTATCTCTTATGGCTCGTTCTAGCTATCGATTTTGATTCCATAAGTGATGATTCGCATCCTCTTTCCACTCTTTCAAAAACTTCTGCGTCCCAACCTCAGCTTGTAGATGTTTATTGATCGCCTTATATTTCTCTAATTCATCTAGTGTTGCTTGTGACTACGATGTCATTTCTGATGTTGAATTCACCATAATTGTTGACTTCGTCTTTGCTTCATGTTCTTCTTTGATGATACTGGTCTCGACTTTGACAATAATTAGTCTTCGTTGAATTGACTTTTTGATAAGGGAGTCTTCCTTGATTTTGTCTTCTTCCCTTTCGAATTTTGGAAAGAATCCTCCTTGATTTTTTTTTTTAATAACAATGTTCAATATGATTCTTCTTGTAAAAATTATTTGTGTTAGTGCTCTTCTAATTTAATTTCCCCTTAATTTTTGTAAAATGGTGTAGAATGGGCAGTTGGGATGAATGATTGTTACCTTCCCCACCCAAGTTCGAATCTCACTTTTGGTTTTTTTGTTAGGGAATAAAACCAAACTCACTTCTCAAAAACCCACGTGTACTTTCATAAAACCATGTGCGATTTTACTTTTTCTTTCCTTTTTGACTTTTTTTCTTGTCTTTTTTCTTTTACTTTTACTTTTTTCTTTTCTGTTCTTTTTCTTTTTACTTTTTTTTTTTTTTTTGACAAGATCCTATTTTTAGGGAACCCCTAATCTTATGGTTAAAAACCAAGGGAAAGCCAAAGGTTGGAGGCTCTGATACCACTGAAGCATAAAAGCTTCTTAACCGCAGTTCTAGAATGCCCACAAATAATCCGAGGCCCACATTTCGATGGTAATAAGATAATAATAAGATGATAAGATAAAAAGATGATTACAATGTAATGAGAGGTCTCGTATAAATACAATTCCAAAGGCACCTCTAATGGTTGTTCACAAGGGTTATGTCCCTTCGATAATTATTGTTAATTACTATTATTGCTATTATTATTTAATATCTATAAACTATTATTACCATTATTATTTAATATCTTTATATTTTAGGTTTGTTACACATTCTCCCTTCTATCATCTCCCCTGAGCAAACGGGTTATGTGGAGGACAGGCATATTCTGGAAGGAATCATTACAGCTCATGAAGCCATCCACTCTCTCAAATCCACTAGATAGTCGGGTATACTAGTCAAGCTTGAAATTTCCAAAGCCTTTGATAAGATAAGTTGGTAGTTCTTGAAGGAAATGCTCCTAGCCTTTGGCTTCACTAACACCTGGGTGAATTGGATCTTAGCCTTAGTCTCCTCCGCCTTCTTCTCCATTCTCTTAAATGGCTCCCCCACCACCACTTTCTCAAGCCCGAGGGCAATCAAACAAGGAGATCCTATTTCTCCTTACCTGTTCATCATTTTGGCTGAAGGACTTGGGAGATTTATTTCAGCCGAGGCTAGGGAGAATAACATCCAAGGTCTCAAGCTCTCGACTTTGAACATCAAGCACTCTCATCTCCAGTTTGTGGATGATACCATGTTGATGGGTAGAGCTTCAGTTATGGAAGCAAAATCCTTCAAGCACATCCTAAACACTTTTGGTGAGGCCTCTAGAATGACCATCAATAATCTCAAGTCCCAAATCTTTTTCTTTCACACTCCAATTCTTACCCAGCTTAGAATCACCCAGATTCTGAGTTTCTAGAAGATCTCTCTTCCCTCCAAATTCCTTGGTGCTAATATTATTGAATCTACTCTCAAGAATTCATCCTGGAAAGACTTGCTTGCCATGATTGAAAATAAATTGTCCTCCTGAACGTTTATAACCCTAAAGTTTTTCGGGTAGACTTATTCTTTTAAAATCTGTTTTACAGGAAATTCCTTTCTATTTATTTTCTGTGATGGCTGCTCAAATCCATAAGGAACATTCAACGAAATTTCCTTTGGGGAGGAGTGTAGAAAAACAAAAAATTTCCCCTTGTAGCTTGGAAGAAGCTTTGCACTGAAAAAAGAACGGGCAAGCTTGGCTTGACAAACCCCCTAATTCTCAACAGAATTCTTAACGAAAAATTATGGTGGCGTTTCCTAACGGAGAACTCTTTACCTTGGGTAAACATCTAGAGGGACAAATATGATGATGGAGTGCCTCATCATGATCTCATCAAAATGGAGGATCTCAGCAAAGGATCGATCATCTGGAATTTGGCATGGGCTCAGAGGGAAATCATTAGAAAACATAGCTTTTGGGAAGTTAGAAATGAGAATACCGTCTTGTTCTAGGAAGACTCTTGGCAACAACTCCCCCGTTTGCACTCTAGTATGAAAACTCAAGACCTGCAACTCAGAATGCAGCAAGAAGGTAAATCCACCGTGGCACAGTATTGGAAAACAACTCCCACCCACATTAAATGGAGGACTTGGCTTCTGAAGGAGGCTTGGCATGGGAGAGACCTAAATCAGGAGAACTATAATTTTTGGGAGGCCCTGCAGCCAAGAAAAATTCTCATGCATCAGGATCTGGAAAAACTAATATGGGGATCTCAGCCCAAAGGATACTTCACTGTCAAAGAAGCCTACCACTTAGAACACTCTCAAGAGGACATCATGAAGGACTCCATCTAGGGCAAAGTTTGGGATTCTCACCTATGGCTGAAAATTAAAACCTAACAGGGCATGGAAAAATGCTCACTGGGGACTAACTCTTAAAGAAAAGCTTCATTGGACCCTCTAAATGTGTGCTCTGTGCGCAAGGGGAGGAATCCAAAGAGCACCTCCTAAATCACTGCTACTTTGCCAATAGAATATGGGACTAGGGGGCGAGCCTCTTCAAGAGAATGGGCAGAGAAAGAAATAACATCAATGATACTATTCGAGATTGGCATCCCCAACCTTTCAGTAATCCAATCATCAATAGACTGTGGAAGCTCTTTCCAGGGTTTGTTCTTTAGAACATTTGGAAAGAAAGAAATCAAAGAATCTTCAAGCAAGAAACTCTCAACTTTCAAAAAGTTTGTCTAACTATCAAATCTAATCTTCTGGAGACGGTGCACCTCCACCCTTGGAAAAAGGAGGATTTAATTTTCCCACCTTCTGAGAGTATAATAATTTAGGCTTGGTACTTTCACCTCTCTCTTGCGGGGGGGGGAACAAAGTCTCCTCACCCAAAGCAGCAATCCCCTCATCTTGGTCCCCCCCGACTTCTCCCTTCTTAAAGTTAAACTTTGATGGAGCTTCAAAGGGGAATACGGGGTCCGCAGGTATCGGAGGAGTGTTTCAAACACACAAGGGGGTGATCCTGCATATCTTTTCAGAGTCTATTGGCTATGCCACTAATAATGTTGCATAACTACAAGCGCTTCTCACGGGTCTTTCTATTGCCAAAAGGAATGCTTAGACAACTTTGGTGATAGAAGGAGATTCTCAAATAATTATAAACACTGTGAAGAAGCTCTCCAACGAGACTCCTCTCATCAGGATCTCAAAGCACTCGTGCCTTGATTGGCTAAAGGAGCAACTGAGGGACTTGCTCAAAGACTTTACTACCATTCAAACTAGCCACATCAGAAGAGCGGGCAACAAGATTGCTGACATACTTGCTAATAATGGAGTTGATGAAGCCAATGAGACGGTTGATCTCATTTGGGATCTCTTACAAAATCAAATTCTCAGAGATTAGATCATCAAAATCTAGGAGCAGGATACCAACTCCCCACGACGGGTGTTTATGAGAGCAGATGGAGGACGCATGAGGGGCACTTGGCATCTTCTCATGTTGCCACCTCACAGCCCATGCCTCGTTATATTTGGGAATGTTCTTCTCCAAATGGTGGCTCGAGTACTGCAGATAATAATGGTGTAGCTAGGGTGATGGAGGATGAAGGCAAAGCGACAGAGATTGCAAGTGTGCTAACTGGGATGCCCAGCTTGGATAATAATGGCAATGATGGTGTAGTACATCCGTCATGGCATGCGACCTCCCCTCCCAACCAGTGAAATAATGGTAAGGCCCAGTTTATTTAGACGTCTTTCTCCCCACTCATTGCATTTCGAATTCTTGGTTTTTCTCGACTTTGTCTGTCTTGTTATTAAGGTGGTTAAGGCCTCCTGCTTTATGCTCACTGCTCTTCCTAGGGAGTTTCTCTCTTAGCTATAGACCGTGAGCTCTCCCGATCCGTTTTCCTCCCTCATTTCTCGTCCCCTGTGAATTAGTATTTCATTTCAGTGCCCGATTCCTCTGTGTAAATATGCATCCCCTCTGCACATTTGCATCCTGGTGTGTCGGCACCCCTTTCCCACACACTCATTCCTGAGCACTAGTCATGTCTCTTCCTGTTTTAGAAAGACCTCCCTACAGTTCTGTGTTGATATGCCTCCCCATCCGCATTGTTACAGGCACAGGAAATCCAAGGAGGAAATCTCCTCAACCATACCTCCTTCCACTCCATCCAGAGTTATGTGGAATATTTTCCATACCGCTCAGCTGTATAAAGATCAAATTCCCACTACAATTCAAGAGGAAATTGAAGAGGTGGAAGGAGATGCATGGGTTACTCGAATCTACACTACTGATGAGGAGGTTCGAAAGGAATTCAAAGCATTGATCCCTGATCCTGGATACCCCCCTGGCGGTGTAGCTCTTTACATGAAAACCATCGATCTCGTTGTTGGCGGGCATTTCTACCCTATAGCAAGGAAACTAATGCTATCAACTTGGTTGGGGTGACAGGTAAGTGTATTGATGCTATTACAGAAACATTTACAAAAAGAAATAAGTTGTAGATTTAGGGAACACACCTTTTAATCGAAGTCTGATCCTGGCCTTGACTTGATCTCGTGTTCAACTTCCAAATCTACTTTTCCTTCAGCAAACCTGCAATAACAATACCTTTCTCAAAACATTTTGGGCAATATATAAAGCTTGAAAGAAACAAAAACAATGTTTAACATTCAGCATTGACCAAAACAGATTCAAATTAAAATGCCATTTCATAACACATTCAAATTGGAACAAGAAAAACACTTCAACCTTTATTTGTCAAAGTAGAATGATGTACAAGTATACCTGATCATGAAACAGGCTCCTGCAACTAGATTCTGGGCTCTGGCTCTTCTCTGGCTAGGATGTCTTCATCAACAACTCCTCCAATGCAAGCTTCTTCAAAGTTTTCCATAAATCAATCTCACTATCTCCAATTTCTAACCTTTCTCCTTTAACCTTCTTGGTATTTATAGGATTAAAGAAGCAGTTCAGGTCGATATGTAGTTATGGAGGAAGTTGGGGGAGTTAGGAAACTGCCATCAACTAATCCTCCTCGATGAATTAATTTATTTTTTAATCATCTTTTAAGATGTACGCGACTCTTGTTCAGTGGAGTAGCATATAGGGCGCTACCCTAGTGCTTAACAACTAGCGCTCATTCGATTTTAGATTGTGAGCGCTACTATGCTAAGAAGGAGTAGCGTATGCTTGGATATGGGCGCTGCTATTATACAGTGGAGTAGTGTATGGGCACTAGTCTCTTTAAGTAGAGTAGCGCTCATATCTCAAAATGATATTTTTTGGGGTTTTCCAGTATTTTCAGGAAATGGAATGAGTTGACATATCATCAAAGGTCAACATGCTCCTCCATCCAAGTTGTCCTTTTGTGTGATCAGCAGCTCAGGGTGATCACGGACGGAGAGGTGCAAGTTTGACCTATAACACTCGTCTGGTAGAAAAAATTCCTAATGGGCACTTCTCTGATTGAGCGCGGTGAATATCATCAATCCATCCTGCTCCAATTGGATGAGATAACTATGAACATGCAGAAGATTACCTCTCATCTTGGCATTAGTTTGGACTCCGACACTGAAGCTCCTTCAGGCCCGAGTATTAAACAGGAATCTGATTAATCTCTATTTTTATCTCTTTTTGTTTTTTGTTTATGATGAATAGCAGTAGAACTATACATAAAAACTCTATCTGTAAATGGTTCAGTGTTATTTCTTTTAGAGGCAGACTGATTTGAACCTTTATGTAAAAATTTTGATCTCTTTTCCCCCGGGAGGGTCCAAATTTTTCTTTTTTTGGCTTGTTTTCCATATGTAGGGAGGGTTGTGAACTGTCATCTTTTTTCTGGAAATAGAAGGAACTACTACTACCTTATAAAAAAAAAAGTAGGCACATTGGATGCAAGGATATGTATCTTGCAAAATTTCTTCTTCCAAGCGAACTTGATGATGATGACCAAGGGGGAGATCAATTTTGGGAAGGTACTCAACCTTATCCATATCATTCCTCTTGAGAGGTGTCTCTGTCATCCATAATGCTATGAGAAATATACAGTTGAAGTATTGGAGACCATGGATTATTCTAGGGTCCCAAATGATTCTATGTACACCACTCGGTAATTCATAAGTTGCAATACAGAAGAGGAACGTGTGGGGCATATGTGAACCACTTGGTCATGCAAATTGGCGTTCAAGAAATGATGCTTGCTATAAGATCGGTGCTCTGGGAAGAAGAATTTGTTGCATCCATCGCGGAGGAAAGGAAGGAAATCTAGATGATGGAAAAAATCCTCTCTACAGTGCTTTCCCAAATCCATAAATAAGGGCGTTCCTCTGGCCATTCTTTATATCATTGTCTATGTACAACCGGGCGATTCAAATGAAGATTTTTTTGAAATTGAAACGAAGCTTATAGGGAAAGGGGAAGTTGCCGACATAGAGACAATATCAGCTCCGAATGAATATATATTTTGATTTGTAGATACAATGAGTAGCTTCGTGGTCCGGGAGGAGTTTATATAACTCACCAACTGATCTTGAAAATTGCATATGTCGCAACCCTTGTCATGACTTTGATCTATATATATATATATATATATATATATATATATATATATATATATATATAAATATAATCACCTTGAATGATCCTATGGAATTTGTAAAAAAAAAATGTTTTTTTCGAAAGGGTGTACTCTTTAAATCTCTCAAAGACTGTAATTTTTGTAAATTATTACTATATTAAATAAAAAATATATAATTAAATTACGTTTATATATTAAAATATTAATTTCAATTTAAATAATTTTTGAAATATTAAAAAAAGTTATTAAAGATATTGAATATTTTAATAAGATGTTCTATATTTTTTTAAAAAGTCAAAAGCATATGATCTTTCAAGAAATAAGGATCTTTTCATAAAATATTTAAAAAATGACTTGTTTCATTTATCAAGTATGGAAAATATTGAAAACCTCTATGATAATTTTACTAGGGCCCTCTCACCTTCCATCAACAAGTTGTCTATTGTAATGTCCCTCAAATCCTAAAAAAAAAATAAAAAAAAAATTGCATGGGATCTTATTTATGGGTAAGACCTAAGATTAACAACATGATTGCCTGTACTTTGACTATGATACTTTCATTGATTGTTTGCATGACATTAATCTAGCAAGATTTAGTTGTTCCTGTACTTTCAAATGCCATTATTGTCGCTCTATGACTTTATTTGATTCATACATTAGTATGTTTTTTTTTTCTGGTCTTGATGCATGTTCCAAACACTATGTTGGTCCTATTGCGACTATGCTTTACTGTGCTTTTACTATACTTTCACTGGATGGGTTATGACTTTATTTCCTGGTTGGCATGAAAGGTTACATGGTGCCTGGGCTTACTTAGTTTTTACACAAGATAATGCATGTTTAACTTCTATTGTAGGTGACCATGGAGAACCTTATGCTAGCAATATAACTTGAGAGGATAATTCTTATAAAAAAGGATAATGGTCAACTTATAACTAAACCCCATTGTTTCACACCCAAGCGCTTAAATTTATTTGGAAGGGCTCCCACTTTAGGAGTGTAGGTAAAAATTGATTTAGTAGTGGAGGTAGATGTGAATTTCATAAGGGTCTGTGAAATTGCCCACATAAGATCCAAAGAGATGATGTAAACCTCACTATGAAAGAATTTAGGAAGAAGAGAGAAGCAATAGAACATAGATCCAATAGAGGCAGAATAATTACACACATTACATTAATCAGAATAGTAACCGGGTAAATATACAATGCTGAGCATGAGGATTCGAATTCACTAGGTGTAATTCGAATTGTCCTTCATGCACAGATCCATAATCAGTGGAGAGTCATCAGTGCCAAACTAGGAGTCTATCTCATCATCGGTGAAGTCATCAATGCACAAGTAGTGATCAACCGGGAGTCAAACTGAGTCTAACTGAGTGTGGTTGGTGTAACTGGCACATGGAAGCACTGATATAGTGAAGGAGACTCAGTGGGGGCGCTCATGGAGCTAACTGGAGTCAAAACAGTCTATCTAGTCACACTGGAGGACCAAAAGAGTGATAAGGTCAGTTAGGAGTCAGTTAATCCTTAAATCAAGGAAGAACTGAAGATAACTGAACTAAACTGGACTGGTAGGTGAAGAAAGGCGCCCTTATCATGCAATAACTGAAAAGAGGGCGCACTAAGCTCTAGGAGAGCTAAGACTGATCCGAGAGAAGCTCCTGGGGCTAGTTTGGCAAGGGCTAGGTGCTGGTGCTGCAAACCCTAATTGCATGCAAACCCTAATTGCATGCAAAACCCTAATTGCATGCAAAACCCTAATTTTGCATGCAGGACTGAAAATGTCAGAAATGTTAGAAGGACTAGGATGGAGTATAGGAATATCCTAACACCCCCCCTTAATCCATCCTGGGCCCTGGTAACTAGGACCAAAGGTCACCCATACAATCAATGAAATGATAAAAAGAATACTGCCTCAATTTTTCTTTTTCTTTTTTTTTGTGTTTTTATATTTTTGAATAACTCAAGGAGCCATTACTCTAAGCAGAAAAGAAGCAAGCTTTCATCAGTGAAAACTTTGCAAAGAGACTTGGTAAGCTAATCCTCTGTAAAGTGCGAATGCAAGTGCTAGAGAATGTGTTGAATGTAGCAAGTCTTTCAGGAACCTTTTCTGTCACTGGAGCGAATGTATCATGATGAGTTTTCCCAAGGAATGGAAGAGTAAACCCCATCATCATGCTGAATCTCTCATGGAGAGGTGGATGGCATAATGCAAGGTTAGCATGCTGCTGAAGTCTAGTAGTTCTGTAAGCAAATACATCATCAACTGTGTTCTTAGTAGTAGCAAGGACTGTGTGAGAACATGTTTCTCTTGAATCTGGACTAAGAATAGGTGTTGGTTCTGAATCTTCTTGAACTATGATCTCAACATCAAAATCTTGATCTTCTTCCTCACTAGAATAGGAGTCACTGGAAGAGAAGTCACTGTGATCCTCATCAGAATCTGAAGGGATAGTTGGAGAGAAGGGCATGAAGTGGGAGAACTCATATGCCTTTGAGGCATGATTAGCAATCCCATTCGCTATAACCTTTCCAGTGGAGATTTCTGTAATCTCTACTGTGTCTGGACCAAAAATCACTTGTTTTGGAGATCCTGTATGAGTCATTTGATATACTGATAACAAATTAGCTGTAAGAGAAGGAACAAATAAGACATTTTTGAACTTACCATGCTCCATATGAACTGTACCCAAACCTTTGGCAGAAATCTGAGAGTTGTCTCCCATGTGAATGGTAGGCCCATCTTGGAGATCCAAAGAGGAGAAGGATTCTTCTTGTGCCATCATGTGGTTGGAAGCTCCAGAATCTATGAGGAGAGCTTTTGTCTTTGAAAAACCAGCCATCAATGCATGACAATCATCAGATCCACTTCCAGAATCAGACATCTTTGCTTCTTTTGGAACAACAATTTGGTTTTGTTCAAGAAGCTTGGTTAGAAGATCAATCTTCTTATGCATGCAGGCATGCTCAGGATGGTTTCCTCTCTTGCAATAGGTACAATTTGGTCTCTTTTGTTTGTCATTCTTGGATCTTGAAGGTTTCTTTCCTTTGCCTTTTTGTCCCCCTTTATCATTCGCTCCACTTGATTCACCAGCCAATAGAGCTAGATCTCTGGAGGTTTTGATGGCACCCATTTGAAACAGTTTGTTCTCTTCTTGAGTGAGAGCCTCAATGAAGTTACTTAAGGTGGGAAAATTCCATCCAGGGATGGACATTCGAACAGAATGAAAGGTAGATACAAAGACAGAAAATTGAGATCCAAGTTTGCTCAATATAAAGAGTATCAATTGCTCATCACTTTTAGTGATGCCACATTGCTTGCAATGCAAAACCAAATTCTGAAATTTGGAGAAGAAATCTTGAATGCTCTCGAAATTGCTAGGTTGAAGGGCAACCAATTCATTCTCAAGAATGTAGCCTCTCAGTTCGTCTTGTTTGCCAAAAAGACTCCTCAATTTTATCCATAAATCATATGGAGACTTCAATCCATCAGCATGAAACAATAGATCATCAGAAATATGAAGGCATATGAATCCAAAGGCTTCATCCATTTTGTTTAGGTGCTTGACTCTCTTTTCAGCTTGATGTGGTATGGCATCTTTTTCTTCAACTATTCTAGTAAACCCTCTTGATTGCAAGAGTATTATCATCTTCCTCTTCCATTCGAAATAATTGAAAGGAGTGAGAAGTATAGAAGAAGGATCATTCGAATTGCTCATCTTGATTGCTTGAACAAGTGCAAAATAGAAGCTACTGAATTTGCTGCTGCAACTGCTGGAACTTCAAAATACCTGCAAAAAACTCTCAAGAATGGAGGTAGAATATACTCTCAAGGCTCTGATACCATGTGAAATTGCCCACATAAGATCCAAAGAGATGATGTAAACCTCACTATGAAAGAATTTAGGAAGAAGAGAGAAGCAATAGAACATAGATCCAATAGAGGCAGAATAATTACACACATTACATTAATCAGAATAGTAACCGGGTAAATATACAATGCTGAGCATGAGGATTCGAATTCACTAGGTGTAATTCGAATTGTCCTTCATGCACAGATCCATAATCAGTGGAGAGTCATCAGTGCCAAACTAGGAGTCTATCTCATCATCGGTGAAGTCATCAATGCACAAGTAGTGATCAACCGGGAGTCAAACTGAGTCTAACTGAGTGTGGTTGGTGTAACTGGCACATGGAAGCACTGATATAGTGAAGGAGACTCAGTGGGGGCGCTCATGGAGCTAACTGGAGTCAAAACAGTCTATCTAGTCACACTGGAGGTCCAAAAGAGTGATAAGGTCAGTTAGGAGTCAGTTAATCCTTAAATCAAGGAAGAACTGAAGATAACTGAACTAAACTGGATTGGTAGGTGAAGAAAGGCGCCCTTATCATGCAATAACTGAAAAGAGGGCGCACTAAGCTCTAGGAGAGCTAAGACTGATCCGAGAGAAGCTCCTGGGGCTAGTTTGGCAAGGGCTAGGTGCTGGTGCTACAAACCCTAATTGCATGCAAAACCCTAATTGCATGCAAAACCCTAATTTTGCATGCAGGACTGAAAATGTCAGAAATGTTAGAAGGACTAGGATGGAGTATAGGAATATCCTAACAGGGTCGTGTGATGGAATCATGGAAGGACCTCCACGCTGGCTGGTGGTGTAAAACTCGAATTACCTTGAGTATTTTCTTTGTGTTTTTTTTTTGTTTTGGAGAGGGAGAGCAAGGCTCCTTGCTCTTGCGTTGGCAGAGGAAAAAATTAGAGCAGATCTCTGCTTGCTTAGCACAAAGGCGCCATCGTTTCGTTACACCCCCGAAGGTATGATCTAGTGTTTTCCCATTTTTGTTTTGAGCTTCCATTAACTTGCATAGGTCTTACCAACAATTTCACTAACTCCAGGTTTGATCCTTCTTGCATGCTAGGAATTTCGGGGCTATTTAGAGGTTGCTCGCTGGATGATGGGTTTTTGGGAAGGAGAGATCTTTGATGCAAAGGGCCCAGGAAAGCCCCATGTCCCTTGAGGCCATTTCTCTTCCTGCAAATTAATTAGAGGGTCTCTTTAGGAAGTCTGTGTTGATGGCTTTGTTTAAATGGAGAGACAAGTAGTTGCTGCCGGCCCTTTAGTTTCTTTTACTAGGCATATTCTGTTTACTTACATTTGTAATCGTTTTCTAAATGGGAACGTTTCCTAGGGTTATGTATTTCGATGATAAGCCCGTGTAGGTGTTTCTTTATGGTTTTGTACAAGGTTTTGTAAGTAATGGCTTTCATGCCCTAAACTGTGATATTATTATACAATGCATTTGTTGTTTTGATTCCTATCTGTGTTCATGGTAAATTGCATCAATTTGTAACATTTACTATTTATAGAGGTTTTACTATGTTTATTATGAGTTTATGTTCTGATTCTATCTATGTCCATTGTTTTCTATGACTAAGTTTGTCGTAGGTGAATCTATGGTGGTTCTATTGTTTAAAATTCTGAAATTGTTCAATGCATCTGAAATATTGGTCTATTGTTCTACGGGGTATGGGAGAAGCCCTTATTTTTTTAGTTTATGTGTTTTTATCCTCCAAACGATACAACAATGAAGCCCTTTCCAAATGCTTCTGCATGGCCTAGCTAGGCATGAATATAACAATGGTTCGGTGCATTTTAATTAGTGTTTTCCTTCCTATACAATTAATTATTTCTTGTAAGAGTCTTAGTTAGTTTCTGGAACTTTACTTAGTCATTTATGAGATTTGGTCTCTTTGAACCACATTGGAAGCGTGACCTCTACCTATGGATGTTCATACTATCTAGGGGATTTGATCTCTATGCTCTATTTTAATGCATGAGGGTTCTATGAGTTTATTTCCCTGTTTGCATACATGTAGGTAAATGGGCACGACCCTATTTTCTATTTGCAATTCTTTTTAATTGTTTAAACGTAAGGGAAATAGCTCCGTTGCTAACACTATTGCATGGCTTAGCTGGAGTATAAGTGTACTAAGGGTTGATAGGTAATGATCCTTAGTCAACGCTGGAAGCATGGCAGATTCAAGAGGAAATGTCTACGAGATTCGATCTCGGTTTTGAAATTTCCTGTGTATGTGTGTGATAACAAATATCGTGGACATGTCCTTTATTTGAGTGATGGTTATAGTGTATATGTTTTAATAATAGCTTGTATGGATAAGCTTAAGTTTAACTAGACTTTAATCAGAATGGATTTTATTTAATAGAAGTTCTGTTATAAGGGAGTTCTGTGTGTGTATATAGTAGCTTACGGCTTGTTATGATATTTATATCTTTTATAATTAATTCCTAACCCTACAACATTGGGTATATTATTGGAGTCCTACTGACAATAATAAAGTCTATGTGGATAAGTTAAGAGATAAGAGCTAATATAAATATGTATGATATTGATCATTTTATGTGAGATCTATGTATAAGATATAAGAGTTTTGTTTGAGCATATAAATGATATCTGCATAATAGATATAATAATTCTATTATATAACGTGTTTAGTATTTATAAGTATATATTAAATATACCAACTAGAATTTAGGGAACCACCCGGAATCCTAATCATGGGATTCTCTTTCTGTGTAGGGATAAGATGGGAGCTTTATCCTTATAAATAAAAGACAACCCGAAATCATGTCTAAGAAATTTCTGCCAATGATCTTATCAGAACAACAAACATTTTAATTCTAATACTCAGTAAATATGACAAATAATTTAGAAGTGATAAATATGATAGAATTCGAATAAAATACTCTTTCAAGCAGCCATTGTAAAAATGTGAAATTAATACAAAAGCTTATGAGGATGATACAACCTAACCGTAATAAATGCTGATCCATAACATAATTTTCTCATACAAAATAAAGGGAAAAATGAAGATACTTATCAGTATTTTGTTACTACCCAACTGAGGACTTGACTGCAATGGTCTTCCCATCCAACTGACCTCTGTGTGGCGTAGGTTTTCCCGCCGAGAGACCACCCCCAAGATGGGCACAAATCCACTAGGACGTAAGGGTAATGCTCTGCTTCCTTTCTCTAATTAATCTTCTTCGCTTTCCCATGATTTCTTCGCTTCTACCAAAGACGATTCTCCCCCTTAAGAGCACAATAGTGCCCTCTTTATAGTCAAAACTAGGTTTGGACTAGCAAGATAAGTTCCTGTTAGAACTTAATTGATTTAATCTTTAGTTAATTTTAACTCATAGATTTACTCAGTCAACCTTTGGTTAACTAATCTTTGACTTGATTAAATTTAACTTTACTTAGCTTTATCTAATTACTTTAACGTAAATAACTTGTATTTAATTTAGTAAATTGACCCAATACTTTTAATTTACTTAACTTATAAATCTTTAATTAATTCACTTAACTTATCTTTTAGATTTAGCTATTCTTAAACTTAGTTTAGCTAACCTTAACTAATTGAATTACATAGTCAATATTTAATTAATTAATTAATTGGTATTTAACTTTAACTTTAACTTAGTTTAGTTCTACCTTGACTAGTTAGCCTACCTTAGCTAACTTTAATTACTTAAATCTTTAACTTGGCTAATTAACTAAATATCTTTATTCAATATTTTTAATCAATTATCTTTGAGATAATTAGTCTCAAATTAACTCATTGACTTCTAGTCTATTTTCCTATAGTTATCTATACATACTCATGTATTAACTTCCAGTTAATAATTTCTTCTTTTGTAAATACAATTTTATAGTTTTTTAGTACTTTAAAGCTTTTACTTTTAATCGAGGACTTCTTTAATCCTACTTAAATTATTTAACTTATTTGCAATAATATTTTAAATTGTTCTTTATAAATACCAATATGTTTTCTTGGTATAATAAATCATTTTTATCTTTTATTCCTAATTTATAATCAAGAAAAAGTATTAATCATTTTATAATTAGGAACCTTGACTAAACCTATTGTCGAGGCCAAGATGCTAATGTTGTTCACGATAACTTCTTATTTTTACATAATGGTACTCAATATGGGTTAGATCCTTGCAAATAGTTAGGCCAAGATAGATTATTACTTCCTTCCGGTGATTACAAGTTTCTCCGGCGTCCTTATCTAGGGCTAATTATTAACATACTTTTAAACTTTAAGTGTTTTTTTGGTGAACATCTCCGTTCACTTTAAGTGCTCACGACTTTAGGATGATCAGTGCCATCAAAATTCATGACTATCAAGCCATTCACCCTCTCACCCTAGTGGATTCCATGCCCCATCCGATTGCTCCTATGATTGTAAGTCCATTTCCTTTAGAGTCTACCGCAATCCTTTGGCACTTGACCCTCTACTCACAATCCTTTGCATTGTCCACCAAAACAAAGAGCCACCAATTGGGGGGATTTTAAATAATTCCATGTAATCCAATGTTTATTCACTAATTTTCTGCGGTGAAAACTTGTAAATGCACTAATAAATTGTAAATCAGTGCAGTGTAATTTCGGTTCTTCACATGGAAAAAACTATAAAATACCCCTCTCTCGCTACCTCCTTGTAACCTTATGAAAATGATAATTTAAATTTATTACGCACCTAAACAAAATAAAAAATACAGATAAATTTCATCACTTTCTGTATTGCATGAATTCTAGATAAGGAGGGTTATGATGAACCACGTTTTTTAGGGTTTTGATTGCTAATTCATTGTGCGATTACCAAAATATCTCTATGCTATGTTGAGATTCGCTACTATAAAATATCTCTATTCTATATTATATAATATCTCAATTCTATGTTGATATCCGCTACTATAAAATCCTTATTATCTTATCCCTGTGACGCTAGCCGCAGCCACAAGCTAGCACGTTAGGTTCCATGAACGCTTTTCAAATCCTTTGTTCAAGGAATTAATGCCCCAGTAACACGAAATGTCCATCATCATTAAGTTTATTGCGATTATTAGAAAACAATAAATTTAGTCGATAAACGACGAAGAGAGTGTGGCTCGAGGCACCTACCCCAATCTCTTTCTTAATCTGACAGTTGTTTAAATTTTATTCTAATGGTCTATCTCTTTCATACAATGTATGATTATTATGTCGATGACATATTGTGGACATTTTCCACATATTAATCTGAAAATACTATCTCCAATTTTTCATTACCCAAAGTTTTACAAAGTTTATATTGTCTCGAACTTTGGAGCGGGAAAGCTGTGTCTTGATGACATCAATAGTGGTCATGATTGCTGTACGCAAGCTGTCAGTCATGTCACGTTAGTAAGTTCTGCTAAGCCTCGGGATAAGGGAGTGGTCGACGCAGCCTCCGTGCAAATATGGACGGTGGCGAATGGCCACGCTTGATCTCGACGGAAGCGATGCAAAACTGTAGTTTTGATCTTTCGTGTATGTACAAATGTATCCCTGTTTTGAAAATAAGCCTTGGTAATTTAAATCCACAACATATCTGTTGAAGCATCCATTAAGTCTGTGAAGGTGGCAAAGGGGAACGAATGAGAAGTAATACTCTCAGACAATGTCATCATCGCAACAACCCTGACGCATGGATTATATACTATACTTGTATTATTTTTTCCCTTGTGAATCCTATATATTATTCATAAGGATGGATTTAGGACGGCTTTATCCATCACTGTAAGATTTGAAATGGACCAGATTTTGGACGGCTTTATCCGTCGCTGTAACCTTCGAAATGGATCTGATAAATTTAGAAGGTTACAGGCAGATAGAAAGAGTACACACTCTTTCGACACACATAGAGGTGTCCGTTGAGCGTTGAGCGACATGAAGGTGGATGCCATCGCTGCTAGCGCGAGAAAATGACTAGAAAAGAGAATTCATGAATGAACAACACTAGAACAAGTCAGGCATTTTCGTGAACAAGGAAAAATAATGAAAAGCGAACCCCACGAGATAAAAGAGAGAAGCAACGCACAGAGCATGCAAATTTCCCTCCGGATAGAAGGGGGCAGTGGTCCACCATGGGATAAAATCCATGAGGGTGTTTCATAACCCAGTAAAGCCACTGGGACTACTTGGAGAATGGTCCCATCATCTTGAAACCAAATAAAATCAGTCTTTTCTTAAAACCAATTGAGGATTGTAGATCTCCTGTTATAGCCGCAACAAATGTCCTCACAACCAACGTGGGAAAGAATATTGAACTGTTTCCGCTCGTCACAATATGAAATTCAAATACCGCACATGAATTTGGAAGCCCCTCCTACTTTGGAAATTGAAACTTCGATGAATAATATAGTGATGAAATTAATCCGAGTAATGAAGCAATATGAACATTGAGTGACTACATCAGAAATCCACTGCATAAGGCTCTGCAATAGTTTCGAGAATTATATGTAAGTTGGATATGTTCAAGTTTCATTTTGGACGTGAGACAGAGACAAGCATGCTCCTTATGAAAAGTTTAAAGTCTTGAACAATGAAGTGAAATAGCCCCACATAACCAAGTCTACCCTACATGATAAGATGCAGACTTGCGCAACTATCTCTCATGGAGAAAGGTTGTGGATGGTTCTATGAGCCCTATTTTGCAAGATTTATGATGTAAGTTCATTCAGTTTCATGACCCCCGTTTTGGTCACTCGCACCTGCACTTTCTCTAAAGATAATAAAGTTTAAGATTAATGATTCATATTTCTAAGATGAAGGAAACATGTTTTTGTTTAAAAGGAAGCAAGGAATGCAGCATGTCCCAAATTCTATAAGTTCAAATCCTTCGAAAGAGAAGCACATTTCATAAAAAAAGTGAAAATATAGAAGACATTTTCAATTCACCTTCGTCATCCACATTCAGAATCTCATTTTGCATCCGAGGGTGGGTGTCGGTTACTTGCGTCTCACCCTCTTTCAGATGCACATGGAAAGCCAAACCTGAGGCTCTTCAAATAAAGATCCATTTCGAAGGTTACAAATCCATTTCGAAGGTTTGCAAGGAGAGAAAATACCTAAGGCTCTTCAAATAAAGAAACTGCAACAAGTTTGACCGTGGATCGCATGGCGATTAAGAAAAGCAAGGACTCAATATTGAACTTATTGCAACGAGTTCGTTTAAGATTAAATTTGTGATAAATTTGTTTCTGCTGAATCTAAAAGGGAGAATATTATTTTTTTGTCCGGGTGATTTTGAGAATATATCCTAAAAGCCATCCAAAACGAATTCACCGATTCGCCTACTCAATCTTTTATCTATTTAACATCAATATAGAAAACAACGAAATAGTTCACACAACCTCGATCCAAAATCTTGTTCATTTAGAAGCCTAATAACAAAGTTTAACCGTGATAAATATGCTTAGTGCTTCATGCTTTGACTGCTAACTGTGATAAATAAGCTCCAGTCCCGATATAAATCACACTTAGAGAACTAGTGTGAGAATTGTGATGGATTTTAGTTGTTTGAACTGTGAGTTTTGCAGATGCCACTTTAGCTAGCTAACTACCTATAATCCTAGAGTTGTATCTGTGATGCGTAGTTCCATGCAGATCTAGAAGGTTGCAATAAACAATTATCTCAATAAACAATTGGAACTGGTGTAAGAAACTATGCTGTCAAGGTAAGCAACTAAGATATCAGGTTATATCGACACTGTCTCGCCCAGGTGAAAGATAGTGAATGGTGTCACACGTTGAAATTATAATTTAAATTATGAAATCCCGTAAGCGGTGTATGAGGTTTTCGGAAACAAATTTCTATTAAATCTAGACATTGGTATTATAAATGAAATTATGGAATTCAATGTGTGTTGTTTACAAATTATTAAACATTTCAATTTATGCATTGGATATTAATATTTATCACTTTTATTAATAAAGTTTAATGGTTAAGTAAGAAAGGAAAACGCTATTTATCTCTCTCCAAAATTATTAGATGAATTAAATGGTGCATCGCTTACTTTGAATTTATCAAAATTTCTATATATTTAGGTCTTGCAATACACAAACAAATCACATGGCAAATAAGACGATACTTCTCGACAAAATAGTTTATCCATTTCTTATTATTTCTTTAATCCTATGATCAACAACTTAAGGATAAATGTGCAAGGTAAAATCATGGATAAATGGCTTTTGGAAAAGATCAAAGATTTAAACCACCCCTTCTATGTACCCTTCTCACATTTCAATCTTTGTGGTTGCAGTGGAAGTCTTAATTTCAATAAGATGATGATTATGGCGTATAGGTGAAATATTTCATTTTCAAAACTTCATTACAATGGGAATTTGTATTGTTGTTTACAAGGTTGAACCATCATCATGATTCAACCTTTGTATTTTTAGTGGTGATTTGAGCAATCTAAGGGGGCATAACTCGTTGGACTAGTTTGTCAATTGGAAGGCTTGGCATTTGCAATAGCAATTGTAGTAGTCTCAAAATTGTTGACAGGTGGATTGGCTTTCCATTTGGAGGGCCCAACATTCATAAAGGCAACATTGGAAATTTGGCAGTGCTAGAATTGTAGGTGCGGCGATGACTAATCATAGTCATCTTGAAAAGTGTGCTTATTGTGGTGTTTTGAACCTATGAAAGGTATTAAGAACCCTTGACAGTTAGATGGATGTTTTGCAAAGTGAAATTTCCCATTTAATCAAAGCATATGCAAACAAATGGTGGCACAATTGATCAAAAATACAAAATTGGAATCTCAAAACCAGAGTTTAGATAAAATAGCAATAGATTTGGACATGCACTATAATATAATTATTGGATTGCTTGCAATTCCTAGTCACTTATAGTCCAACCTTTTAACTCTATTTACTTGGTGAAGGAAGAATTCACGGAAGAAGTCACAATTCAACAAACTTAAGGAGATCACACAAAAGAAGCACTTATTCTACATGCACCCAAGTCCCAACATAATGAAGAACTAGTTGTGGAGGAAATCCACAATAGGAATGATTTATTTACTTAGTTTTATGTAATGTTAGGTCAATTAAGTTGAATCTATCAACAAAAAAGTATAATCAAGAATATCATTCTTTAATGACCTAGTGACACCATATATGATGGCACCCATGTTGGATCAACACCACGCTGCGATGGCATGAAGAAAACCGATATGTTAACAATATATGTCTGCATTGTATAAGATATATAAAAACGACTGTGGAAACTACATGTATAGTTTTTTTTTCTACTGAGAGAAGAGGAAGTATGGAAACATTGGTATGGTGTTAACACTACCACATGCCTATATTAACTCAGGTGCAGCTGAGTGCGGGTTAAAGAGATGACAAGTATAAAAACATTGGTATTCATGAACCAACTGCGAGTTTCATTAGGACCATCATCCTTGTGTAGCCATTAAGGTCAAATGTTCAAGATATCAAATTTGACCCTATGATCCAAGTTCAATACTTTAACTCCAAGAAAAATATAAAATCCTATATGGCCAAGGACTCATGGAAAAGGGTGTCATTAGGGACTCATTGACTCAAGTCATAATTGCATATGCTTAAGATCAATCTAATGGATCGTTTAACTTGTAGAACCAACTCACCATTCTTGATTTGTTTCGAGATGTAGCACTGACCCTTTCTATAACTAAGGATAGTTCATCTAAACTATCATTCTGGTAAAATGTGTAAATTGTGTTTCAAAACAACATGCCAATATTTGCATCATGTAATTTTTACTAGGATCATCATCCCTATTAAGTTACATAGTATGTGTGGGATATAGGAATTTAACTGCACAATCTAAATCATGCATGATCTTTGAACTTGTCATTGAATTATCATGAAATATAAGATGCAATGCATTCATATATTTTATTTTTACGTGTAACAATATACCTCAACCTCCAACCTATAAGTAAGGGTGGGATAATCACAATAGATCATGAAGATGTATCTGTTTATTTTAAGTCAATATTATATTAGTTTTTAGACTTCAATTGACAAGATAAATTGTTTTCCTACAATAAATGTTCGCCACTATAATGGATACGTCATCATGGACATGGGAACCTCTTCAACATGATGTCAAATATCAATAAACCTACATGCTAGAAAGTAGGTGAAGCAATGGATGATGTATAGGAGATGGAGGTTTTATAGGAGTTTTATCAAGAATTGGATCGAAGGATAACTAACTCATCTTTCCCAGGCCAGTGACTTGTTAACACCACACCAAAATATACAAGCACAGTTGAATTAATATCGATACATATAAAAAAAATTGGGTCCCTCTCATGAGGATGTCCAATGATGCTTAATAAAAGAAATGTCGTGGCATGTAACATGGCCACTCATGAATGGGAACCACCTACTACATTTTTAATCTTTTATTTGGTATCTCGTGTACATGGATCCATCGCATGATCTTAATATGTCTTTCCTTCCATCGATGTGCCAATTTGCTTTTAATTCAATGAATGTTGTCATGTGTGGGCAGTGGGATGAAAGAAGCAAAACCAAATATCACGAGGAAGATGATTCGTTTCAACTTTCAAGGTATCTACAACTAGGGTCATTGGATTAGTTTCAAAACCTAATAGCTTTTGCCCTCCCCATGGGAGCATTGCGTATATTTTTGTTCACACAGTTACCACGTGCATAGTTGAAGTCCCTTCTACGAAGCTTCCGCATTTGGGTATGGTATATGTTGTCTTAGGCCTTCCAAGTGGAAACCATAAACTTTTGTAACAAGCTTTCTACAACATAAGTACGTTGGCTCCTTAATACTTGATATGGTCAAAGAACTCTCACATGGTCGATTCACATGGATCAAATTAGATCCTTAATACTTGCTATGGAAAAAGAACTCTCACATGGATCAAATTTGAAGGGCATAGTCATATTTTAATTGCAAAAGTCTATTTGATTTACGATTGCGGGGACTTTGAGTCTTTGCATAACTCCATCGAATCAATGCGCCATCTTTGGAAGCAAGGTGCTTAGTCATAATAGTGAATGCACACCCAAAATTTTCCATTCTTTTTTTCTCATTTTTTCTTGCTATTGTGATCGATATTGCAACTTGTTGCTCTTGTTTCAAATGCAATCATTCAAGCACCTTCTTCACTCAGAGTTGTGGACCATCGACATGAGTGTTGTTCTAGATTTTTTCCACTACCTTTGAGTTGCAAAAAATTATCAAATGTAGGAACTTGGAATTTAAAATATATTATTAAAATATAATATTGATAAGGAAATTTATTATTGGTTTGCATCGAACAAGGTGCTTTCACTCTTAAATGCACACATGATAGAATTGGATATATAATGTTGAGTAAAACTCATGCCCTTCCTCACATACTTATTAATGATAATGTGGCACACTATTTAATGCATGGGTTGAAGCATTGATGTTAATAATCAGGACCTAGTCTATGAAATGTTGGGCTATCTGGAGATGACTGTGTTGTCCATCTCAAAATATTTGGGATGGTTGTGCAAGGTCGATGATCCATTCATGAACTTTTCACATTACGTATCCTGCCACAACAACAGGAATGGATCACAAAGGTACCAACATCTTAAGGGAATATTTGGAAATAAAAGTCACATCCTTTCTTGAGCTTAAATGACATCAATTCTTTTGATTTGTATCAACTCTTGATGCTTAAGCACTTTCACCAAAAAAACTTTTAGTGCCATACTTCACTGGGCCGCTCCTGGTTATAGTTTTGTCTACATCCATCCATCCAAATAATTCACAATAGTTGTAAATAGTGTTTTTGTTACTCGCTTAGACCAATTAGAGGCTATTGCAAAAGAAATATTGTAATGTCCCTTAAATCCGAAAAAAAAAATTGTATGGGGTAATAATATTATTAAGACCTAAGGTTCATTAAAATTTACTTCAACACTGTGTAATATTGCTAAGAATGATACTTGTATCTTGTCTGGATTTCTTTCATTGATTAGTTGCATGGTAGCTTATATTTCTCACTGTGATATTTTGACGTTTATTTGTACGATAATGACTCGTATGTCCTGCACCGGTATTTTTTACTATGCTCTCTCTAATTACTTCATACTTGTTATATAATTGCATGTTGGTTTTGATGTATAACCTAGTCCTTTAAAATTTGTTTCTTGTGGCTAACTTGTCTATGCTTCTATTGTAAAATGAGTTGTTCGATTTAATATTTCATCTCCATGATTTGGTTTGAAGGGCTCCTATGGATTTTGGGCTTACTTAGTTCTTTATGAGCTAAGGCATACTATTCCCTTTTGCAGGTGCTATGGATCAACCTTATGCTACATATGGTTTAAGTGGGAAGACATTGGTCAAAGTTTTAAACGTTTTGAACTTTGAAACCAAAGTTATGTTTACATGTATTTATGCTTGTCTACAAAAATGGGGACTTTTCGACTATAGGAAGTGGGTGTTGATCTATTTGCTAGTGGTGGTGGCTGTGAGAATCAATGCAAGCTATGTGAAGACCTCGTGGCTGGCCTCCATGTTGGCTCAAGGTATAAGGTTGTTTACCCTATTTCGAAAATCCTCTTTGCATGTTGTTTGGGAGAGGAGAAGCGAGCTCCTTGATCTATCATTTTGGGCAGTGGCATGAAACAATAGTTTGGTTGCGTGTTACAGGGTTTCCATCATTGCGCAACACCTCGAAGGTAAGTTTATTTATGTCATAGCTATGTATCTCTTCTCGTTTTTAGTTTAAGTATTTCATTTATAATAATCCCTTAGCTTGTTACATGATAGGAGGTCACAGCGTTGTTCAGGGGGTTTGCATCAGGAGAAAGGGGGGCCATTAATGCGAATGTCTCGGGTAAGCCCAGGTCTATGCATCCCTCTCCTTTCATGCGAAGCTATGGGTATCTCATGGGGGATTCACTCAATAAACCATTATCATAGCACGTTCGTTCCTGGCATATGAAACAATACCCCTAATTTCACTAAATATTGGAAAACACCTTCCAAAATCATTTTTTTTAACCCCCTCCCAATATGCCTTCCCAATTTAAAAAAACCCCTATTTATATTTCTACCTAGTATATTGATATGATACCCCTCTTATGACCCCACATGCTTTCTACAATGCACCTTGCTTCTTTCGATGTATATTGTGGATGCACATTACTTCACCCATAATACAATTACTCAACCACATATCATTATGATTTGCAACATCTAATGATCTAATGAAGAGATAGGAGATCACTTCTTTTATGTCACTAGATCCAATGCACATAGTCCAAGATTTAGATTGCATGTTGCAGTTTCCCAATCGCTGACTAAGCCTGTTGTGGGCTAGGTATCCAAGCCTCCACAGCCTGTAACAAGCTCTAGGAGGCTTACTAAACCTCCCAAGTCCTGTAATAGGAACGAGTGGTTGGGTATTCAAGCCCCCAAGGCCTATCGAGGGTTTATAACAGGCCCTGGAGGCTTAGAGCCTCCCAAGGCTATTGGTAACAACTGGGTGAGTGCTATTGGTAACAATTGGCTGTCAATGACCACTGTCTCTTGAGTATGATCGACTAGAAACCCACTTCACCATGAAACCCCTGGCCTAAAGGATTCCTCAAGACACGATTTCCCTGCATACTGGTAAGCCCGAGCCTTGCCTCAACCCAATTTGTCATCCAGCCATGATCCCACCATCTCCATTTGGCGGATATTTGTCAGCCCGCCCATATAAAAAAGACCCCAAAGTATTTTTGTATTGTTACATTAAATAAAAAAACCCTTTGCCCCTTAATATATAAGCAATATAATTTTTAGGTTTTCATGAATATTTAATAACACAATATGAATGAATGTGATATTATATTGCCTTCTAGTGAAGCCCCCGTGTGGTAGCTATCCCGTGTTTAAAAAGAATGAGGGTGTTGCTTGGTTAATGGATTTTCCATTTGGAGTTACAAGGAGTTTTATGGAAGCCTCTTGGTTTCTCTATTTGCTATTGTAATGGTTTTTAAAAAGGGAACCTTTCCTACGGTTTACATAGGGTTTAGTTCTCATGAGCCTGATAGGCATTTTGATATTATTTTAATTAATATTTCTGTGTGTAAAATGCTACCAAGCCTGGATTCTTGAACCTGTTTCTATATACAAGTTTATACATTAATTTTTGTTTATACACTCAGTGTAGATTTGATGATTTTAGTTGGTGATAGTTTTTGTTGGGTTTTGAATATTCGTTAATGGTTTAAATGTATCATGTGCTTCTATGTAAAAATCGTTGTTCTGGAAACGATTCGTTTTTATGAGATGTCTCCCTATGTTTAATCAGTTTGATTAAAATAAATGTATCTAGAGTGGTTTTGTTCTTTAGCCTAAGTTATATTTAGTTATGTATTTTGGTTCCCAAGCAAAGCCCTGTTGTCGATTTGGTGTGTGCTTTGCTTTCGACAGATGGCACAGGAATGGAACCCTGGCCAAAACGTGTCTGCGTTGTTTCAGTATAAATGAATTATTATTTTCTTATGCAAGTTGTTCGGGAATTTCCCTATGATCTATGGCTCTTGTTTTTTAAGTTCTTACTCTAAATGGAATGCCTAGTAATTCAAATGTAAAACATTGTAGAATGTCGTTTTGGTATGATAGATGGATGTAGTTTGAATGTTGTGTTTTCTTTGGTTTCTCTAGTTGGTAAAAGAATAATATTTTCTCGGCATTCTGTATAAATCTGGAAAAAGAACCTGGGTTGCGAAAATCTTAAGACTGTGATAGGTAATCACGGTTGTGTATTTCTTTTCTATTTGTGTGCAATTTCTCGGGTGCTTCACTTGCTTGTCTGAAGGCTATTTGTCCATTGTTTTAAAGTCTGTTGTGGTGTTGCAATCGTTCTAGGTATTTCTAACTACCTAGGGTGGCTAAGAAAGGGATTTGATCCCTGGTCTTTGGGGTTCTAAATGTAGACTTTGTTTATGAAACTTTTAGCGTGTATTCACTTGGTTGAAACGTTGATGGTTAAATTAGGGTAATGCAAAATTCAATGGTCAACATTTTAATTTTAATTTATAAGAACTTAGCGATCTCGTAGGGAGGATTGTTGCTTATTCGTTGTTGTTGTAAATAATTGGAAAAGTGTTTTAAATTCTTGATTTAGTGTTTGGGCTCTAGCACAAGCTAGCTTCACTAGCTCTGTTGGAGCAAAAATTGTGTAATAATAATGACTTTGACCTATTCAATGGCTTGTTTATGCGTTGGTTTCTATCGTTAAATTTATGGTGTTTGGGGTTTGAAAGTTAAGTCTAGAAAGTTCGTTTCTAAATTAAATATAGGGAAGAAGGAACTACCCTAGGTTGATCTAATGAGATATAAAACTTTAAATGCTAACAATCTGTAGTAAAATTATTTACGTAAACCTAGGGTACCATGACTAAATACTTCTATCAATGGACCGAGAAAATAGATAATTTAACTAGAGTTTATAAAAGAAAATTTGCAGGCTACAATGGAAATTGTAATGCCTATAAAACTCATCCTGTATTTCTATTAAGGAATTGAAAAATAAACGAATATGGAGAACGTATAAAACTCTTACCTGGTATTTTGCTGCTTGCAATACCTCTATAAACTACACACTACAACCACTAATTAATAGGAAATACCCTTGGCTGACCTGCGGAATGGTAATCGAATAACCTCAGAACTGCCATGTTTCTCCCAACCTTTGATCCAGAACCATTCCTGGTTCTTAATCGGATCACCCCCGAGTTGGTTCAAACATGAAAGAAAATCTAGATCACCCAAGGAAGAAGGTTGTTGCTCCTTTGGAGTTAATCACTGTAATATTCAAGTACCCGATTTAGAATTCTCTTTCATTCCATTAAGAAAGGATGATAAGATAAGATGACCCCTCTTGGCTCTTGCCCTTATATTTATAGGTATCTTTAGAATGGGGCACTTTTTGTTATCTTGAGTTAACATCAATATTTTTAATATATTCTTGAATTTAACTCCTAGTTTGAATTATATGTAATATATTTAGAAGATCATTTTTAATTATAATTTATGAAAGCTTGAACTTTTTAAATTGTTTCTATTTTAAGTTTAGAAAAAGAATTTTAGTTTATTTATTTAGTTTATAAAATAACATATATATATATAGACTTCACTTATTTAATTTGTTTATCTTTTATTATTCAAATAACTTCACATATATAATATTTTTCACTTATTTAATTTGTTTATCTTTTATTATTCAAATAACTTCACATATATAATATTTTCATATATGTGTATATAGACTTCACTTATTTTATTTATCTTTTATTCTTCAAATAACTTCACATATATAATATTTTCATATATATGTATATGGACTTCACTTATTTAATTTATTTATCTTTTATTATTCATGCATCATATAACATAATTGTATGTTCGATGCTTCTTTAATTTATCTCAATTCTTTAACAAGGCCTCTTGTGGGTTTGGTTATTCAACTAAGATAGGTAGCCCTAGATTCCTTTGCATGCTCGATTACCTCATATTCGTGACAGTATCTTTCAGTCCTTGATGAGAAATAGATAATGATTCAATTAATTAATTTCAATAAGTATGATGAACGTTGGTGCTATTCAGAGTTTTTCAAAATCAACACCCTTAAGTGAGGTAACCCCTAGTGCTATTCAGAGCTTATGCTCAACACTCTCAAATGGGTGTTACACTAGTGCAATTCTAGAGCCTTTTGCTCAACACTAGTAGTAGGATGCATTTGTAAGATACACCTAGGGATACAATGGCCAAAGATCCAATGCTCTAAAGATTATGCTCAACATCATGCTGGAGTGCCCAAGGCTTATGCCCAACACTAAATCATTTATCTGCTGGGGTTAACTATGTGCTCCAAAGTTTATGCTCAACACATAGTATTGTAACCCATGTGCTCCAGGGCTTATGCCCAACACATCATAGAATTCAATCATGTATACTAGAAATATTGCACAGTACATAACAAAGTAAATCTCAGTATATTAGGGATTATGCCCAACACATAATAAAAATCAACCAAGTACATCGGGGCTTATGCCTAGTACATAAAAATAATCCATGTCCATCAAGGCCCATGCCCAACATATATATAACAAAAGTAAACCATGTGCGTTGGGGCTTACGGCCAGTATATGTAACAAAATAAAACATGTGCATTGGGGCTTACGCCCAGTATCTATATAATAAAAAATAAACCATGTGCATCGGGGCTTATGTCCAATATATAATATAAAAATAGTCAAAGTTTCGGGATATTACAAATATATCCCGATGTATCTTTGTATGACATTGATTAACATCGCGATTCTCGACCCTAACACTTTATGCATGGCAGATGGCCTCGACTCAAGGTATTAGTCGAGTGATGGAATATTTCTTGGACAATATTCTTCTACTTTTGATGTAAAAAGTACACTAAAAACACAATTTTTTTCCCAATCCTAATGTTTTCATTCATCGTCCTTACAATTTAGGTTTCCTCAACAAGACTAATTGGCTTTGAGTGACCTCAATGTTTTAGCTTGATCTTTAGGGAAAAACTATCATTTTCAATGAAATTTATGGCCAGAGTTGTGGACTTAATTGATACTCAAATATCGGTCATCTGGCAGTCAAGACATACATATACATATATAGTTAGATATGGACAATTGTATGTATAAAGAAGGTGCATTCACTAACAAAATATTGAACCTTTTACAAAATATTGGATCTTTT
The DNA here is from genome assembly GCA_027924585.1 of Larix kaempferi. Lineage (NCBI taxonomy): Eukaryota > Viridiplantae > Streptophyta > Pinopsida > Pinales > Pinaceae > Larix > Larix kaempferi. The sequence continues at coordinate 8,472,138 of BSBM01000314.1, forward strand.
GCCGAGGCCAGCCGACCATACATCGACTACTTTTCTCCTCGGATGGAGGTCCTTTTGAAGTAGTGTGGAGATCTGCGAATGATATCACGTTCAAATATAAGATAGTACTTGTAATTGGCCGCTCAGTCGAAATCTGACCGGTTTGATTTTATGGTACAAATTAATATGCTAATAGTCATATTTATAGATAACATCCAAATAAATTGAGACTCTATAACATGTATAGTTGGAGGGGAATTCCCCTATCTCATGTATCCAAGGCTTGCCTAACCAAAGGTTATATGGTAACTTCAAAGGCATAACATAACAAGTCGTATTCAAGATAAGTGACCCGACACTTATAAATAATGTAATCAAATGCCCTTAAGGTTATGTCGGGTTTCAAAAAAAAATCCTTTAAACTCAGACTTAACTTTATTATAGGGTTTGTGCCACTAATATTGAAAACATACCCATTATCTACAAGTAATCTCTTACTAAGGTTCTCGGAGATGATGACTGACATATATAATAGAGAGTTACTCTTCAAAAATTCTGGGCTAGGTAAATCCTCTTTGAATAAAGTAATTTTATTTCCACCAAAAGAAGTCTTCAAGCATTGCGGTAAAATCTACAAGATTTATGGCAGACGGAACCTGGATTTTTTTTCGAGGTCTTTATATGAGACATCTTTATAAGTTGGAGATGTTCTTACCAGTTCCAAGATAGATATTGTGGCAGAAGTTTGGTTTAATTGCTCAAGGAAATCATACTCACTTTTAGGTTTGTTTTTTGCTTGGATTCCATTTGGGTTTGACAGAGGTTGTGTGTGAACCACTATAGTGGGTCTAGATACATTTTCATTGGATTGGTTTCACAGCTTTGATCCCTTGCAACTACAAATACATTATTCTTATTTTACCAAGGAATGTGATATTCCCTATGATGGTTGTGTAATGAAAGTGTACATCCTTATAAGATGTAGGAATTAAATTTATTTGTTTTGGGGGCTTATAGTTCTATTTTTCTAATTATAAGGAAGGGGATCCTTACAAATCCCCAACTGCTGGTTGGTAATTTAAAAAAAAAATTGGTGCATTTCAGGCGACCTGCCCCTTATCTATTAGGTATTGAAAGTCATGTTTAAATCCAAATCAACTGTGGGTTTTATGACCTACCACACTATGATACTTATCATATGCTTGAGGATCCTTGGCGACTCTTGAGCTTTTCAATATAGGGGCTTTTAAGTAGGTAGTCTAAGGGTGAAATCGTGAAAATGGGTCTCTATTTCGTGAGAATTGGGGGGTGGATAAGCATAGTGGAATTTATTCGGCCGAATGTTTAAATTTTTTCGGTCGAATAAATTCATATATTGTTCAGTTGAATAACCTTTCACGGTCGATCGTTAAAACTAACGGTGGCCTAGAAATGTGTGCGATGCATTGCTAGTTGAGGAAATTTTTCAGTGATTTTTTTTTAGAATGTTATTCGGCCCAACAATTGTTTGGTCGAACAAGGTTATTACATATATGGTCGGTTGCGGTCATTGTTGTTCATTCTTCCGCCAAATAGTGTAGGGTCACGTTGCTATTTCAAACCCTTCTTCCAAGACCCTGTCGATTGGGATACCGTGCCACATTGGCGAGATTTCTCACCATGCCACCCCACCATTTCAGCACCGTTCCACCCCATCATATTTTTTCGCCACCGTTCCGCCCCACCATTTCATTTTCGCCACCGTGCCACCCCACCATTTCATTTTATGCCACCTTTCAGATGTGCATGTAGTAGCTGCGGAGTTAGGAGGTCATTCACGACATTGGACGTGGAGCTTCAAGCTTGGTTCGAGAGCCAGATTCGACCTTTAGTTTTCTAGGTAAGTCTTCTATCGATTCTATGTGATTCTTTGGCCCATAGTGATTTTGGTGATCCTCGATGCGCGCTGCCATGACTAGATGTTGGGCATCGAGCCATGGCTCAATGGGCATTGCAACAGATCCTTTTAACATTCTAAATAACGCATGTAGTTCTCTGCCATGAATTGATTTTAATTATTGGCTTATATAACTGCTAGATTTGTGTGATTTCTATATAATTTGATAGGATATAGCACACAAATTATTCACAATTGTGGAGAAGAAACTATACATCAAGTTGGTTTCCTATTAGAATGGAAATACCATACACCAATTTAAAACATATGTTTGTTTATCCTTTGCATGAATATTATTGTATTAGCATGAAGTCTGAATATTACTGTCTCAACGTGCCCTCATTCGTTCTATTTGATTCCTCACATTGAATCCACTGCCCATCCGTTCATAAGCATAAAAATCAATGAAGATACAGTTATATATATTCAAAATTTAAAATGGATATATACTAATTTATTAAAATCAAACTTATAATGAATTATAATGGATAGAATAGATAGATATAAACAACCTTCCATTATTTTTTATAGAGACCGTTTTTCTTTCTTCACATATGCTTTCACAGGTACCATTTGCATTTGCATATAGCATGTTATAATCTATTTGATCTCCTTCAACAAAAACAACTAAGTGAAATCCACTGCATATTTTATTTCTTTTGCATTGGTTTGCCTTCTATTATAGTTCCTAAATTGGCCAACAAAATTAGTATGACATAGCAGTCTTGAATAAGGATTGGAGATGATTATTTGGGATGTATGAATTGGAGTTGTCTAATACTAACACATCTTGATTAGACTATAAGTTCAAATTGTCACGTTGACTATTACTACATAAATGTTTTGAGGAAATGACAAGTTTGAAATTTTGAAAATTTGTATTGAAGAAGTTATGCAGTCAATTCCAAGTTGAGCACATTATCCATATTTTGTCCATATTTGGTCCTTGTAATGATATAGAATCAAGGTTGATGAATGATCATGATTGTTCTTATACTTTATCCTTTGGAGAAACAAGGAGGCAAATGAATAGTTTAATGGTAAAAAGTTGCCCCGCCTATTTTTAGTGCTCTTATTTATTCCTATTAAATTTATTATTATTTCTTTATTTCCTTATCAATATTTATTCCTATTATATTTACATTTATTTATTTCTTTTTATTAATTTCTTTAGAATTTGAATTAAAGGTGCTTACACTCAAATTTATCATTCATTTGGTTTAGTAAAGGTGTTTAGAATGGAAGGCATCTTTTTAAATTTATTTATTATGCTAACTTAGACCAATGATTTCTCTTTTCTCTTTGCATGTAGTTCACCTTCAACCTAGATGTCCTTTCTTCTATCACAATCCTAACCCTACTCCTTGCCAAACCAAGTTCCTAATAATTATTCAAACTTTAATTCTATATAATGCCTCATTTGAGGGCTTAATCATACTTCTTAATAACCAAATCATTATCATTCTTGAAAACATTGATTTTTTTTCTCTCCTACCTACTAGATTAAGGATGAATTGATGACTTTTATAATTAACAATGGTAGCTACCAAAACCTAATTTCTGTTGAACTCTGCACCTTCAAATCCATACTACTCTTCATACCTTGAAAACTAGGATGATTACAATCAACAATTTCAAATTACTTGAATTCCATTAGTTCATTTTTTGACATAGTCTTTTATGAAGTTTCCGCCCTTTAATCCTCTCACTCGATTTTAGGGATACGTTACCAAAAATAGTGTTAGCCACTTATGACACTTGGTTTTACTTCTACTTCCTCTCCAATTATGAAATGTATATGAATTATCCTTTTACACAACTACTAGTACACTTAATCCGTTCACCCATCCCTCTACACACCTCATTATTGGACCCAATCAAGCTTTAACATTATAGGATTCTCAACTACAACAACCAAGTTCCTATTAGTGAATTAAAATAGTTGCAGATCTCTTTGGACATCCTTAGACTACGTGAATTAATATGATATTATTATTTTACCTAAGGACATTTGTTCAATAGTTTATTAGGGCTAGGTAGTTAGATTGCGGATCCATTAGAAAACTATAACATAGGCCCTTAGGTAGATTTATGGGATTAGTCTTCTTTATCTAAAATATTTTCCATCTTAGATCAAATCAACATTTTCTCCCTTATTTATTTTTATTTATTGGTCTCTTACTTCTTATCAATAACCACTCCACACACCTTTATCTAGACATCCTCAAACATATTTGGTTTCAATACTAAAATTAGTCTTTATACATAAAATTTGAAATTTTTTATGGATATCAGATCTTTGGAATGTTTAAATATCAAAACATGTAAAATTTGAATATGTTATGAGTTGATAGTTGTGTAAATGTATACATTTTATCAAATGGAAAGAGAGGGCTCTTCGAGGAAAAAGCGTATAAGGTCTACTAGTACAACGACATCTGATAAGGGGAGGTCATGATGGTGATCAGGAATTGGCGTCTCAACTGATAATCAAAGCTTGTCGGCTTCACCTAGAGATTCAGTCTTTTTTTATAGTTCACATTCATCTGATCACTAGTTAGGCTAAAGGGGAACAAATGATTCCCCCGTATCTTCTATGGGAGAACATCGATCTCGACCTTCTGTTGGTATGAACAATTATGTTTTAATGCATGTATCAATTGTAATTTTGCGCATGTTCAAAAATTTTGTAATTTTACACAGAAATGTGTTTGTCTTTGAAGAATAGCAAGGTTCAAAAGAGGCTCATAATTCTACACAAAGGGACAAAGGTCGATCAAGGAGGGAATATATTGAACTAGATGTGGGTTCTACACCCATAAAAACTTATCCATCTGATATACCTGAGGAGATTCCATGGGAAAGTGGTTTTCAACAAATGAACCTTGAAAGTTGTAGATCTCACTATGACAAGTTTCAACATGACCTTTCTAGTTTGGATCTACCTCTAGAGAGCAAACAAAGTATAGAGATTTTTTTGTGGTCATCGCAAAAATTCGTTGAGGTATATGAGGGTCTCATACCAACTAATGACGGTTTTATTGACTTGATGCAGAGGAGAAGGGAACAAGTGATGGGTCTTGACAAGTGGGTTGTTGTGAAGGAGAGAGTGACCAAAGAACAGGCCAATTCAATGTTTAACTTCAAAGAAGGCCTAAAGCAAAAAAATTGAAAGTGCAATATTTCAAGCACCCTAAACTTGCACATATATTATATGATTGGTTCCTTGCATCCTATAGTGGGTTTCCATGGAATGATGAGGTTATTAATTATTTCGCCATATTTTTTTATGCAATTTTTTTTTCTAAATATGAAGCTAGACTACACCGATATTCATTCTATATTTTGTGGAGTTGGAAAGGGGCAAATATATGATCGAAAAGGTGCTCTTAGAGATCCCACAACTCTTCGACCTCCATCCAAGATATATCGCCCGGCTAGGCTTGTGACTTTAAAATTGGAGATGAAGTCCACATCCTAGCTTGGGACAACTGCAAGGGATTCTGTTGCCGATGGTTTAATGTCGGAATTTGTACGAGTTGATGTGGGATTGGTTCGAGAGAGAACTCGAGCCACTATTCGTCAAAATTTTGTTTACAAAACCAATGATGAGGTAGATGCAATGAGCATTGAAGATATTAGGGATTATTCTAAGGTCTATCACGATACATCTTCAGATGTCATATCCCATGATACATCGAGTATAGGAGAGGTCTGTTTTTTATGTACATATAATCTATTTAATTGTTTTATTCATTTTGAATTGAAATTTTCATTACATTATATATATGGCTTTAAGTATATTTTGATATATAATAATAAATATATTATGCAAATGTTTATTAATTGCAATTTTCTAGATTTTTGAATGAACATGATTTTCCACTCTCCATTAGTGAAAATGTAGAAGAGCATTTTAGAGAGGTATATTTATTAAATAGATTTATATTTATGTTTAAGAGATATTGTATGTTTTTTTAGAATTTTAAGTAATCTATGTATCACATTGTTATTGTGAACACATTTTGAAATTGAAAATGGTTTTATCCATGCAAGTTCATTTAGGTTCCAACTTTTTTGATGATATTCCATCTCTCATAGTCATGTTTTCATTTTTTTTTGTTTTGGTTTTAAGTGAACTGCTTAATTTGAGTTTCGTTTACTTGCATAACGTTTTATTTATTAACAAAATTTAAATTTCAGGAAACATGGGGAAATATGGACATTGGTGGTGAGACAATTGTTTATAAACATATTGGTGTACTTTGATTTAAATAAAAAAAAATTATTGGTCATTTTTTGTTTTCCCATATTACCGTTTTGAGTTGGTCATTTGAACTTTAGACTGTATTGCATATATATGTATGTTGATACACATATTGTAGTTGTTTTGGACATTCAAAATCTTTATTTTTGGATTATATATGTACATTAAACTTACATATTGTGTATTATCTTTGGATGATCTAGTTTTTTTTGGGTTTATTGCATAGCATACTTTTGTGTGATAATGTTTAGAATATGATTTTGCATGATGTTCGTGAATGTATGTATAATTAAATTTGTATGCACAAGTTACGATTTTCTTTCATAATGATAGTCAATCTTATATCTAGTTTAATATTATAGTTCAATTTTGTCAAGATTGAATCTCATTAAATGATCTATAGCTTGTACTAAATTGTTCTTGAGTGTTACATAAACAATTTCATATATAGTCTAGTTAGTTTTGTCGAACTCCTACTTTTTCATTATATAAATTATTTGTATATGGAAATGTTGGATACTACATTATATGTAAAATATATTTATGATTTATATAATTTGTAATGTATATGTTCCAATGTAAATGTGTTTAACTCGAAAGTTTAATGTTCAATCTTGAAATGGTTTTAGAATATTGGTTTGAAGCTATAGATTACATGTAATGTTCAAATTAATCCATGTATTTAGTAGACATGTTTTAATGTTTAAAATACATGTATGTTACATACACATGTTTCGTAAAATATGATCTCATCATAACTATGCTTAAATGGAAAAGATCAAGTTTGCAAATTAAATTCAAGTTTGTCTGGAAGTGTGTTGTAGATTCTATGTAATAAACTTGAATCTTATATAAATGATTCAAACTTTCAACTTTAAACTAATGTACAGTGCATGTTTAATGTTCAGGTAACACTTTTGTAGTTGGTGAACAATAGATGCTGTTAAAATCATGGCAAATTGGGATTTAACGATTTTTTGTTTTTTAATCATAAGCAAGGATTCCATGATTGTGAATCTTATGCTAAATTAGAGCAATGATTTTAGACAACAATTTGATGAATTTTCATTGGTTTGTTGTAAATAACCATTGCTCTAATTTAGCATAAGCTTCACAATCCTGGATTCCTTGTTTGTGATTGAAAATCAAATGATCGTTATTTCCATTTTCCATGATTTCAGTTATGTGAACTTAAATAATTTTGTCCAATTCCATCTGATCATGTATAAACAACTATTAATTGTACACTTGAATTATTCAAGTAAATCTAGAATTAAATACTTGTAAAATTGGACATTATGTAAAAACACTATTTAACGTAGCTAGGAGCACACCATGTACCAACATTTAACAAGGATTAAGCAAGGAAAAGACTTTATGTTAAACATTTTTGCAATCAATGTTAATTGACATATGAGAAGGTAGGACTATTATATGATATATTCAAGTAAATATAAGATAATTAAATACATGTACACAATTGACAATCAACAATATACAAATTTCAAATAAACATACATTTTATTCATGTACAAAAGTTAATTGTTGATAAAATATTTTAACAAATTAAAAAAAATCCATCATAAAATCACCATTTAACTTAGCTAGAAGAGCATGCCATATCAATATTTAACAAGTAGTAAGCTTGAGGACAACTTTAAATGCCACAAATTTCCATGACTTCTTTCAACTATTTTTAGCATCAATCAATGTATGTGCAAAATCAAACTTTACAATCATCTTGATGTATTCATCTTTCACTTGATAGAAAAATCATTCAAAGAAAAGTGTGCATCACAAATTAGAGATTGATGGAGTAGGAGAAAAAAATTAAAGAATGTATATATTTGAACCCTTATTTTATCATAGAATTTTTTGAGTCTACAAGCCAACATTAAATAAGAATTCACTTGATGAAATAGTGAGTGGAAGCGGGGCATCATGCCCCAACTAACCCATTTTTTTTTTATCCCTTAATGCCCCCCTTGAATAGCTTGTAGGATTAGTTTTTGAAATATGATGTTATAGGAAAGATCTCTTTTCTTTAGGTTTGGTCTTATAACGTCGCAAGAAATTTGTGGCATAACAATAAGCTCTAACTGCACGAGACATGTGCTCCTCTTTAGAGTATGAAAACCTTTTACAATATTTTGGGTACCTATAGACCTACACACATCTAACAACAAATACATCAAATGCATCACGGAGACAGACACTTTTGTCCTGCATTGTTCAAGGAAGATTAAAAAATGTTTGGTTGAAGATTCAATAAAAATCTAATAATGATAGAATAAAATATATCCAATATGTACATGTGTAATTCAAAATATGGATATAATTTGAAAGATAATTGGTTAAAAACATCGAAATGGAATGTTGTCATCAATTATTCGTTCATGGTCATATTTGGACATTTTCCCTTTTCTAGTTTTTAATTTTTTTTTCAATGGAACTTGTATTAATTTTATTCAAGATGCACATACTAAATGGCTATATTGACAACATATAACATCAGGTTCATCATATTGAAATTAAATATAATTTTCAGTCATATGGGTTTGTTGAAAAACATAACCTTTTAAAATGATGGATCCTCTCTCATATGTAAATTCTTTGTCATTGTAGTGCTCCAATAAATTCATCTTTCTTTCAGTGCATCACATCAAATAATATTTCACCTTTTCTTTGTTGTTTAAGGGTGCAATCACAACAGAAACATCTCCTGTGCATTCAAATTGATGCCAGGGTTTTAAAATGAATTAAATTGACTTGACACATAAGGGGATGGACAACAATGAACAATCAATAAAGAATATGTACTCTATATATACATAATTTATATGAAATGAACAATCATTGTTTTCATTGTATTACATTACCTTATCTAAGAAGATCCAAAATTCTATCGCCATCAAATGATACTGCTATTTCTTTTGATTCCAATTCTTCCAAGCTTGCAAGTGGCATTTTTCCCTTTGGATTAATCTCTGTGTATTTCCAATGTTTTACATAGTTGTTCCTTATGTTTTCATAGACTTCTATAGATTCAACGTTTTTCAGTGCAAATATGACAAAAGCATGCTTCCTTTCTATTGTCAAATGCAAACATGTTTTGGAAGGATTTTTTTTTTAATAGAGTGTAAATCTCTAGTCCCATGTATGGTGCCAGCCTCGTATGGGATTGATCTATCTATACATTGGATTCCAATAAGCCAAAAGAACCTGCACAATATATGAGAAATAAAAAAGAACAACTTTTAATGTTAGTGTATATACTTTAATGTTAGACTTCCAAATAACATTTTTTAAATTGACAATTAATATAAATAAATAAAATTATGTACATACCTGCGCACATCTTTTGAATGTTGATTATAATCATAACTTAGATGTAATTGACACCATTGGACAACTTCTGTAGCTGAATGAAATCACGTGGAAGAAGGGTTCATTTTCCATCTTCGAAGTGCTCTTTTTACACATGCTCATGCCATCATGTTCAACTTTTCCATCTCCAGTTTCAAAGAAATTCCAAGAATATTTAATGTTCAATGTTGTATGAATTCTACATAACCAAAAAATGATCGTGAAGATTTAAATTGTCCCGCACATCCATCCGACCATATCCAATGTTAATTGAATTTAAATTCATGTCTTTTTAATGATTCATAGAAAATATTTTCAATACAATGTTGTACAAAATGTGTATCGTGTGTATGATCATCATTGATATAAAAATGATACTCTTTAATCACATATTGATCGTCACACATGCGTTCAATGCCGTCAACATTGTGCTGAGAATGTATATATAGAACATGAACAAATATCGAAACTTGGTAAGAATGATAGTATTCACTTTGTATATCCTTTTGTGCAGCAAATGTGTAGTTTTCTGCAAAATCAACCACGGACAAATTGTTCCAAGTGGAAAAATTTCACGAGACTGTTTGAATTGAAGGTCTTGCCATTGTGTTCTATGTTAATTCTTGGTGTATTTATAAATTTCACTTTCAAATTTCTTCAGAAAATATTTCACACATATTTTATATTCTCGTAAATCAATTTGTTTGGAAAGTGCATCACTAGAACTTGTAGCATAATTTATGTATTCATATCTTCAATCAACGGTTACATTTGACAGCAATTGTTCCTTATCAATAGGATATTTATTGCGGAATAAAACTAGATTCCCACAATGATGACAATGTTTTCCATTGACACATTTCTTATTGTAAAATATCTCATTGTGATCTCTCTCACATAGAACTTGAGATATGAATTCACGTATTGTGGGCAGAGGTGGTGAATTTGTCCAAATTTTTTACCAAATTCAAGAAAAGTGTTATAATATAATTCAAATTCCACATGATAACGACAACAACATGTGTCACAAATAGTAATAGGTCTAACATACCATGGTTTTTGTTGCACAAATGTAGTGATTGACATACTAATTCCACGATGATCCTCCTTGAATTTATTGAACAATTGTACTTGTGTCATTTCCATTATATGTTTTGCATGCATTTCATATTCATTTTGTGATACTCTATGTTAAATCACATCCCTTGAATTTGGTAAAGCTCAAGCATGTTCCAACCAATATTTATGTACAATATATTTAACATCTTCTCTCATTCTATCTCTGTAAGGTTGTCTACAAATAATTGCCCAACAAGCAAATTCATCATTTTCATCTATTTGCAATCTGAATTTGTTATGCTTGTATAATGTGTTTCTTAAGGTTCCTATTGTTTTTGTCAGTTGTGTTGTCAAACATTTTTTTCTAGTACTACCTAAAATAATTGCTGTCTGAATTGGTCTATGTGCAACTTTGTTATCTTTCTTCCTAGATTTTCAAAAAAATATTCCATCACTTATATTTTCTATCACATTATGTTTCAATTTCGACTCTTTTGTCACCTTGTGAATACCCAATAATGAAATAGTACCTCTTAACTTCTTTGACGCTAATAAACATCTCAAAATTTGTGGTTGTCCTGCTATTGAATCTTGTTTGAGAATATCATCATAAATTTGCATAGTACAATATCGTGCAATGTGTGTGGATGTTTTTTCCCCATATTTGTCGCAATCAATGTCTTCCAACATTTCATCATCAATGCTGAAAGCAACTATACATTTCAGTTAAATTTAATTTAACATATATCCAAAATTACAATTCATTATAAAAAATGAATTTGGAAAATACGTGATATATACATACCAGGTCCAATTTCGTGTTCTTGAAGTCGATCTTCAATATTGACTTCATCAACATTAGCATGTAAATCCCTATTTACATCTTCAACAATGGTCTCTTCAGCTTCAATTTATTCTTCTTGTATTCGATTTTCAATATCCATTTTATCAACATTATGATGTAAATCTATTTTTACATCTTCAATAATTGTCTCTTATGTCTATGCAACCCTTTCTTTTTTGGCATGATATATAAGTCTTTATCTTTCCCTATGAGCATCATAATCACGATTACGATCCCTTTTGCTTTGGTTGTTTTTTTTATTGCCCATGATTGTTTAATCTGTAGAGGTTAAATTAAAGAATCATCAATTTATATTAAAAACTAAGATTTAAAAACAGTTATTAAATTTTTTTGTTTAGTCTTTCAACCATTTATAAAAACATGCAGAGAAAATTCCTTTGACACTTTTACTTAAAAAAAGTTTTTAGAAAAAAACTCCTTAAAAAAATCTCGTAAGAGACCTTTGAAGAAAAAATCCTTGGAAATAAATAACCTTTGAAGAAAAAAACTCCTTAGAAATAAATCTCCTTTGAAGAAAAAAAATCCTTGGAAAAAAATCTCCTCTGAAGAAAAATTCCTTGGAAAGAAATCTCCTTTGAAAAAAACCCTTAAAAAACATTTTCTAAAGACCTCTACAAAAAAAAGACATGCAAAATTATGACTTGTTTAGTTTTATTTATACAATATCAATTAATTTAATTTCTAAAAGTGGACCCCATTTTTTCCAGCCAACGGAATATTTTTGCATTTTATTTTTTGGCCAAAAAACCGTTGTTAATTTTAATGGTCTATTAACAAAAAACTGTTATTCGGCCGAATACCTTCTGATACCTGAAAACTCCACTGTTTTCAAGCTTCTCCATTTTCGAAAGGGAAAAACCATCTGTTACATTGCAAATCGACTGCCAAACTTAATACCATTAGTTTAGTCATTGAATCTACTCCCCATTGGTATAGATGTTGCTGTGTTTAGGTGAGATATTATAATTTTAATTATTTTTTTTGTTAACATGTGTGCATTTTGGTTTCATCGCTTTCAAAATGCGGTGAAATGAACAATCCATAACTTTAAAAATACAAAACAAAAAAAAATTTAAAAATATATGGGGACGTTAATTGGAGTGTCTACTTCAAAATGGTATTCTCAGATGTTTTAGTTTTAGAGTAAATTGGGAGAAACGTCCCCTAAAAAAAACATGTTGAAATTCGACAAGCTTTCCACATTGGTCGAATTCAAAAAAAAAAAAAAATAGTATATAGATCCATTAGTTACGAAATTATAGTCATTCATTATTACATTTTATGTAGATTATCGTAGCATATTTTGTTTTTACAAAACACAAGTTTAAAAATGATTCCAGGCCCATAAAAAAATGACTATTTATTAGTCCTTTCATTTTATAGGAACATACTATCAAACATTTTCCAAATTGACATATCAAATCTCAATAAAAAAATTTGAAAAAATAATGAATAGAAAGAGAACACAATTCTCTCAAAGTTTTATTTTTACTGAAAAGTGAAATTCTAAACACAACTATCACTTTTGTTAGCCCAAAGTTAAAAAACATGAAAAAATCAGATTTATTTTCTCACAAGACCCCCCAAAATAGACACCCATATTCATGGATTCACCCCTAATTAGCCCTACAATCTATAATTATTCTCAAATATTTTATAATCTCTTACCTAATTGATTCAAATTTGTTCTTGGCTTGATCTCAACATTATGTTACCAACTCTTCATCTAAAGTTGGGATGGAGTGTCAACTGAAGGGGGAAACCGACATTAATAAAGAAATTTCTCCATGTTGGAACTCTAAATAATATACATGAAAGAAGGAATCGCAGGTTAATATGTTAGCGCACCCTGAGTGCATTTTGAATATCATGCCAAGCAATAGCTTTGATCGATAAATAGAAATATAATCACACGAATCCAAACAGAGAGTATATGTGAGTAAGTTTACTAGGCATCTAAGAAGTTTTTTTTTTTAACTATGGAAATATGGATGAACAATGAAAATTCGAACATAAATATCCACAATAAAGTTGTAATATAGCTGCATAGCAAAGTTATCAGTCAAGTCGGCCCACATATCTCATTTTTTTTCTTTTTAGAGATTTTCAAATTGATGATATTTAAATATCAGCTCCAATATAGGGTCACAAACATTTCATTCTTCTTAAAAATGTGAAAAACAAGCTAACATAAGTTAAATCATTGACCTCAAAACTCTATTTCAACATGCAATCCATTTAAAACAATGTTGAACAATCATTGTAGAGACCTTAAATTTAGCTCTACCCCATCCAAATAACGGTAATTGACCCATAAGACTACACGAAGTGACAAATTAAAACTCATTTAAAAAACAAATATTGAAATTATCAATGAAAAGGCCCAACATGATGCAAATAAATATTTCTTAATTTACACAGAGGTCACGCAGAGTTTAAACCTATTCTGATGCTAGAATGTAACGCTCAACATAGGGAAAATGTAATTAATAAACCAACATAGTTAAATTAATAGAAACCCCAATTATTTCTTAAAAATAATGCAAGCACTTCTAACAATAGCAAGGAGAGGACAACAAAATACATACCCGAACAAAAGATTTAACTTACAACTTTAAATTAGAATCCACCAGAATTCCTATCATCCTCAACTCTTAAGGAAACTATGTGTGGGGAAATAGTTCTCCTCCCAACCAACCCCTTATTCATTGACTAAGAGCCCTCAAGCCCTCACTCAGTAATACCGAGCCAATCATACCTCCTCAACTACATAGCATACCACCGAATCTTATCCTACCCTCATCCTCCAAGTTTCATGTAATTCAAGTCATAAATTTCAACAATTTAATATATTCATTAACCTCATTGTATTTCATCCAAATCCAAATCATAATCTTCATGATTTGAGTCACTATAGTAAGTATTGGCCATAACAAGATCGTCATCAACTTCAACTTCTTCATTATCTAAGACATCTACTTGTTCATGATCTACATCATCTTCAACTTCTTCATCTAACACACCTAGTTTACTTCCATGCATCATCTTATTCATTCTGTTCATTATCATTTGTCTTCTTCTATTACAATATACTTTACATGCATTCTACTTGACTCATACCTAACAACATATTACCAATGTACTTTATGTGGCACCTTTCAATAGACGTCCAATTCACACTAAATTGGAAGGACATATGACTCAATACCTGACTCAAATTAACTTATGTTAATCATCATAAATCCATTACCATTCTGAATAACAACTCTATAAAGATCATGTTCATCCATACATAACATATTCCAAGAAACCTTGATGTGAGCTACTTTGAATGATTTGAAGTCTAACTCAGGTATATTATTCATGTAGCCATATTATCTATTTTCATATACTTCTGAATGCCTTCAAGTTTGAAAGGAACATTTGTAACTTAGAAAATTGCATTTATCATAGCATCAAATAATTTCTAATTATCATCAAACTTTTTGATGTTAAGTTTCTTTCCATTGCACAAAGTAACCTTGTAGTGTTTCACCTACACCAATATGCTCTATATTTGTAAAATGCAATATTATATTATAATTAATATATAGAATTAAACAATCTACTTAATATTTTAAAGGCATTAATATCTTCATCATGATTTAAAATTTTGATGAAACTCTTTTATGTAATATGTAAATATAACATGCATTTTCTTACACCTTATAACCTCTCACTCTATATATAACACATTTCTCTTTCAATATAATATAACACTTAGATCTATTTACATTAATAGAATACAACACTTAGGTCCATATATCCATTTAACATTACGAAATTATATATAACTATCCATGAGTATATCCAAATGGTCATCATCCTTGGCACCCCAATAATTAACATGTGAAGATTTAGTGCAATCAATCATGCCCCACATTATCCAACAAATGCCTTATGCATTCCCTCGAAAATATATTCGCCCGTTTGAAATTCTTGAGAATTTATTTGACTCTTTGACTCTCTCGGTGGATTCCTTATCTCAATTACATTATGGAATTTGTCTCCTCTCATGTTTAGTGTTGAAGTGATTGAGACTTTCTCCATCTTACTAGGTGTCAAATTTGAATCTTTTCAATCATGCTATTACAATTAACAAAGTTTAACTTTCGATTACCAAAAAAAAGATTAGTAACCAACAATAGGTAAAACCCATGACATAATAGTAACCCCAATAGGTAAACCCATGACATAATAGTAACCCCGAGGAGGAAGGTGGAGGGCGAGCAAAAATGGAAAACCATAAGCAATAAATGGGAAGAGTAGAAACAAAGCTAAGAAAAGAAAAAAGGTATTTCAAACAAGTTGTTACTAAAAACATAAGCATCGACATAAGAGGCTTATAAGAGAATGAAGAGAATTTCTTACCTGTAAGAAATAAACGTTTTAAAATGAAGAATAGGCAGGTATACAAGGTATAAGCTACCAGAGCCAAATGATCTAATTTGCAAATCTTTCATGGTGTTGTTTGTTTAAAGGGCTCTAAGAAACAAGATTCTCCAAAACTAATAACATTGATGGAAACAAATATGATGCGATCAAAGCAAGTATGAAGAATTTGATTAATGGGAGTATTTTCATGAAGCGTATTTAATTATTCTTCAAAAATCATAGACAATAATAAATGTACAGTTCAAAGCCTTTTAAAAATCAGTTGAAGGAAATCTAGCTGATGGCAAAACTCCTCGCTGCAGTGCTTTCCCAAATCCGGAAACAAGGGCGTTCCTCCTGCCATTCTTTAAATCAATTTCTTTATCAAACCAAGCTAATTAGAAAAGAGATGCTGCCGGCACTGACCGAATATAGGAAGGAGTTATACCTCACCCTAAAATTGCATACGTTATACCTCATCCTTTTGTATTAGATACTATTGCGACCAATTTAATGACATGCCCATCCTTTTAGGGTACTTCATGGCAAGAATAGGATCGAAAGGTCTATTCGGTTCACTTTTCCCTCTCAGTACTAAAGATTCCCTACTTAATGGATATAATCAGAGGCTGAAGGGAACCTGTCATATGTATTTGAGAACATGGTGTCCTAGTAAGCAATATATTATGGCTTTTCACATTAATGACACTTGGGGTAGATTTTGGTAGGCCATTGTAGATTTCCTCACCCAATTTTTTGCAATTATAATTGTTTCTCACTACTTCACTCACTTACCGAATTAAGCCACCTTTAGTGAATATTTGGAATTACCTTTTTAACTTGTCTTCTTGTTTCTCATGATGAAGATAAGACAAACACTTGTATGTGAGAAAGAATAGCTTCAATAGGATAGTACACCATTTTCTTTTATAGGGAAGGCTTGATTATTTGGCTTATTGGACTTAGTTTCACACATTACACTCATTTGTTTTCTTTGATTGTTAATTGAAACTATCACTTTAAAATAGTAGATTCTAGTTTTGCACCTTTCCCCCTCTTAAGGGAATTTTAGGACAACCAATATTGTGCCAACAATTTCCTTAAGATGTATTTGGGGATTTGGGGATTATTCCTTTTTCCTTCATTGTATTCTTCTTCCTACTAGTTTGGTAAGTGTGAACCAAGGACCTCATACTCCTCCCAACCCATGTTTGAATTCAACTTTGAACTCATCATTGGGTAGTGCTCCTCATCCATTGGATAACAACACCCTATTGTTATGAACCCAACTCTCCAACTAACCTATATGGTTGGTTTTAATCTCCCTAATTTATCTAGGTTAATAAATTATCCTATTTAGCACAACCCTACTTGTCCCCGAATGCCAACTAAACTACCTTCTAATATTCCTAAATTTTAATGAGAAGACGAAGAACACCCATCCAATCATATCACATCCTTCAACCTTTGGTCCTCTTCCAATAGTCTCATGATTGAAACTATAAAACTTAGGTACTTTCAACACACCCTAACTAGTTTAGCAACCAAATGGTATATAGACAAACCTACCAGTCTACATGATGGGACTTTTCAGTCTATAGAAACTGCTTTCCTAACTTTTTCCAACTACTCACCTACCATGATGTAGTCATTAAGATCCTTTAAAAATTCTTCGAAACTACTACTACACACATCACAAATCATATCCATGAATGGTGTAGAAGGCATAACCTTTGTAAAGAAGAAGTTAAGGATCACTTCATCTTAGATTGTTTCTTCAAATCTCTACTTCCTACTATCGTTGAAGACATTTGCATGATTTTTCTTGTAACTTGAGAAAACATCAATATTGAAATCCCAATATCATGACTTTATATATGCTCAATATTGGTACCTTTACACTATCCTCCCAAGTGCTCCTTGATCTCTTTATTGAGATCTATCTGCAT
The DNA here is from genome assembly GCA_027924585.1 of Larix kaempferi. Classification (NCBI taxonomy): domain Eukaryota; kingdom Viridiplantae; phylum Streptophyta; class Pinopsida; order Pinales; family Pinaceae; genus Larix; species Larix kaempferi. Next base: position 8,489,972 of record BSBM01000314.1, read on the forward strand.
CGAGGGAATCCCATAATGCTAATGGTATCATGAGATTCATTAACTACATGAAGCCCCAATCAGGACTAGGTAAATATATTTATGGTACAAACCCTTCCTATGATCCACCTAAGGGGTACTTGTCAATTCCATACCATTATAAAAATGCCTCTCATATTGATCATCAATTAGTCATCCCAATTTGGAACAAACACATATTATCCTAATCCTTGGATGCGACACCATGGGTGATCTTGTAACAATTCCTGCCATACATGGCTATTTCGTAGAACCCCTATTACCCATCCCAAAACCTTCCACAACTCACAAGTTCAATTGTAGAAACCCTAACATAACATGGAGCAACCTACTCAACCCTAACAAGGCCAAGTCTATGCTCAACGGAACATTGCTAATTCCCAAAATAAAGACAATAAGAAAAATAAATGGAAGAACAAGGCACAAGAACAAAATATAAAATACCAAGGGAATGTTGTAAATCATGCCAATAATGTTGAGGGTAGTAAGAATATCTTTAAAGAGAATCCAAATCCCAACCCTCAACCTAAGAAAGTAAATAATATTCAACTTTGAACAAATCATCCGTGTACCCTTTGCCATGAACATGAACTTTATACTAACAATTGTCCAATTATCCTAGATTTTCTTCAATTAAAACTTGCAGTTGATAATACTCAAGCACAACAAGGGAAAAACAACATCAATTCATCTTTCCCACTTTTGATTCTTCCAGTTGTGTTCCATAATTCATTTCCATCTCAAGGTTTAGTTAATTCCATTGGAAATCAACCTATAGGATCATCCGACATTGTCCATCCCCCAAAAAATTCTATCCAATCTCTCTTCATGAATATGAAGAAAACCTTATGACTTGTAGTCGATAATATGGAATGCCACTTGATGCTCCCTCAATAGATACTGCTCTAAATAAATGCACCAGTGATCCCCCTTTACACATAAAAAAACCCAATTTTTAAGTTCACCAAAAGTTCTTAAGGTTCCATTGTGACATTATAACCAAAATCCCATGAGAAGGACCACTCACCAATCTATCATTGTTGATGAATTGTATTAGTCTCTTGTCATAATGATAGCCTAGTAAATTATCCAAACTTTTTCTTCACAAAGGAGTCTGAGCCTTATAATTTTCCTTGGGGAAGTGACCCCTTCCAACGACTGTAGGATCACTTTTAATATATAGATAACCTCATGCTCCATCTCCCACCTTCAAATCCTCAGAATTGATCCCAAGAAAGGCCAATTGTACTTTCTCTGCACTCACCACTAATTAGAATAATTGGGCCACCCCTACCAATGAAGACAACAACATAGTGCATATATACTATATCACTTCTTCAGTTGGATCTACCATTGATGTTCCCACTCCATAAATGGATACTAAAACCTCTTCAATCCCCCCATATACCTTCAAGTATCTCATCAATTGATCTCCCTACTTCTAGTCACCATTCATCACCAGTAGGATTTGAGCATTTGAACTCACAATTTAAGGACACCATAAGTGAGAACTCACTACCTTCTCATATCAGGGGCTCTTTTTCTCTCTTGTTTACTTCTAACAAAGAGCTTCACAAAGCCTTTACTAGTGCAAACTCCCCACTGGTTGACATGCATTTTCATTCTCTTTTCTTGCCACAAACTTCATCTATTGATTGATACTTTGTTGAATCTAAATAATTTATACACCTTGGAAAAGTAGATTGGTTCAAAAATACAATCCACTCCTAATACATTAGAGTAAGGTAATATGGCTAGTATTTCACCTACCATTAAGGTGGATACCTCTGTTAAACTAGGATTTCAAGAGAACATGTTCTTGGGAACATCTTGTTCGCCTTACTAGGTCATGGCTTACAAATTCATTTTCCGAGCATTTTGCAGCATTTATCTTGGTTGTATAAAAAATTGCCCTTTTTAGACCCAACCATTGTTGAACATGGCATCGACACTTGACTGGATTCCATCCTAATACAATAAAAACAATGACCTGTGTAACCAACCAAGTCCTATAACATTAAGGAAAAAATGGAGGAGTTGTAGAAATACAATTTTATTTATCTAATCACATACTAACACCTCTTGGGTATTAGAAATAGTTCTTATCAATAAAAAAACAAGATACTCTCCATGTTCGTATTGAATTTAGAGACTTGAACAATCTTGCCCCAAATATAATTATTGGGCACCTTTCACTAATCAGGTAATAGACGAATGCACTAACCATGATATAGTCTTGTTCATGGATTCTTATGATATAATCATATCCACATTCACGCTCATTATTAGTATAGGAATTCTTTCACTACCCCATGGGTAACATTTTCATATTTTATCATTCCCTTTGGTTTAAAATATTGGTAGTGGCTCTATGAAAATCTCAAAATAAGAATTAGACATTGGTATAATAGGTGGATTTTGAAGGTAGGTCAGTTTGTGCTAGATAAAACTGTCATCAAAGACATCCTAATATACACTATAGACTTATCTTACATTCCAAACATTATGCTTAATAAAACGAAGAAATCATGTCTTCATTATTTCTAGTCAATCAACAAGGAGGAAAATAACACTCCACTATTCAAATGGGACATTATCTCTCAAGCTAAACATGAAGGGGAGTGGGGAATAAAGGGCATATATCATAAATACATCAACTCTATGCATATATTTGACTAGATTTGATGCAGAACAAAATCATTTGTAGGAGGATATTTAGTTTGCAAGTCTATGATTATGAGTTAAATTTATATTGTTGGTCAAGACTTGGCTATGGATCCAAGGTATGGTTGTAGTATCCTTTTCATAACTAACGCACTGGTAGGTATGCCACAAAGGGATCACCTCACTAGGGAACTCTCTACCCATCTAAAAAATGTCAATTACTCCCATGTTTAAGATGTTTATGATCACAGTGATAAGCGACAATGGAAATCTAGATGGAAGATGGCGGAAGCCCTTGTCTTGGGGGGTCAATTCTTTATCTTGGCTCAAGTATAGAAAATGACTGTTCTCTAGTGCATTATCTCTCTCTGATGAACAAGACACACTGAAATGGGTGATGAACCTTGAAGGGGGGACTTATTAAGTGAAGTCCGTACATCAATCTATCAATTTGTGAAGATAAATTGTCGTGGTGAAGAGGTATTTGGAAGCTAATTAAAAAACACAAATGAAAACTTTTTATGTGGACGATTCTTCATAACATGATACTATATCCTAACTTGGGATAATCTCACCAAAATAGGTTGGAATTATGTCACCAAAAAAGGAAACGATAAACCAATTCTATACTAGGCTTGTCGAGAGAAGTTGAAACAATTTACCAAATATTTATGTGTTAACACTATACAAAATAAGTTTGGAGCACAAACAAATCGATTGAAAGGTGATCATTATGGGATGGCATATCCACTCCCACTACAAATTATATGGGGTATTTGGATCATGAGGAACACTGCCATCTTTTTAGAGTTGGATAATCATCAAAGTTATTCATAAGAAATAAATAAATATTGGTAGTGGCTATATGAAAATCTCAAAATAAGAATTAAAGACATTGGTATAATAGGTGGATTTCAATGGTAGGTCAATTGTTGCTAGATAAAACTGTTATCAAAGACATCCTAGTATACACTATGGACTTAGCTTACATTCCAAACATTATGCTTAATAAAACGAAGAAATCATGTCTTCATTATCTCTAATCAATCAACAAGGAGGAAAATAGCACTCCACTATTCAAATGGGACATTATCTCTCAACCTAAAGGAGAGTGGGGAATAAAGTGCCGGATATGGACACAATATACATTTAGCAAATATTTACATATTACCACTATACAATATAAGTTTCGAGCACAAACAAATCGATTGGAAGGTGATCATTATGGGATGGCCTTTCCACTCCCAATAGAAAACAGATTACATGGGGTATTTGGATCATGAGGAACACTACCACCTTTTTAGACTTGGATAAACAGCAAGGCAAGATTCTCTTACCAAACATTGCCACATATTCTAAGCAAGGTTATTCGATTCGATCCTAGGCTTCTCCGACATGAACATAGGGCACATTATATGTAGAGAACATAATATGGAGGCCAAGCGTCGAGGTTATTCATAAGAAATTAAAGAATATTAGAAATTATATCACTATTACATATTATAAGAAATATGGTTAATATATTAAACAAATGAGATTTAACTGGCAACAATATGATTTCACCAGAATCTTGATAGAAATGAACCCAGGTTGAGTCGGGGACGATCACGATCACGATGGGAAGTTGTATCATTGGGTTTGGGTTTGGCATTGGAATTATCGTTCGTTTTCTTAATGCAGGAGTGGTCGGAAGGAAAGCGATGCCTCAAGCACGTCTTTATACCGCAAGACTTGCAGACAAGTGAATTCGCGAAGGTGAGCATTTCTTTGCAGCGTTTAACTGGGCAAGTCGCTGTCTTCTTCGCCTTATTCTTCGGATTACAGTTGCCCGACGCGGTGTGCCTGCGGAGGGTGGCGGAAGCGTCCTCATTCACAAGTTGCAATACAGAAGAGGAACAGGTGGGGCAGATGTGAACCACTCGGTCATGCAGATTGGCGTTTGGGCAGTGATGATTGCTGTAAGATCGGTGCTCCGGGCAGAAGAATTTGTTGCATCCGTCGCAGAGGAAAGGAAGGAAATCTAGCTGATGGCAAAATTCCTCGCTGCAGTGCTTTCCCAAATCCGGAAACAAGGGCGTTCCTCCGGCCATTCTTTATATCACTGTCTATGTCCAACTGGTTGATTGAATTGAAGATTGTTTTCAAATTGAAACGAAGGGCAAGTTGCCGGCAGAGAGACAATATCGGCGCCGAATTAAGATATATTTTGATTTGTAGATACAATGAGTAGCTTCGTGGCCCGGAAGGAGTTTATATACCTCACCAACCGATCTTGAAAATGGCATACGTCGCAACCCTTGTCACGACTTTGACCTAATCCTTTCAAATATTATTTTCTTTTCGTCCATCATGCGATGATAATTAACCTAATTGTTCAACTTAATGACATGTTATATATATATATAATCACCTTGAATGGTCATATGGAATTTGTAAAAACATTTTTGTTTTTTTTCGAAAGGGTGTACTCTTTAAATCTCTCAAAGACTGTAATTTTTTTAAATAATTACTATATTAAATAAAAATATATATATTTAAATTACATTTTATATATTAAAATATTAATTTTAATATAAAATATTTTTAAATATTTAAAAAAGTTATTACAGATATTGACTATTTTAATAAGATGTTCTATATATTTAAAAAATTCAAAAGCATATGATCTTTGAAGAAATAAGGATCTTTTCATAAATGATTTAAAAAATTGCTTATTTTATTTATCAAGTATGGACAACTATGTTGCACATGTTTCCGGTATGGGTACTTGGGGTAAGTGGATACAGTATCCCGTATGGCTAGAAGCTTCACCCAAATTTACAGAAACGTCACATTTATTAAATTATAAATTTAGTTTTTTAATTTCTAGCATTTTGTCAATTTTAAAAGTTAATTATAATAGTATTTTCTATTATAAATCCATTTTTTCTTATAAACCTAGTTTTTTTATTTTAACTTTTTTCTATTATAAATATTTTTTCTTTTTCTTTTCTCAAAACTGTATTTACAAAAAAATGTAATAAAATTTATAAATTATAAATTAATATTGAAAAGTAAAACTTACAAAGTTACAAACATTATGGTTAAAAAAACAATTAAATTTTAATCAGTTATTATAAACATGAGCTTTTGTGGAGGTGCACAAAGACTAAAATATGACCTACAAACTATGAAAAGTGGTCGATGATAACCCAAAACCAACCTCTACTTGGAAAAAAAATGTTGAAATACAGTTGTTCTTTATTTTAAAGGCAATTCAACGCATGCGATGAACATCCATGTGGAACACAATTTGAGTACTTACAATAACACATGAATTTATTTTGTGCCTTCGGATCGTCAAATATGGGCTCCAGATTTGGCCTTCAAATATTTCATTCCAATCTTTCTCGCTAACCCAATGATAACCATACAACCCTAGAAGGTAGTTGTCAATGTGTTATTAATAATTATTATTATTTCCATGGGAAGTGCCCGATGATAATTTGCATGACTGCAGGCCAGCGCTAGCCTTTCAAGAAAGCAAAATTGGTGATGATCATATATTCTCTCCCTCGAACTCTAGTTTTCGGCATCTTAGTGAGACTGTCGTCTTGCAACGACGAGCGAATTTTGGTAATATTCATAGCCTATCATTTTCAATCAACAAAGGATCAATTCACCTGTAGACAGAATGATTTTTGAGGCGACAAGAGTTTGCAAGCAGTTTTCCTTTCACGATCTTCGCATGTGGGGCTTGATATGTTCCGTGCCCATTTTTATAAGCTGAGAGAGGATCCCATGCCCCACATGACGGCAAACAAGATCGATCGATGCTCCAGAACAAGGGAACTTGTGGTTGGGAGCTTGAGGAAGCTCCCGATCCATCGAGGAGCTTCTAGAAGCTCCTCGATGGATCAAGAGCTTCCTCAAGATCCCAACCACAAGTATCCTAGGAAAATCCTATCGGGAACTGCGATTTTACCTCTACGAAGTACTCGAAAAGTTACCAAGTATCTGAGGAAGCTCCCGCCCACTTTGGAGCATTTCGTACCAGCTCCAAAGCTCTCGGGACTGCAATAACGTCGGGTACGCCCTTCCTAATGGCTGGGAGCAGTACCCGTGCAACTTAGATGGTCAATATAGAAAACCTTTATGATAATTTTACTAGGGCCCTCTTACCTTCCATAAACAAGTTGTTTATGGAAGTTTCAGGTAAAAATATAATAGAAGAATCAATGTGAAGAACCTGCAATAATTAATTAATGAAAACACATGAAATAGCAGAAATAATAGAACTCGGAATCACTTTTATATTGATCGCAGGCCACTGCGAGGGGGCAACCTCCTTTGAGCAAGCTCAATACAAATAACTTCACGGTACCTTCATTGGTTTCAACACAAAATTATATACTAAGTCTAGGCGTTAATACCATGGGTCAATACCATGTGTTAATACAAACCATGGGCCAATACAAAATATGGATCAACAATTACTATGGAATGACTTACAAAGCATATGCATCCAACAACAATAATACAAACTATGGATCAACAAATACTACGGGACGACTTACAAAGCATATGCGTCCAACAACAATATACTAACAAAGTAAATAGAAGGGTTGACATGGGTTCTTAACAATCAACCCCTCTAGGATAAAGAATGTAAAAATTCCATAAGAGCCATCAAGGAAGCTATTGAAGAGTCTCTAAAAATTGACAAGATAAACAGTTACGAAGCCCTAATTAAGAAAATAAACATTATATAAATAAAAAGTAGGAAAAGATTTGACACTTCTCAAAGGTGGTTTCCAAGAAATTATTGAGACAAATTTTAATGATTAAAACTAAAGATAATAATAGGATTCCTTTGAAAAATTGAATTTCCTATTTTAAAAAGCTCTATGAATCCCCATATGCCATAAATAACACTCGAAACCTTTTTAAAAAAAAATTCTTGTTAGAAGAGATAAAATTTAAAGTTAAGCACCAAGCAAATGGAAAAGCTCTGGACATTGAAGGATATCAAACAAAAATCTTGAAAATTGGAGGACATGCTGTCATTCCTCACATCCACAAATTCTTCAATCTAGTAGTCACACAAGGTTTCCTTAATCCTTAGACTCAGAACCTCATTAAGTTCCTTGTATATATCCATTTGTTGGTTTGTTCCTCCTTTGTCGAGCAACTAGGGTCTTTCCTCGATGGTGCATATGAGTGGTTTATTTCTATGTGAGCTCAAGCCCATGGATCCTCCATGAATGTGGATCAACCTGTGTTTTTTTTTTGAAGACTTCTCTTTTGCATGGACATTGTCTATGGGGAATTGTAAAGACTATTGTTGAGATGTGTACCTTTACTTTGGAGCTAAAACCTCCTTTGAAGTGAGATATGACCTCCTTTGAAGTGGAGATGCAATCGGGTAAAAATTCGAAGTTGGGTAACACTTCCATGAGAATCGGGCGCCTAAGAAACATAGTGGAAGCTATATGGCCGAATAACCAAATTTATTCGGCCGAATAATCGATACATTATTCGGTCAAATAACTTTTAACGGTGCACCATTTAAAATAACAGAGACCTCAAAATGCATGCGACGCATAGCCAGTTGAAAAATTGGACCGACGGTTTTATGTTTATTCGGCCGAATAAATGTTCGGCCGAATACTTATTCGGCCGAACAATTTCTCGGCCGAACAATTATTCGGTCGAATAAGTTTTCTGCATATAATCTCGGCTGCGGCCATCCTTTGTTATTTTTGTTTTGCAGATTCTTGGACCCCACAGCTGGACCCTGCCTGTTGTACCCGTCTGCCCTGTCCGCTTGTTCTGCTCGTCGTCGCTTGTTCTGCCTTGTCCACCTGTTCTACATAATCGCCACCCTTTGCCATACGTTTTGCCACTCTTTCACCTGTTCTGCTCCATCATCGCCTATTCTTCGTCACCTATTTTGCCCCGTCCACCTATTCTTCACAATCGCCACCCTTTCGCTCCATTCGCCACCCTTTTGTCTCCCCTTTCGTCACCTTTCGTCTGCCCTTCGTCTCCCCTTTCATCTCCTCTGTTCTGCCACCCATTTCATCACCTTTCGACGTGAAACACGATGTTGGCAGCGTCGAATTTGCAGGTGCTCGTTCGTCCAGGGCAGGTAATATTATATATATATATATATATATATTATGTTATATTATATAATTTTAATGTATGGTTTGTTATGTTGCAGATTTTGGTAATTTGGTGATTGGCTTCGTTGGGCTTTGGTTGTTGCTGTTCGTCTCGTTGTTGGGCTTCGGGCGTTGGTGTTCTTCTTTGGTTGGGCTAATAGGTATTCGAAAAGTGCATATTTAACTAGAAATAAGATTTTATTTATAAAAACTAGATTTTAACCAGAATCTTGTTTTTGTTTTTATAAATAATTAGTCAATTATTTCTAGTTATTGAACTAGAAATAACTAGAATAATTAGTCAGAATCAAAACTGTTCGGTTTTGTTAGTTTTGGTATTTTTAAAAACTGCATATTTAACTAGAAATTAGATTTTATTTTATTTTTAAAGAGGATGTTTTTCTGTTCATGAATCTATTCATGAACAGAGTTGTTCATGAAAAACAAACTTAATATACATCCTGAACTAGTTGACTATTGATATGAGTAATAGTTTATTAGCATGGCTAATTTATTACTTGTACCTCTCTATAAATTTACAGGATCACCAGGTTATATATGATTTAGTTTGATAGTCAGATTTATCAGGAACAAAATTATGCAGATGCGATGCTAGTAGTTTAGACATATGTGTCATTCAAAGTATTGGTGACATACATAATTACTCTTTTTACTATGTTACAGCATAAACATCATAGCAGTTAATAGAGTAATCCACACTTTGGCTAATGCGTTGTAACCTGCTTGGAGTGATTTTTATTACCAATCATGATATACAAGTGGTACATTTAACACCAAGCTCAACTGTTTTTGTAAACACCAATTAACTCATATACACTAAACTCACCACTAAGAGGACAGTTTAATTTATAACAAACTAGGCTATCCTCTTGAACATGCTTAAAGAGTTTTCTCACGCCACAAATGAGAACGTACAACCAGGGGTTAGTTTAACTAATAGAACCAAGCTACTATTAATTATTGTTAATAAGGCACTACGTCACAGTAAATCTATGATTTATCTAAGGATCACGGTACATAGACTAAGACTCATTGTTTATTAGTACAGGGCCTATTCAACTTATACATAATACTATTCTATTCTATTGCCCCGCTATGTAATAAATTGGTACTAAGATTTAGGTATAGAAAATTGTTTATCCTGGAATAACTGAGTTGGCGTAATACTCTTTATTAGTTAAAGGTATCGTACATGGTAATTAACTTAGTTTATTACTAATCACAAGAGTACTCACTATGTAATTTAGAGAAATGCACTAAGGACACGTAACCTCATACTTGGTCTACTTCATGTAACGTTAGGCGTATCATTAAGTGGACACAAGCATGATTTACATGAACTCTGGTCTGGATCTAGCTTATCTCTATGTCGATCCCTTGACTCTGCCGGTGACACTTGTACACAACCGCACTTACCAGTAAGCATCCTATGTTTTAGTAAACCATCATAAACAAGTTTTTGGGGTTATAATTATGAAACTAGTTTAATTAGTCAAACTTATTACCTTACGAGAAAGATTATGAAAAATGAAATTGTATTATCTAAACAAGGTACACACTACCTAGGTTAGTGAAATATATTTTATTCATGTTTTGTCGATAATTGAAAAAGTTTCATTAGTATAAGGTAATTGAAATATATTGTCTTGATTGATTAATTATATTCATATGTATCTACTAGCTTAGTTAAAATAGATAAAAGAATATGTTCTATGCCTAAAGAATCAAGCTTGTAGAAATGATATCTCCAGAATTAGTATTGAATATCATTAAACTTATGGATGAATTATTCATAAGTGTGTTTCAATGCTTAAGGAATATTTCTTTCTTTCTTCAAGGAAAAAGCGTAGGAGGTCATCCCTTTCATCGTGAGTTGGTGTCCCAATAGCCATATCCCTGATATTACTTTTAGGGCATAATAAGGTACCTTGTATTCCCATTAATCTAAACATACATAGATCAATAATGCTTAATTGTAGTGATCATTGAGAGCTTATTTGGGATATTAGTAAATGAGAGATTTGACCCTTGCATGTTAACTCCATCAAATGATATAGATACTCTTACTCCCTCTTTCAAGGTGGAAGTTTAGTTCAATAGTCCACTCTTGACTTATTGCCATAGAACTAAGTGCACTAAGTGCATGGACTCTTAAAGTTTCTCTTAAGTTGTTACATAAGTACAAATCATAACAACACTTACAATCTTTATTTTGTCTTATATAACATAATATCATTTTCTGGTAAATTAGGTTAAATATTTGGAATGTTAAAATATAAAACCATGTAGAATTTGAATATGTTATGAGTTGATAGTTGTGTAAATGTAGATATCATATCAAATGGAAAGAGAGGAGTCTTTGAGGCAAAAGCGTAGGAGGTCATCACGATCATCAGGAATTGGTGTCTCGACTGATGATCAGAGGTTTCCTGTTTCACCTTGGGATTCAAGCTTATTGTATAGTTCACGTTCATCTGATCATCGACGAGGCCAAATGGGTACAAATGATTCCCATGTATCTTCTATGGGAGAACGTCGATCTCGACCTTATGTTGGTATGAACATTTATGTTTTAATACATGTATCAATTGTAATTTTGTGCGTGTTCAAAAAGTTTTTACATGTTTAATTTTTACTGTGTTTGTATTTGAAGTAGAGCGAGGTTCGAAAGAGGCTCCTAATTCTACACAGAGGGATGAAGTTCGAGCAAGAAGGACAGATGCTGAACAAGATGTGGGTGCAGAGAAAGGTTCAAAAGAGGCTCGTAACTCTACACAGAGGGACAGAAGTCAAGCACGGATGACATATGTTGAATTAGATGTGGGTTGTACACCCATAACAACTTATCCATTTGATTTACCTGAGGATATTCCATGGGAAAGTGGCGTTCATCAAATGACCCTTGAAAGTTGTAGATCCCACTATGACAAGTTGCAAAATGATCTTTCTACTTTGGTTCTCCCTCCAGAGAGAAAACAAAGTTTGGAGATTGTTTTGGGATCATTGCAAAAATTCATTGAGGCATATGAGGATCTCAGACCAACTACGAACGATTTTGTTGATTTGATGCGGAGGCGAAGGGCACAAGTGATGGGTTTGGACAAGTGGGATATTGTGAAGGAGAGAGTGACCAAAGAACAAGCCAATTCAATGTTTAACTTAAAATAAGGCCTAAAGCGAAAAATGTTGAAAGTGCAATATTTCAAGCACCCTGAACTTGCACATCTAATATATGATAGGTTCCTTGCAGCCTATGGTCGGTTTCCATGGGATGATGGGGTTCCTAATTATTTTGCTAGATTTTTTTATGCATAGTTTTTTTAAATATGAAGCCAGACTGTACTGATCTTCATTCCGAATTTTATGGAGTTGGAAATGGTCGAATATACGATCGAAAAGGTGCTCTTATAGATCCCACAACTTTTCGACCTCCACCACAAATATCTCACCCACCCAGGCTTGTGGCATTAAGATCAGAGATGGAGCCCACATCCCAACTTGGGATAATTGCAAGGGATTTTGTTGCCGAAGGTTTAACATCGACATTTGTAGGAGTTTATGTGGGATTGGTTCGAGAGAGGGGTCGTGCCACTATTCATCAAAAGTTTGTTTACAAAACGAATGATGAGGTAGATGGAATGAGCATTGAAGATCTCAGGGCTTATGCTAAGGTTTGTCACGAAATAGCTTCGGATGTTCTATCCAATGATACATCGAGTGTAGGAGAGGTTTGTTGTTTATGTTATCACAATCTATTTAATTTTTTATTCATTTTGAATTGAACTTTTTGTTACATTATATCTATGATATTATGTCTTTTTTATGTATAGTAATAAGTACATTATGTACTCCCGGATGTGGGTGCTAGCTCCACACAGACGATAGATGGGCACAACCTCGCGACACCTGGCCACACACTTAGTACACGCACCCATGCTGATGTCACCCATACGAGGTCAAGCACATAGGCCATTTAATAAGCCTATCCTCAACATCGTCTTAGCCTCTCTGGACACCACGATGATGGATTTCCTATGTGCGAACCACATGCTCTTGGCTCAAGGCATCGATCCCCTATCTTCATGTTTGATGAGGCTCACTTGCCAGGTTATGCTCCAGGTTCTTCATGCTCTCGGCTCTACGCTCTCTTTGCTCCAAGATCTCAGTGCGCTCAACTCCCTGCACTCGCACTCCTGCGTCTATATCACCTACCTTCACTCGCACTCCTGCGTCTGTATCACCTCCCCAACAACCATTATGGGAAGGACTAAGGGGGCCAAGACCAAGAAAAAAAAGGATGAGAACACTTTGGAGGAAATTCCCATGAGGAAGGGATACAGACCTAAGGTCTCCATTCCAATTCTTCTGCTGTTGGACAACTGGGAGGCCAAGATCATAGCAGAAATCATGGCAATCAGAAACTTGGAGAAGCATTGGGACCCATACTGGCTTGTTAATACTATGATGGGGCAACTAATGGAAGATATGCAGTTGAATTGGGCCCCTGCCCACCATGCCACCCAATCCCTACTTGCAACTCTGCCCAATTGGGCATCCACTCTTAGCACCCTGAATAGCACGCACTGCTGGGACTATTATGCTCCCACCAAACGCTTCAGCCATGACTTACGCTCTGGGAGCACCACCCCTGGAGCTACCTCGTCGGCTGTTGTCCTGACTACTACACTTGGCTTGGATAGGATCAACCCTGATGGCAGCTCTGCGGCCATGACACACAGCAGGGAACAGGTGAAGGGTAAGGAGAGGTCTGAAACCTCCTTCCCCATTCCCAGGAACTTGGGTCCCATCTTGGCGAAACGTACTCATAATGAGCAATCTTCTTTTGCCCCTGTTCTGCCCAGAAATACCACTCCACTGCTCGTCAAGCACCCGGCTCCTGTCCAGCCTGTGAACATTCCTGGGAATTCTGCTTCTATGTTGGAGAATGTTGCTCCGATTTCAGCTAAGGTGTGGAGACTGAGCAGGTTTCTTTGTTGTCTTCTATTTTTATTTTTATTTTACCTCTCTAGATATGCACAATCTACAGAATGCCTCTAAGGCCATGAACTCTTTGAATTTCTACCTGGTTCTCCCCTTAGTAGACAGGGGTTTTTTGTACTGTAATATTTTGATTTTCCTCAACACTCTCGATAGACATGGATGGCACCTCAGGGAAAGACCATCATGGACTATAATCTATTTTGTACTTCTACTAAACTAATATAATCTACAGCTTTTACAAACAAACAAAGAAGTACATTATGTAAATGTTTATTGGTTGCAGTTTTCTAGAATGTTGAATGAACATAATTTTCGACTCTCCACTAGTGAAAATTTAGAAAATGTAGAAGAGATCTTAGAGAGGTATATTTATTATTTACATATTTATATATATGCTTGAAAGATATTTTATCTTTTTTTTTTTTTTAATTTTAATTTATCTATGTATCTTATTGTTAATGTGACTTATCCATGCAGGTTCCTTTATATTCCAACTTTTTTGATGATTTTCCATCTCTAGTGAGCTCATGATTTTAATTTTTTTGTTTTGGTTTTTAAGTGAATTGTTTAATTTTAGTTTATTTTTCTTGAACAATGTTTTATTTATTAACAAAATTTAAATTTTAGGGAACACGAGAACATATGGAAATTAGTGGTGAGGATATAGGTTCTTTGATGGATGTCGATATTGGCACTGAGGTAATTTTGTTAATAACTTAACTATTCTTTTTAATTTCTTTTTATAAGTTTAACATTTTTTTGAATTTAGTTCCTAATTGTTTGAATAATTATGACATTCATAATTTGGTTTTATACATGTTGTAGGTTGGCTCTATTCGAGGAAAAGGGAAGACCCCATTGGATGATAGTGGTGGACTTTCATTCAGAGGCACTAGTGGTGTACTTTCATTCAGAGGCACTGAGGTAATTTTGTAGATAATTGAACTATTCTTTTCATTTTTTTCTATAAGTTTAATATCTTGTTTTTTGAATTTAGTTCATAATTGTTTGAATAATTTATGAGATTCATAATTTGCTTTTATACATGTTGCAGGTTGGGTCTCTTTGAGGAAAAGGGAAGACCCCAGTGGATGATAGTGGTGGACTTTCATTCAGAGAATGATTTATATTGGTCTTTTTTTGTTTTTCCATACTACCCTATTGCATACATCTTCATGTTGATACATATGATGTAGTTGTTTTGCACATCTAGTAACTTTATTTTTGGATTATATATGTACATTGAATTCACATGTTCAGGAACCTTTTTTTGGATTATATACATGTACATTGATCTTGGCATATATTATATACTTCCTCTGAATGATTTAACTTTTCTTTTTGGCTAATTACATAGCATACTTTGTATGGTAAATGCTTAGAATATGATTTTCGATGATGTTCATGAATATATGTTCAATCTTGAAATGGTTTTAAAATATATTAGTACACATGTTTTAATTTTTAAACTACCTTATTTTATGAATGATAACTTGAATCTTTTATAAATGATTCATGCTTGTAGTTTTTAACTAAGGATTCATATGTTCAATGTATGTTCAATTTTGAAATGGTTTAAAAATACTTTTTTTTTTTATAGAAACTTGATATGTATAATTTTGAAATGATTTTAAAATATTTTTTTTAGAGAAACTTGATATAGTTTGCACTCTTGATTTAGTGAAGGTTTCAATCCTTTCGGTTTATATATCTATCATGTGCCTCACTTATTCATTTTTCTAAAAAATAACTGCTCACCATCCAATAAACTATGAAACAATGGAAAATTAGATCTTGAAGAACATTTTAGAATCAAAGAATAGTTTTGAACTGGTAGCAAAACTATGTTCAATGGTGTTTGTATTTATCTTTTCTTTTTATATCTTATCCAATTGTTTCTCATTTCTCAAGTTAGTGGGTTTTTATAATGATGTTGAATTTTTATTATTATATATGTTTTATGATATGTATGAAAGAGATCTTTTGGCATGAAATTTTTTTTTGTGTTTTCATAGTTTATGTTTAATTATTGATTATGGCATTGATAAGATCATTCACAGCCTTAGCTTATATTTAATTATTGACCATCTCATAAACTAGTGTCCTATAGAGAATAGAGAAAGGTGTAAAAATGTGGATAACAATTTGTCTCTGTCAAATAATTTTTAAATCTTTAAAAAAAATCAGAAATTGAGTCCAACATACTGAATCATATAATAGTCTTCCATATAACCTATAGCTATTTATAGATTCAAATAGTCATTAAAACTTGGTTGAATCAAACTTTGTAATAATGGTCTTAAAATGAAACTTGATTTAGTGAAGGTTTCAATTTTTTTGGTTGTCTGATAATAAATATTATCTTGGTTTCAATAGTAAATTTGAATTTCATATAAATGATAACTTGAATCTTATATAAATGATTCATACTTTCAATTTTTAACTAATGATTCATATGTTCAATTTTCAGGTACCACACTTTTGTTAGTGAGTGAAACTATAGATGCTGTTGAAATCATGGCAAATGGGGATTTAACAATTTTTTGTTTTTTAATCATAAGCAAGGATTCCAGGATTGTGAAGTTTATGCTAAATTAGAGCAATGATTTTAGACAACAATTTGATGAATTTTCATTGGTTTGTTGTAAATAACCATTGCTCTAATTTAGCATAAGCTTCATAATCTTGGAATCCTTGTTTGTAATTA
This sequence comes from Larix kaempferi, assembly GCA_027924585.1. NCBI lineage: Eukaryota > Viridiplantae > Streptophyta > Pinopsida > Pinales > Pinaceae > Larix > Larix kaempferi. The sequence goes on from BSBM01000314.1 coordinate 8,506,529, forward strand.
AAAATCAAATGATCGTTATCTCCATTTTCCATGATTTCAGTTATGTGAACTTAACTAGTTATATTGAATTTCATCATCATATAAAATCAGGTCTTCATATAACTAGATCAAATGCAACTAAAGTCTATTACACTTGAGTGATTTTATCTTTGTGCATGTATGAGATGTTTAAAAAGCATAGGTTAGCAAAGTTCTAAAAAACTCTTGGATCATATTTATATGAATTGTTTAGCCCACCATAAGGGGAGAGCGAAAAGGATAAAGAAAGGGATAAGGATAATAAAGAAAGGAAAAGGAAAAGGAAGAAAGGGAAAAGGATGGGAATAAGAATAGGAAGCCACTAATGGATCAACTGATTTAATGGATCAAGAATAATAATTTCCCATTATTAAATACATTAGAGAAGCATGAAATGGATCAGATAAATACAAAATCTAGTCGGTTTCCTGGTGAACTTGCGCAAATGATATTATCCTTGTGCATGTATCATTTATTTAAAAACCATAGGTTAGCAAAGTTCTAAAAAACTCATGGATCATATTTATATGAATTGTTCAGCCTCATTGACATCATTCAGTCAAAAGTAAAGATTCGGAGCGGAGTGTGTGGTTAGCCACATCCGTTATCTCATCCCTTAATTGCTCTAATAGACATATGGGGACCCGAATAAAGTACTTTAGACATACTTAAAGACAAAATTACACATTAAAGACAACATTCCATATAGCTGAAATATAACATTTTTCAACTTTTTCCAACTTTTATTGAAGTTCTCATTACCAAATAATTATCGAATCGATTTCAACATTGTAAAATACAATCATTTAAACTCTTATTCTAGTTCCCATTCAAGATCATAGTCATAGTTCAAAGAAAAAAATATATTGTACAGAACATTTGACATGCACAAAAACATAAATCAATTCATTTTTGATATAGTTAAAAACATTGCAATGGAATGTAGTCCTCAATTATCCATTCATAGTCATATTTGGACAGTTTCCATTTTCTAGTTTTTAAATTTTTTTCGATGGAACTTGTACCAATTTTATTCAAGATGCACATACTAAATGACTATATTGACAACATATAACATCAGGTTCATAATCCTGAAAGTAGACATAATTTTCAGTCATATGGGTCTGCTGACAAAAATAACTTTTTAAAATGATGGATCGCCTCTCGTATGTAAATCTGTTGTCATCGTAGTCCTCCAATAACTTCATCTTTCCTTCAATGCATCGCATCAAATAATATTTCACATTTTTCGTTGTTGTCTAAAGGTGCAATCACAACAAAAACATCTCCTGTGCAGATTACAATTAGCGTCAGGGTTTTAAAATCAAATTAAATTGACTATACACATAAGGTGATGGACAACAATGAACAATCAACAAAGAAGTTGTAAGTTCATTACCTTCTCTAACAAGATCTGAAATTCTATCGCCATCAGATGATATTGCTATTTCTTCTGATTCTAATTCTTCCACGCTTGCTAGTGGCATTTTCCCCTTTGGATTAATCTCTTTGTGTTTCCAATGTTTTACGTATTTGTTCATTATGTTTTCACAAACTTCTGTAGATTCAACATTTTCAATGCAAATATGACAAAAGTATGATTGCCTTCTACTGTCCAATGCAAACATGTTTTGGAAGGATTTTGTTTGAATAGAGTATAAATATCTAGTCCCATATATGGTGCTAGCCTCATATGGGATTGATCTATCTATATCTTGGAACCCAACAAGCCAAAAAAAATGTGTACATACCTATGCACATATTTTGATTGTTGATTATAATCATGTCTTAGATGTAATTCACACCATTGGAAAACCTCTGCAACTGAATGAAATCATGCAAAAGAATGGTTCATTTTCCATCTTCGAAGTGCTCTTTTTATGCATGCTCCTGCATCATCATGTTCACCTTTTCCATGTCCAGTTTCAAATAAGTTCCAACGATGTTTAATGTTCAATGCTTTATGAAGTAGACATAACCAAAAAAATGATCATGAAGATTTAAATTGTCCCGCACATCCATCCGACCATATCCAATGTTCATTGAATTTAACTTCGCGTCTTTTTAGTGAATCATAGAAAATATTTTCAATACAATGCTGAACAAAATGTGTATCGTGTGTATGATCATTGCTGATATAAAAGTGATATCATTTAATCACATCTCGATTGTCACACGTGCTCTCAATGACATCAACATCCTGTTGAGAATGTCTATATAGAACATAAACAAATATCGAAACTTGGCCAGAATGATAATATTCACTTTGTATCTCTTTTTGTGTAGCAAATGTGTAGTTTTCTGCAAAATCAACCACAGACAAAATTGTTCCGGGTGGAAAAATTTCACGAGACTGCTTGAATTGAAGGTCTTTCCATCCTTCTCTATGTGAATGCTTGGTGTATTTATAAATTTCACTTTCAAATTTCTTGAGAAAATCTGTCACACATATTTTATCTTCTTGCAAATCAATTCTTTTGGAATGTGCATCCCTATAACTTGTAGCATAATTGTTGTATTCATATCTTCTCCAATCAACAGTTACATTTGATAGCGACTGATCATTATCTATAGGATATTTATTGTGGAATAAAACCATACTTCGACAACGATGGCAATGTTTTCCATTGACACATTTCTTATTATAAAATACTTCATTGCGATCTCTCTCACATAGAGATTGAGATATGAATTCACATATTGTGGGTAGAAGTGGTGAATTTGTCCAAAACATTTTACCAAATTCAAGAAACGTGTCATAATATAATTTAAACTGCACATGATAACAACAACAACATGTGTCACGTATAGTAATAGGTCTAACATACCATGGTTTTTGTTGCACAAACGTAGTGATTGACATATTAATTCCATGATGATCCTCCTTGAATTTATTGAACAATTGTACTTGTTTCATTTCTATTATATGTTTTGGATGGCTTTCATATACATTTCGTGATACTCTTTATCGTATCACATCCCTTAAATTTGGTGAAGCTCAAACATGTGCCAACCAATAATTATGTACAATATCTTTAACACCTTCTCCCATTCTATCTTTGTAAGGCTGTCTACAAATAATTTCCCAACAAGCAAGTTCATCATTTTCATCTATTTGCATTCTAAATTTACTATGTTTCTATAATGTCTTTCTTGAGGTTTCAATTGTTTTTGCTAGTTGTGTTGTCAAACGATTTTTTCTAGTACTAGCTGAAACAATTGTTGTCTGAATTGCTCTATGTGCAACTGAGGTATCTTTCTTCCTGGATTTTTCAAAAAAAAATATTGCATCACCTATATTTTCTATCACATTATGTTTCAATTTCGACTCTTTTGTCGCCTTGTGAATACCCAATAATGATGTAGCATATTTTAACTTCTTGAACACTAATAAACATCTCAAAATTTGTGCTTGTCTTGCTATTGAATAATCTTTGAGAATATCATCATAAATTTGTGTAGCATTATATCGTGCTACATGTATGGCTTTTCTTCTCCATATTTGTCACAATTAATGTCTTCTAACATTTCATCATCAATGGTGAAAGTACGTATACATCAACTTAAATTTAATTTAACATATATCCAAAAATACAATTCATTATAAAAAATGAATTTGAAAAATGCATGATATATGCATACCAGGTCCAATTTTTGGATCTTGAACTTGATCTTTAATATTGACTTCATCAACATTAGCATGTAAATCCCTATTTACATCTTCAACAATGGTTTCTTGAACTTCATTTTTTTCTTCTTCTACTCTATTTTCAATTTCCATTTCATCAACGTTATCATGTGAATCTATATTTGTATCTTCAATAATTGTCTCTATTGTTTCTGCAACCCTTGTTTTTTTGGCATGATTGTTTAATCTATAGATGATAAATTAAAAAATCGTCACTTTATAGTAAAAAAATAAAAATTTAAGATTTAAAAACAGTTACAAAATTTATAAAAACATGAACTGAAATTCATTTCACCTTATCAAAATCTTATAAGATTCCTTTGAAGAAAAACCCCTTGGAAATAAATTTCCTTTGAAAAAACCCCTTGGAAAGAAATTTCATTTGAAAAAACTCCTTGGAAAAAAATAATAACACCTTGTGAAAAAATCTTCTTTGTAAAAACCACTTGAAAAAAAAGCTTCTTTGAAAAAATACCTTGGAAAAAAACCTTCTTTGAAAGAACCACTTGGAAAAATACTTTGGAAAATAAAACTCCTTTGCGAAAATATGTTGGAAAAAAAACTCTTTGAAAAAACCCCTTGCAAAGAAATAACTCATTTGCAAAAATACCTTGGAAAAATAACTCTTTGAAAAAACACCTTGCAAATAAATAAAAAGGAAAAATACCTTGGAATAAAAACTCCTTTTAAAAAATACCTTCAAATAAAAACTCATTTTCAAAAATACCTTGGAAAAAAAATCTTTGTATGTACCCCTTGGAAAAAAATATTCTTTGACAAAACCACTTAAAAAATTACTTTGGGAAAAAAAACTCATTTGCAAAAATACCTTGGAAAAAAAACTCTTTGAAAAAAACCCTTACAAAGAAATAACTCTTTTGCAAAAATTCCTTGGAAAAAAAACTCTTTGAAAAAACCTCTTGCAAAGATATAACTCCTTTGCAAAAATACCTTGTAAAACAACTCTTTGAAAAAACTCCTTGCAAAGAAATAAGAAGGACAAATACCTTTGAATAAAAACTCATTTGCAAAAATACCTTGATATAAAAGCTCCTTTGCAAAAATACCTTGGAAAAAAAAATCTTTAAATGTACCCCTTGGAAAAAAACTTTCTTTGAAAAAACCACTTAGAAAAATGCTTTGGAAAAAAAAACTCATTTGCAAAAATATCTTGGAAAAAAAACACTTTGAGAAAACCCCTTGCAAATAAATAACTTTTTTGCAAAAATGCCTTAGAAAAAAAACTCTTTGAATGTATCCCTTGGAAAAAAATAAGAAGAAAAATACCTTGGAAAAAAAACTCATTTTGCACTCCTTGAAAGAAATCTCCTTTGAAAACCCCTTCAAAAATATTTTGACTAGACATATGTGAAAACAAAATGTGAAAAAATAATGAATCTATTTAGTTTGATTTATACAAATATAGATAATGTAAAAAAAAAAAAATCCGGCTGACGAAAAAAAATTTGCGTTTTGTTTTTCGGCCAAACAACCTTTGTTATAGATGACGGTTCCATAACGAAAAACTATTATTCGGTCGAATAATCTCTGAGACCTAAGAACTTCATGGTTTTGTACAGTTTTTAGGTTTCTTCATTTTCGAAAGGTAAAACCAACCTCTTGCACTACAAATCGACTGTCAAACTTGATACCATTAGTTTCATCATTGAATCTATTTTCCGTAGGTATAGATTTTGTTGTGTATAAGTGAGATCTGATATTTTTAATTATTTGTTTTGTTAACATGTGTTCAGTTTGGTTTTATCTCTTTCAAAATGTGGTGAAATGAAAAATCCATAACTTTAAAAATACAACACCAATAAAATTGAAAAAAATATGGGGCAGTTAATTGGACTGTCTACTTCAAAATGGTATTCCTAAATGTTTTAGTTTTATAGTCAATTGAGAGAAAAGTTGCACAACAAAAAACATGTTGAAAATCGACAAGGTTTCCCTATTGATCGAATTCAAAAAAATATAATAATTAGTATATAGATCCATTGGTTACAAAATTTTAGTCATGGAGTAGTACATTGTGTGTAGATTTTCATAGCATATTTTGTTTTTTCCAAAAACAAGTTTAACAATGATTTTAGGCGTGCAACCAAACATGAATATTTTTTAGTCCTTTCATTTTATAAGAACACATTGTCAAACATTTTCCAAATCGACATGTCAAATATCAATAAAAAAATTTGAAAAAATTATGAATAGAAAGCTAACATAATTCTCTAAAAGTTTAATTTTTACTGAAAAGTGAAATACTAAACAAAATTATCACTTTTGTTTTCCCAAAGTTGAAAAACATGAAAAAATCAGATTTATTTTCTCGTAAGACACCCCAAAATAGACACCCATCTTCATGGATTCACCCAATCTCTTGGTAGTGAAATATCATAAGCTATGAGCTACCTCTTGTTATCTAAAAATTGATATGAAGACAAGTGCATAAAGACTACCTTACTGTAAACCCAATTTTTTGTAATTGCATGGGTTGTGTCTTCATGGCAAGATTGTTTATAATTGTGTAAACTCTCTCTCTGTGAGCTATGTATTGGTGTACTGCAAACCCTAGAATCCATTGAAGTTTTTTGTGAAGTCTGTTGTAAAGTGCGTGTTAAAATTGCTTCTAATACATATTGAAGACTAGATAGAATGTAGAGTGTTGTGCACCATGAACCCTAGCTTGTGGTGAAGAATCTAAAGGCTATTGTGAAGACCGTTGCGAGGAATGGTACGATTTCTCTTCTAGAACAAGATTTGTGTTGGTGAAGACTTATATGAGACAGTTCTGTGAAACTTATATCATGGTGAATAAAGTTAGCATGCTCGTGGTGAATAAAGTTAGCATGCTTGTGGTGAAGAATAGATATCAAAGCCTATGTATTTATTTTTTAGTTTTCTTGAATCTCCCCTGTTGGTGAGGATGTGAGAATTTGATAAAGTTCCTTCATATATAGTTATTGTGACTTGGTAAAGATTATCCCTGGAATATTTCTCTTCGTGAATTGAGAATTACTGATAAAGTACCTGCGTAATAACTACTTGAGCTACAATTGGAGGAAGAGCATACAATGCATGCACTATGAGTTCAGTGCTCTATCTTTTGGCATGGTAATTGCAAGATCAATTATATGCTTATGAAATATGTTCCATTTGATGCCTACAATGGAAGGAAGATACTATGTTTTTAATACTATATTCTGGTTTAACTGTGCATAAAGTTTCTAGTTAGATTGCTTTGGGCAAGAATTTTTAGATGGTAGTTTGATATTTAGTCGCAAAATTAGGTTTTGAGGTTTTGTGGTAGAAGTTTCTATTAAAATGCATGTATTTTGTTTGTTTGTGTAATGAGAAGACATGTTTTCTCCAGTCATGATAGTGTAAGTTGTGCCTAAATTTGATCATAATACTTCTAAAGAATATTGCAAAAAGTGGTAGACACTTTAAGGCCTACACCTATTTAAAAGATGTGAATGCTACAAAGACACATTCTTTTGCATCTAAAATTGGGGTAGTGAAGACCTCGTGCCTTACTCAAAACCAATCCAAGGGAGAGAACAACAGAAGAGGACAAGGAACAAGACATCTTAGAGGTAGGGGGAAGAAACAAAAGACGATATTTGAAGTGTGAGCATTGCGGGAAGAAGGGACATGAAGAAGATCATTATTGGTCCCATTGGAACTCCATCAAAGGAAGACATTTAACTAGAAGAAATAAGACAAAAATAAGAGCCAAGAGGCTGGTAAAGATTCTAATTCTGCTCATTGTATTGTTGACAATCTTGTAATAACTGAAATAACATCATTTTCATCTTAACAACATTGTTGGTTGGTTGATACTGGTGCAACATCCCACATGACCTTTAGAAAACACTGTTTTGAAGACTTGAATTACATTCTAGATGTCATAGTGTATTTTGCAGACAAATCTAGCCTCAAACCAAATGGAATTGGTTCCATCAGGCTCAAGCTACCTGGATTGCTTGAAATTGTGTTGAATAATGTTCTTTATATTCCAGAGTTGTAGAGAATCCTATTTTCCTTAGTGTAGATTAAAAAAAAAAACATTCCATCCACATTTTCAATGGAATCATAGAGATAAGGAATTCCTCTAACAACCAGGTCATCATGACCAGATACAAAGATAGAAAGTTGTTGAAGTTGAAGGGCTCATCTACAAGAATATAGAACTTTTCTACCTCTCTAAGCACGGAGAAGTTAATTTATCATCCAGTTTGTTATGGCATACTAGATATGGTCACTTAAATTATAATAATCTCCGTTTGTTGATAAATAATGGTGTCTTTGTTTTTCCCACCATTCATAGGAAGATGAACAAATGTGATGCATGCATAGTAGGAAAACATTGTAAGAAGCCATTTCAAGAGTTGAAATTCAGAGCATGTAAAAAGTTAGAGATGGTTCACTCTGACTTATGTGGCCCCATGCCTATTCCTTTTTCCAATGGTAATAGATATATCATGACCTTTTTCAATGAATACACTAGAATGTGTTGGGTGTACTTGTCAAAGAAAAAAACTGAAGCATTTCAAACTTTCAAAACTTTTCAAGCATGGATAGAAACTCAAGCACAATCTAATATTGGCACACTTCATACTGATAATGGAAAAGAATGCATTTCTAATTATTTTCAAGACTATCTTCGTCAACATGGGATTGCACATCAAACTTTGGTTCCTTATAACCCTCAACAAAATGGTGTGGTAGAAATGATGAACAGAACCATCATGCATATCGTACGCTCAATGATGATTTTCAAGAATGTAAAACTAATTCTTTGGGGTGATGCATTATTGTGTGTATCCTATTTGAGGAATAGAATTCCATCTCATTCACTTTAAAACAAGAATCCACATGAAATGTGGTATGGCCATCTTCCTTCGGTGAGGCATCTCAGATTTTTTAGTTCCACTTCCTATGCATTGATACCAAAGGAGCAAAGAGACAAACTTGGTGCTATAATTTGAAAGTGAATTTTCTTGCGTATTCAGACATCTCCAAGGCATATTGACTTTATGAAGTGGTAAAAAAGAAGTTTGTTGTTTCCAGAGATGTCATTTTTCTTGAAATTAATAAAAATGACAAGACTATTAATAGACAACTTGATCATCTAGAGAAATTTTCCCATATAAAGACATATTATGAAGTTGATAATGAAGTTCCACATATTGAAGGGGGGGTCCCTATCTTGTATCAATCTATGGAATTTCCTTTTGACACACCAACATCCCCTCATGAAGAAAGTCATGAAGAATAAGTTATGGCCACTTCACCTGAATAGAAGATTGAATTGGATGATGTGATTGGGAGTATTGGAGGATTGAATCTTGAAGAAAATGAAGCACCACCAACTAATCAACCTAGGCCTTCAAAGAAATTTCCAAAATAGACCACAAAGATACTTGAAAGTGTCCATCCAGATGAAGTTGGAAAGATAAGAACAAGAATCTCAACCAGATAAGAAGATGGAGGAGAAGCAGATAACTCGAGTGATGACACAGATGTCTCATTTGATTGCGAATTGAATTTATCTGCTAACTTTGAACCAAATTGCTTTGAAGGGGATCCTTCTCATGATTAGTGTAAATAAGCCATGCATAATGAGTATGATGTGCTCATGAATAATGGAACCTTGAAGCTGGTTGAACCTCCAGTCGAAACCAAGCCAATTGGTTGCAAGTGGGTATACAAGAAGAAATAAAGATAAGATGGCTCATTTGAAAAGCACAAAGCAAGGCTTATGGTGAAAGGCTATGAACAAAAGGAAGGAATTAACTAGGAAGAGATGTTTTCCCCACAACAAAATGTGCTAGCATCCGCACTTTACTATCTTTGGATCCACAAAATGGGTGGAAATTATAGAAGATGGATGTAAAAAAAACTCTCTTGAATGGAGACTTTCAATACAATGTCTTCATGTCTCAACCAAAAGGATTTTTTGTGAAGGGACAAGAAAGAAAAAAACATGTAATCTGGTCAAGTCCTTGTATGGCCTGAAACAAGCACCTTGAGAATTGTATGAAAATTTAACTGGGCATTTTCTAAAGTTGAATTTCAAACACTATAATCTTGATGATGCAAAATTGTTTGAAAAGAAAGTTGGAAGACCAGTTGTGTTTCTTGTGGTGTATGTAGACGACCTTTTGATGATAGGGAACAACGAAAGTTATATTGCATAAATAAATAAAGACTTGAAGAAGGGATTTGAAATTATAGATCCAGGAATTGATATCACTCAACACCCTAAGTATATATTCATCTCCGAGAAAAAGTATGTTTGATAATTGTTGAATAGATTTTGCATGGAAGATTGCAACCCTCTCTCAATTCCAACGGAACAAAATTTGAAGCTCACATCGACTTAAGGAAAATAATTTGAGGACATGACCAAGTATCGACAACTTGTAGGAATCCTTATCTACCTTACAACAACTAGACCAGATATTTGATATGTTGTTAATTCAACATTGTCCATCCCCAAAAAAATTATAGCCAATCTCTCTTCATGAATATGAAGCAAACCTTATGACCTGTAGTCGACAATAATGAATGCCACTTGATTCTCCCTTAATAGATACTTCTCTAAATCAATGCACTAGTGATCCCCCTTTACAAATACCATAACCCAATTTTTAAGTTCCCCAAAAGTTCTTAAGGTTCCATTGTGACATTATAACCGGAATCCCACGAGAAGGACCACTCACCAATATATCATTGTTGATGACTTGTATTAGTCTCTTGTCATAATGATAGCCTTTTAAATCATCCAAACTTTTCCTTCACAAAGGAGATCCTTGTAGTTTTCCTTGGCAGAAGTGTACCCTTCCAACGATAGCATGATCACTTTTAATATAGATAACCTCATGCTCCATCTCCCACCTTCAAATCCTTGGAATTGATTCCAAGAAAGGGAAATTGTACTTTCTCCACACTCACCACTAATTACAATAATTGGGACACCCCTACCACAGAAGACAACAACATAGTGCATATATACTATATCACTTCTTCAGTTGGATCTACTATTGATGTTCCCACTCCATAAATGGATGCTAAAACCTCTTCAATCCCCCATATACCTTCAAGTAGCTCATCAATTGATCTCGCTACTTCTATTGATTGTTCATCACCACTAGGAATTGTTCATCTTACTAGGTCATTGCTTACAAATTTATTTTCCAAGCATTTTACAACATTTTTTCTTGGTTGTATAAAAAAATGCCCTTCTTAGACCCAACCATTGTTGAACATGGCATCGACACTTGACCGGATGCCTTCCTAATACAATAAAAACAATGGCCTATGCGCCCAACCAAGTCCTTTTCCATTAAGGAAAAAATGGATGAGTTGTAGAAATATGATTTTATTTATCCAATCACATACTAACATCTCTTGGGTATCAGACCTAGTTCTTGTAAATAAAAAACAAGATACTCTCCATGTCTGTATTGAATTTAGAGACTTGAAAAAATATTTCCCCAAATATAATTACGCATCACCTTTCATTGATCAGGTAATAGACTAATGAACTAACCATGAAATACTCTTGTTCGCACGGTTCGAGGAACCAACAAAACCCCTTTTCACCGGCCCTTTCGGCAACAATCTGCAAACAGATTGAGGTCTCAGCCAAGGAAAAGAAATGGGGAGGCTGTGAAATGAGGTTTCCACAACCAGGTGATGAGTGTTTAAGCACATTGACGAGTAGCGCACTGCAGGACTCGCGCAGTGAATTGCTGACTGCGCGAAATTCAACCTCTTCGTGGCTAAAATTATGTTATCGCGCACCCAAGGACTGCGTGATGCGGGACGATTGCTCTTCAACTATGGGACTGCGCCACAGAGGATTGCGCTCCCTTCCAATACTTATGTACTTTCAAGAGATCTTACCTAGTGTAGAAATATGCATTCATCAAGCATATTAGACTGTGATCCTTGCGACGTTATACACTATAACAAATAACAATGTGACTGCGCACTTCTGGTGTTGCGCTAAGTGTTTAGCCAATTAATTCATACATTCATCTTGCTGCGAAATACTGGTGTGTCCGACATTCATTTACACATTATTGTTACTTAACATATTATTCCCATATTTCATTCATATGGTGAATACATATAAAAGCAAGAACACATGCATTCATAAACAGAAGCTTAACCATTCACATAAGCAAATACACAAATCTAAATGCATATAATCAGTCACATAACACGGGATTTTATGTGGTTCACCCCCAGGATGGGAGCTATGTCCATGGGAACTGTTGTTATATTATCTTTGGGAAGGGTGCAATAGTTCCAATCTGTGCACTCAGATGCAGTCTCTCTTCTCTCTCAGTAGGTCTCTGCGCACGCAGCTTGCAGAGCCTTTACAATAGCTTCACTTCTTAACACTTAAAATATTTTACAATGAAGATTACTCAGCTACTAGAGATTATTCAACCCTTTCCTTTACAAAAATGTGCCCTTTTATAGATTGTGCCTATAGGTCACGTCTTTACAATGCATAGGCTCAACAACCCTAAGATTCCCCCAAAACTGGTGTGGTTACTCGCCACCCTGCCTGTCATCATCGACAGCTTACTCTACAACCGCATCGTGGCCTGTCACTTTCCGTCCCTTTAGCCTGCCTGTCGTCGTCGACCTCGTGGCTTAGCTCCTTAACTATTTTCCACCACTCTCTTGACATGTCACTTTCCTCTATCTCCACTCTGCTTCTTACTCCAAATAGGTCGCTTCCATAGCTCGACCTTCCCTTATACTCTTTACGAAAAACGACTGTTGTGCTGGCACCACGCACCAGCTTAACTACACAAAACTGACTATGCAATCCGAGTTGCACACTCCGAAAAAATGTGCCATCTGACTTCGCAGCCCAAACTGCGCAGTTCCCAAAAATGTATTTTATCAAAATTGTGCCTGCTTAGGCCAAACCCAATAGGCCCCTAACACTTACTTATGGCTCGTCCTGAGTGACTTCAATCTAGTTGTTCCATCTGTGCATCTTTTGAAATACCTGATCGTGCACTAATGTCATGAACAATTACACTCAACTTTGCAACTATTTCCTTTATCTCTTGCTCACATCCTTTTACCATGTCGAGCATTTCATCTGAGGCAGGTTCCAAAATTTTTTCCTTGACGTTATTCTCCGTTGCCCAAAGATACTGTAACTTTGTTTCAATTTCGTTGGTCAAGGTGAGTGCCTCTTCTTGTAGCGGCTGTAACCTTGAGGAGGTTTCAACCTTTTTTTCTCTTAAAGTTTCGAGCTCCTTCCTAAGTCCCTTGGTTTGTATAAAGATCTGCATCTTCTGTCGTATAGGCAAGTCCTTCATAGAAGCATCCATGGAATCCAATTCTTGTTACCTCCGCTACATTTCATTGTGGATACTTTTCAATTCTGGTTCCTCTTGTAATATGCTCCATATGTTAGAAACATCATCCAACAGGTTTTTGCATCGCGCCACTGCTACACAAATGCTTTGTGTAGAGGCCCTCAGTGCCTCTACTCTTGCTTCTTCCAACTGTTGTGTTGTGTCAATTGGCCATTGAGTTTCTAGCTCGGCCATTTCTGCTTGATGGGCAACTTCCATTTCTGCAATCTTAATTTTGTGGGAAATTTCTAGCCCCTTCATTTTTTCTTACAAACTATCCATAGCAACGTCGATCTGTAGGATATCTTCCTCAATTTCTGGCTCCTCATCAATTTCAAGTAGCTTCGCGCAGACAGCTGATACTGCTCCTTTTACGCTACGTTGTTTCTCTTGTGCGTGTTGAAGCTCCCTCATCTTCTGTTCGCATTCTCCTTGTAATTTCTCATAGTTTTCTTCGAGTTGGTGGTGCTGATTGTGCGAGACGATGTCTCCTTCATGTATTTCCTCTATTATTTGAGTGTGCAGCTCGTGCAATCCTTCTGTAGGTAGCATTGCCACATTGAATTCCAATTGTGCGAGCCTCCTCGCATTCTCTGCCATCACATCTATTGGGAACAAAATAGACATTGGCGCAATATTAACTATGTGCGTCCGTGTTGTATAGGTAGGTAGACTGCACATCTTCCCACTTGACTCACCTAAGTGGTCGTTGTGGTATGGTTCCTTAGCCAAGTCGCGATGGACTTGCTCCATTCTTATTACCAAACTGTTCATCTTGTTGATTCTATCCCTGACCTATGCCTGGATTGGTTCTTCCTTGTTTCCCTTCAATGTGACTACATCTTCTAGGTGTGCTAGTACCCGTGATGCAATCTGCTCATAATAATCATCGTGTAGCATTCTATCAAGCGATGTTCTTGTAGCTTTCGCCTTCTTCTTCTGTGGCTTCTCCGCTCTTTCTGTATCTGGCTCTTTTCTTTTCTCTCCTTCCTGTTGGTCAGGTCGTGGGTTTGGTGCACTTTGGACCTCCATATTTTTGTCCATTTGGTCCTCTTCTTCGTCCTCCTCGGATGTAGTGATAAGAGTCTCTTGTGAATCTTCTTTCCAGTCTTCCGTCCAGTCTTCAATAATCATCTCAATCATCGGTGCACCCAGCTGATATTGCCCTTCGTACCATGTCTATGTTGTCAAGCGTGGTTGTATGTAGATACAGTGTAATCCAGCCTTGAAAATCATCATTGGATTATATTTGGTCGTCACCTCCTCTATGATGCGTGGAGTCTTCTCAATGACTGCGCATAGCTGCTCAAAGCAAATCAGGAACTGCAGGTTGTTGAGCTTCTGCTTTTCTAGGTTTGTGGATGCCCACATGTTTGCGTATCGTACCACGTTGCAATAACTGCTGCTACTGGCAGGCCATTCTGATGTTGAGGTTCTTTCCACCCCACGAAAGCAATGAGTACCAGCAACCAGCTGAAGTGGAAAGGTAACCCTTTGTCCTGAGTGTCTTAGACATCCAATAAAAACTCATTCAATAGAAAGTTTGCCCAATTATATTCATGTCCTTCCTTAGCTTTCGCATCTAAGGCTTCCACTGATGCTGAAACTTCTTTTGGTCTAGCTTTCCTCAGAATCCTTCCTGCTAGTAGTTGAATTGTGAACTGCATAGGCTCGTTTGTAATTGGGTCAGTTTCATACCCTCTGTGCCCTCTTACCAAGTTGAATTCAGCTTTTATCTTCGCGGCCAATTCTTTATCGTCTTTCTTGCCAACGAATTATTTGGAAGGGTCACCACCCCTCTTGCTCAAGCATGTAATTCTTGCTATAAGGTAGACATTAATGTTAATCTTAAAGTCTAGCTAAATGTACCCCTGGTGCGTGTAGGAGAGCAGAGTACGCACCACAACATTGAGATCATTGTTGCACTCGAAGTATGGAATTCATAGTAGGTTGAGTAGACCAGCCTGGGACAGTGACACAACCTAGTCCATGGGAACAACCTCTGCTTTCTTTGCGGTTCCATCACCTTTTCTATACATGCACCTGTCTGGATGCAAGTGTGGAAATTTCTCGTGATTCATTAGATTATAATCAATAAATTTGCAGTCAGGGATTTTACCAAGCAAATCTTCTTTAGTCCACACATGTTTTGACATCGGCAGTAGTGAGATGTTGTATTGTGCATTCTTCTCAAGGTTCCTTCTGGGGCATCGTTCTTTCTTGGACTGATGTATTTTGGAACGAGCCATATAGGTGTGGGTGGGTTCCCTTGTGGAGTCGACGACGTTGAAGTGCCTGGTGTCTTTAGTTTTTCCTGCCCTGTGGATAGATGTTTGTCTTTCTTTTGCGGTTGCAGTTGATTTTGCTTCAAGTTCTTGGACGAGCCACCCCGGTCTCGTGTGCCCTGCTTCAGTGGTGTCTTCATCACTCCACTTAAAACAGAGCGGTTGAAGGTGCCTAGGATCTCTTCCAACGTCTGCTCTCCGGACATAAACTTAGCGGGCACTAGTGCTTCTAGCTGATAAGTTCTTATGATCTTCACAGTCAGTAAAATTTCAAACTTATGGTAAAACACATAAGTAAGAGTGGATTACTATTTATAGAGTCTTTACCCGACGGTGTGCCCATTAATGGTTAACCGAGAGATTAAATGTTACATCCATTTACAAAATCCCAGATGGATCTTCGTCTTGTGTGACATTGAATGTGTTCGAAATGACTAGATTAGGCATTAAGTGCCATTCCCGCTAGATGAGATCTTGCTAGATCATCAATCTTTTTTCATCGTTTATTATGTCATGTCGGAATAACTTTCCTTAATTGTCGAGGTGTAATGGTACTGCCAGGCTGTCTGACAGCCTAGTCGAGGATTAAATACCAAGTCCATTGGGCAGATCCCGTTAGGATCTTGGTCATTTCATTCTTTATTATGCTCGACTGGATAAGATATTCTTTTAATGTGGGATTTTGTTGGTGCCTCCATTTTGGATAACGACTTACTACCCGGTCGATAGTTGTCATGATCACTTTTTTTCCGTCGTGATGCGTCGGCGGTTCTAACAAAGGGTGTCATGTGCACGTGTGCTTCTTCGTCTTTAACTACATAATTGCGGTTCCACCACATGCCTCTTGTCGCAGCTTCTCATTCTTCGCAGTTGCTATGTTCCATTTGAGCTGCGCAACTATATTTTGAACTTCGTACTATGCGGTTCTTCTTTCCTTTTCCTTTTTTTTTTTAAATTCCGCGCAGCTTCACTTCTCGACTAATGTTGCGCGGTACATTCCTCCTTTTTATTCACTTCGCTTATCGACCCAAACTTGTGTATAGACTCTTTCCAATTTCTAGTGCCCAATTTCAAATGTACTTGACACTTAGAATTTTTCTTTTCTCCCAATCATTGAGGTTTTTGCGAAGTAGGACTATCCCGATAGGGTTTAAGTCTACTTCCATTCACCAAAATTGGTAAGGTGTCACCGACTAATGTGGCTAACTGAACTGCGCCACCGTTAGTTACATGCATAACAGTGTATGGACCAAGCCAATGGATCTTAAACTTTCCAGGAAATTTCATAAACTTGCTATCATACAGGAGGACTAGGTCACCTACCCGAAAGGACTTGTTCTCAATATGGTGATCATGCCATGCTTTTTATCTGTCTTTCTACACTTGTTGGTGGAAGCCTGCGATGAAGCGATCTTCCTCCAACCCAACCAAGTGTAGAAGCCTTTCTTCTAGTGCCTCTTGATCTTCCATGCCTGTAAATGCAGCTATTCTCAAGCTGGGTACAATATAGGCATTACTGCTTCCTGTCTATAGGCCTACCTAAAAGGCGTATGGTCAGTCAATTTCTTGCAAGTAGTCCTATACGCCCATAATACAGCTAGAATACGCAGATCCCATTCATCCCTATTGACATTGCATACCTTTGTCAGCGCATTCTCTAATACTTTCTTGAAAGCCTCAATAGTTCCATTTGCTTGAGGGTGGTGAGGTGTACTCCTCTGATGATAAATATGGAACTCTTCAGTAAGGGCCTCAATAGTTCGGTTCAAGAAATCAGTGCCTTGATCACTCATCCAAACCTGGTAAGGATGTTCTTGAATATGAAATGTGCAGCAGTAACTATCCTATAGTCCTTTACCGGCTTATCTTCTATCGATCTGGTGATATAATCAGTTGCAGTGATAATATATCTCTCACCAATCCTTTTTCCCGGTGGGTTAATGGGTCCCACAAAATCAATAGCCCATTTCTCAAATGCCTGAAGTGCCAACTACGGATTCAGTGGCATTTCATCTCTTCGCGACAACCTTCCTTTCCTCTGATAGACATCACAATTCTGGTAATGTTCTTTCGAATCTTTATGGATTGTGGGCCACCATATCCCTGCTCACAATATCTTCTGTGCAGTGGCTCTTCCTATGTAGTGACCTCCGGATGCACCTGAATGTGCATCAGTGAATATAAATGGTTTTTCATGCTCTAACATGCATATGCGCAACACTTCATCCGGTCCTAACTTGTATAATTGTCCTGCGATTATGGTGAAGTCTGTTGCTCTTACTACTAGCTGCTTCTTCTGTTGCGTAGTAAACTCTATTGGTTCCAACCCAGTAGTCAAGAAATTGACAATGTCTTTATAGTAGTCATCTGTGATCTGTATAGAAAATAACTGCGTGTCAGGCAAACTATCTTCTATGTTGGTGGGCTCCTTGCCTGACTCAATCCTTGAGAGATGGTTAGGTCCTAACTTCAATCTACCAAGCTTAACCACGATTTCAAAGTCATACTCCTGAAAGAGTAATAACCATATGCAGATTCTCCCCCATAACACTGGCTTATTGACCAAGTATTTTAACGTTGAATGGTCAGTGTACATGGAGAAGTGCACACCTAGCAAATAATGCCTGAACTTCTGGAGTGTGTATACCATAGCTAGGCTCTATCTTTCAGTGGTTGTATAATTCCTTTCGGTGGATGAGAGCTTCCTTCTCGAAAATGTAATGGGGTGATCAATGCCCCCTTCACCTGGTTGAGCAAGCACAATGCCCAACACTATACATGAAGCATCAACATGTACATGGAACGGCTTCTCCCAATCTGGAAAAGCTAGGATCGGCGCAATTACCATTTTCTCTTTTAGCGTGTCTAATCCTTGCTCACATTCTGCATTCCATATAAACTGCACTTCTTTCTTCAGCATTTTCTCCATTGGTGTGCTTATCTGCGCATAACCCTTGATGAATTTTCTGTAGTACCCCATATGCCCCAACGTTGTGCGAAGCTGCTTCATTGATTTTGGTGCAAGTAAATTCACAATCACTGAAATCTTCGTAGGATCAACCATCAAACCTTGTCTACACACAATGTGTCCTAAGAGAATACCATAAGGCACACAGAAAACACACTTCTTTAAATTTAATGAAATTTGATGTTGCCTGCACTTAGCTAACATCATTCTCAGGTTTTCATAGTGGTTTTTCAGCAAACCAAAGACAGAATTTGTGCATAAAGTCTTTAAATGCTGCAACAACAACTCTGGAAAAGATGGCAGGTGCGTTATTCAAGCCAAAGGGCATAACAATGTACTGAAATGAGCCCCATTCAATAGCAAAAGTTGTCTTGTGTATGTCTGCTGGATCAATCTTGATTTGATGATATCTAGAGAATCCATCAGTGAATGAGTAGGCCTCATTTCCTCCAACATTGTCTAGCACTTCATTTGTAAAAGGAGTAGGAAATGGGTCATGCAGCGAAGCATCATTCAGCTTCTTGAGATCTACATAGATCCTGATCTCACCTTTAGTCTTTTTGTCTTGGATAACCATAGGGCTTATCCACTCTGATTCTTCAACACGCTCAATGATCCCTGCATCAAGCATCTTATCAAGTGTTGCATTGACTCTTTCTTTACATCTATGATTCAGTCTATAGGGCCTTTTCTTGATGGGCTTCGCGCCTGGCTTGAGAGGTATTTTCATAACTCCCAAGTCACCCAAAATGCCTTTCATTTCTGAAAACTTTGTCAGAAACAAATCTTGATATTCATGCAGAAGGTCTGCGATCTGCACAACCATTGCATCATCCCAGTAATCTCCAATTGATGCGAACTTCGGCTCTTCACTTGTGCTAATGTTCACTTTTCTTGTCTTCACGGGTCCACTCATGTTTGGAATTTACAGTAGAGGTACGTCGACATCGCGCGCACCCTCTGATTCAAGTATATTGCTTTTGCATGGATCCTCCTCATCGCTCTCTTCTTCTTCTTCGACACCTAGCTTGGAGAGAAAATTGGACAAACCCTAGTGTGACATGTGGACAACTTGCTTTGAGGAGTGCTCTGTTTGGGGCATTATTTTTTGTCATAGCCTAAGGTTGCTTGTGGTCTTCTTCCATTTTTTATTGTTGGGCGGAGATTGCCTTTTTTAAACAGAACTACTTTGCATCTTAGGGATTGGGGATGGCATGACATTAAGAACATATTCTCCTTGAAAATAGCTTTTCCTAAATGCCATCGGCACCTGAACAACAACAAATTATATTTTTGTCTTGAATCGTGATGTGTATATCCATGTACTCTTATAATAACTATATGCTTGAGTTTCAATTCACAAAAATACCATCTAAAATATAAGAAAATAACAGAAGAGCAACACTATGGCCCTAACCTGATATGACCACCTGCTTTTATTGGTTTCTAATATCATAAACAGATGGGGCACAATACCTACTGGCTACTGCTCCAAAATAAAAATATTGATCCCAAAAACTGGCTCTAAACAAATCAATCAGTAGAGAAATTATGAATAATCAATAATAACAAGCCAGCCCATTCACATGGATTTTAAAATGTGCTTCTTTCTAACTTTGAAAAATCTATGGTATTAAACAATAATCCCACCATTAAACCTGGAGGCTGGCCATTCAATCAATGATGGATGTGATGTTATTTGTAATAGTGATTCAGAAGGTGTTAAGCTTAATTTAGCATTTGAAGAAGGCTTCTTAGAGAACCCCAACCCTACTAGATTTAAGGTTTGATCACATATTCTTAAATCATATTTTTCACATAGATAATTAAATCATAGTTTGGCTTTTTCTGGTGTAGTTTTTGTTTTAATCAGATCTGAAGTTTAAAACATAATTTTCATCTCTTTCAACTTTAACACTACCCAAGGGTCACTGTGTTAAAGTTCAACAACCTCATCAATACAGTGAAATCATAAACAATAGTACAGTAGTAAGTAAAACTAATTATCAAAGCAAAATAGGTCAAGTAACTTATCTGATTGAGTGAACCTTCCTTGTACTCAGAAAAATTGACTTCTAGATTAGATCTAGCCTCTTAGAGGCAGATCTCTCAGAAGGAACAAGTCTAGCGCTTACCTGTGGGCATAAACATAACTTGGGGTTTTTGAAGTAAACCCTAGAATACATGAAGAAGAGAGAACAGTCCAATGTTTTTTATGAGTTTTCTTTTCTAAGATGCACTTTACATGTATTCCTTCTTTTACCTTGCAATGAAAGAAAATAATTGGAAAGAGAGAGGAGAAAAGTACATACTATTTCTCCAGTTTGAAGTACATTGGCTATATGCCTCTTGATTATACTAATTTATTCAAGTGAAATATCATCATCATCTTCACTTTCTTCAATAGATTGTTTCAAGTGCTCCTCTGCAAAACAAGTGTCCACCTCCACACTATCAAGCCAGGCATCCTAGTTCAAACATGTAACATATTTCACATTTCATCAATAGAAAAGTAACTAGTCATGAAATACAGCATAGAAAAAAAAATATGCTTCTACAAATGAGGCGTGACTATCACAAATACATGATTTGAGATTCCCTCAAATTCAGTGATGAACATAAGAAAACATCATATTGAATATCATAGAAGAGACCTTAATTTCATTGCCATTTCTGTACTCTACATAGTTCCCTTCTGAATCGAAATAACCCGCCTCTCTTTCTTGTTTCAAATTGAATAGCTCAATTTTGATCGCCGTAGTCGTCCAGTATTACTTGTATTACTTGTCTTCTTGTTTACAACTTAGTGGTATTCATTTCCTGGCTTTTGCATTAGACTTTATAGCGATGGTTGTTGATATCAAAAGGCATCATACTTCACAAAATTACAAGGTTGACAAAAAAACGTATTCATTCTACATACCCATCCCAGATCCATTTTTAGGGACAAAATTATTTAGAGTATGTTTCCCAGTTGATTGTTGTCTGTACCCAGAGCTGATACAGCTCCAATAGGCCAGGCCTTCTTAGCAACGTCATCATGTTCATCTTCAAAATGAACTTCAACAGAAGCCAAAGAAACCAAACAATTAAATATTTCTTGAAGAACTGCAACAAAATAGTTGACACCCAAAAGGATTTCATATTGGCCCCATACACATTTCATGACCTGTCTATCAAGATCTTGAACCATCTCTATTTGCTAGACCAACTGCTTCAAGTGCCTTCTGTATCACTTGGCAGCCAAGCATTTGAACAATAAGCCGATTTGCAAGCAAGCTCCTTTGTTGGTTGGTGTCATACTAAAAAAATATCTGTATAACATAATTCGTAAATACACCAATCATGAGTGTCAGATTTAGGTAGCACTTAATAAAAACCCTTGCTTTCTCTTCAGAATTAGTAGTTTCTATTTTTTGCTTATTGAACCAGTTTCCGTGTTGATCAGCATAAAATTCTATAACATGTCAAGTAATATCAGACAATTCCAATCAGTGTGTCTTTTTATTTTTCAGTTCCTCTAGAAATAAAGAAATGTTGATACAATCCAGGCTTTGAACCCCTCATTGTGACTGCCACCCAGAATAACCTCCCATTGTTGTTTCCATGTTGGATCCAACTGGAAGTTGGAAATTCTCTTCATTAATCTTGGAGAAAGGCTTGCAACCACTTACATATAACTTGATAAGACTAGACTCACCAATGGTTATATGGGATAATACCAAGGCCTGCACAGAAGGGACTCCCAAAGATGTTGCACTTGCAGAGCTACTATTCCTAACAATAGGCAAATTTAAAGCACTATATTTTGGAAAATGGCACTCTATTAAATTGCACACCAATCCATGGAAACATTCTGTAGCTCCATGTGGTACTCTTGACATCTACTAACAAACCCTCTAGCAAGAAAAGGAATATCAATGGATACAGCGTTGCACACGACCTCAAACGGGCAATGCAAATAATGGAAGCATAATGGATCTGCAAACGATGGTTGGAGAGTATGTTTGGATACAAATTCCTCAGAAATTTACAGAACTGCTGCATAGCTACACCACATCCTATGCCTCCACCAGTTGTCATTGTAGAACCTGCTTGTGCACTTCTGTTTGAAACAAGACTAGCCTCTGCATTAGCAAAGACCATAGGCAATGAACCTTCAACCTTGTAAAGGGAAACTTGCCACACTAGGTGGTGAAAGAGCTATACTCAAAACATATTCGCTTATGGTGTATTGAGGTACATATACAGCTGCCAACTACATATTCTAGTAATAAAAGGTTACCTGATGACATGTAAGAAGCTGCAGTTGGATACAGTTGTAGATGTGATGTCAGATTTGGAACATAATCTTTAGATTAATTTCTGAAGGAATGATCAATCCAAGTGTTATTAATTGTTGTAAAGTCGTTGTGCCAAATTTTGGGATTAAATCCAACGAGTTTGAGATCAGTTTGATTGGAAATGAAATTGTTGCTGGTACTGATCTTGTTTTGATAAATTTAATTGATGAGACTAAGCTTAATATTGTTTCTTTTGCTAGCTTTCATCATCTGAAGCCTTGGTTATATCCGCAACACTAAATCTTTGCAGTAATATCAACTCTCATTGATGCACTTGTGATTCTGTGAAAGTACTCACCACTAGGTTTCTTCTTGGAGCTTCTACTTCTCGGTTCCCTCTGCTAAATACTTGATTACATCTATTGTCCTTAAACCAAAGTTAACAGACCTTGTCTGATGGATAGCTGATTCCTGAGATACAATGCTTACCCTTGAGCTAAAGTAACCACTATTAAATGCCTACCTAACCCCATAGACTTAAGTTAGATATGTTAAAGGAAGACGATGCAGAATCTTGTGCACTAGCAACCATAAAGATCTAATCAAGGATTCAGATCTCCTTCTGCATTTGCTGCAGGGCTCAAGGAACCGGATTCATTAATCATTATATAGAGTGGATGGTGTGGGAAGAAAGTCTTCCTCTGTTGAACTAAAATGCATTAGAGAAACAGACAATTGATCACCAAAGCATCTGTGGTGCATCTTGAAAAAATGATTGCTCTCTGGTCTTCACTACAACCAAGGAGGCCCTTTCTAGATATTATTTTGTGTTTCAGGGACAACCTATGGAAATTAACATCCCTTGAACTTATTTAAGCATCATTTTCATTGGTCCCACTTTCAATATGAACCTGCATCGCAACCAAGGGCTTGTAAGGAGTATGCCTCCTTCGCACTACTTGAGAGATAGTGTTTCCATATTCATTTCCAGGACATAAAATTCAAGATGAAGATCTTAAATGCCCTCACCAAGCCCACTATTTAAATGGATCTAAGATTTGGGGGGGGTAGCCTCGGTCACACATAGCAGTTTCACACTGAGAAGGCCTGAGCTATCATGCTCTAGTGTCTTATCCAGTGCAAACTAACATACATTGGTATATCATATAGTAAGAGTTTGGTGCATATTCCCTTCACCTCAAGACAAGATTTCAACCTTATCATCTATCTTCACAAAATGTGGCAGATGGAAGACTCCTTTTTGGGAGGCAAGTGTTACCATTTCCTGGCACTTTGTGCTTTAAAGAGACTTTCAACCGATTGTCAATCAGGTCGATGGACTTATTGGTTCTTTGAGGCAC
Source organism: Larix kaempferi (assembly GCA_027924585.1). Classification (NCBI taxonomy): domain Eukaryota; kingdom Viridiplantae; phylum Streptophyta; class Pinopsida; order Pinales; family Pinaceae; genus Larix; species Larix kaempferi. The sequence continues at coordinate 8,530,530 of BSBM01000314.1, forward strand.
AATCATCTCTTGAGGCAGTGGGTATTTCCATAGATCACCTCCCTCCCTACTTGAACTCCCATGATGCCCCTTTCCACCTCCTTCTCCCGAAAAAGAGGAAATTAGTGCTACATTCAAGGGTGATATTTGTAGGAGATTCACCCACGTTTTCTAGACTAAACCATTTGGACCTTTGCATCCTGAGTTGGACTTTTACTCTGATCACTTCCTCCAAATCACCAACAAGCTTATCATTGAACCATGATATCTTCAATTTTAACTACTACATGGGCTTTGCTTTCTTCTCAACTAGCATCGACTGTGTTCAAGCCAGTTCAGTGTTGATACAAATCATCATCTGCCCAAAGTAGATTAGATATGCAAACTTTTCTCTTTAGTAATGGTTGAAAATGAGAAGCAATTTATTTTTAGATGTCATATCTACTATGAGATTAGAGGTAGATTTATTTGACTCTTCAAGGATTCCAGTCAATCTTTATTGGCATTCTTCAAATACTTTGATCACCATTGCCTTTCCTTATACATGAGGGAGGCCTTCTCTCAAACAATGTCTACCTCAAATCTCTTGTGCAATAGCAACCTAGATTACCTCCTTTCTTCCAATCCAGTGCACTCGAGTGATGAAGCATTGTAGCCACTCGGCTAGGCAACAATAGGACCATCTAGCATTTTCCCCTAGCCACACCACTCAGGGTCCATGTCATTCTAAATCAAGGGCTTCTAGTAGGATCAAAGTTGTTCAGGGGATCCATTTATGCAAAACACCTACTCTGAGATTCCTTACTAGTTTGTTTTCTTCTCTCTTCTTCCTCCCCAACAACCACCAAGCGCAGGTTGATGCCATCCAAGCTTACCCCCAAAAGCCCCATCACGCTAAGCCACTCTGTAGAATACACTATCCAATAGGAACTTGGTGTTAACGTAGGGACTATTGATTTGGATGATAAGCAACGCCAATTCCTTCCTCTCCTTGTTGCAGTTGCATCTTTGTCTAGGCTATGTTCCTTTACTTGCTCTTTTTTCGCTGTATAGTGTTTTCGACTTTTCGTTCTTGGGTTAACCTAGTTGTATGGCTATGCTTATGCCATTTCATTTCCCACTACTCTTGTACTCATATCTCATTTCATTTATCTCATTTTTAGGGGATAATTTGCACCCCACTATATAGGCTTGGCTATTTATTGTTGGTTGTAATCACTAGTCCCTTTGACCTAGGTTCACCTTTAGTGGAAATTACTACAAATTTCAAATTTCCATTTTTTTCTAAAATCTAGTGATAAGGAGGAATTAAGTCCTATATTATGTTCATTTCCTCCAAAAATATCAATAGCTGAATCCTTTGGAGTAGCCAAAATGCCACCTATTCTGACCCTCTATATAGTTGAATATAATAAAAAAAGAGAATCATCAGGAGATTCTTTGCCCTAAGTTTCCCATTGGGTTTGGTTAGTCATCAATGAGAGTTACAAGGCCATTGAAAAATCAACTATGTACTTGTGCCTTTATCTATCTAACAAATAAACTTTTAAGATACAAAAATTCTGAAACATTGTGACAGATGAAAGAATTCATGACACACTACACAGACGTCAATCACCACATGAAGCAAACCTCATCATTCAGACAAACAACCAGCAGTAATGGAGAGAAATAAAAAACTCACTTTTAATATGTTGAAAACTTGGTCCCTCAAGAACATTAACAAATATAAACTAAGAGAAAGGCCATCTATCTGAATTGTACTTAATAAGTAACCATGATATTTATCTAAACGTCTGAATTCACTTAATTTCAGTGTAAATAGTGTAAGTAAATAGAACAATACAATCAAATCAGACAGTGCAAAATCCTAACAATGTAAGCAAATAGGATGGTACAAGCAAATAAGCCAATGTAAAAGTGCAAAAACTGTGTTAAAACATCACATGGAATGATAGTAATTTACTTCCATGAGGATTAATGTTTCCTTTCAAGAAGGCTATGTGCTGATAGCAGTATACAGCTAGCTCACACAAAACAAAGAATTTAAATGAATATTTATGAAGCCACAATATTGACAACCCAATGACCCAGTATCTCAAGAATGTGGACAACCTAAACTAATGTAAATACCATCTATGTGAATTCCACTTAATCATTAACTGGTTCCTTTTATCCAATGATATCAATTTTCAATGATAGATATTAAGCAACATTTTCCCACTGTGACAACAATCAATAGGTCAGTTGGTACTATTTTACCTATAGAAGGCCAAATGTTAGGTCCATAAAATTCCTTTGATGCTTGAGGATCATCCTCAACCACCTCAACTCCAATATAAAACCCTCCTTATAGTCCCCTGCTCACAAAATAGAAATGCATCTTTGTAATTTTTGTTACCAAAAGAAGCTGGAACAATGTAATTATTTTCTGAAACATCATTGATGTTGGTGTGATATAGAACTGATATGTAAGTGAAACAAACCCTTGATCTAAAAAAAATGTAAAGAATAGATTGCAAACCAATATAAGCAAGAATAAGAAAGAAGATTTAACAAAGGAAGTTTGTGTAAAATTATTCAGTAAGAGCAGCATTATGAACTATTATTGATGTTCACATTTTATTTTTACATGTTACCATTTAATACTTGACTTCAAATGACAAGAAGCCTTCAATTAAGTAAGAAAAATATCATAGATAATTCTCTTGAGAAGAAATAAAACAGTCGACCACATATACTGCAATCTCGGAGAAAAATACAAAGAAAAGATCAAATTTCAGTCACCATGATACCCAAAGTTGTTGTGTTTTTCCTTTTGCAGAATAAAAGGGGAAACCATCCCCGACACAAACATGGAGAAAGCATACTGTCAACCTCATAATTAAGCAGCCACATCCAAGGGGTATCTATGACATCGAAACTCACCAAGACTTTCCCCTCTTTTTTTTTCCATTTGTCCTATACTAGGAGTGGGGTGTATTAACATGGGAGAACATGTACAACACGGTTTGAACTTTGAAGTTTGAACCTTAGTCATCACTACGGCAAGCACTCCACCTTACTGTTGACCCAACAAGCCACCCAAAACTGGTATTCACAAACACCATTTCACCCAATTTATTTTGTCACGTAGGATACTACCATTTTAGGTCAAGACCTTTTCCTAAGTCTTTCAAAACGAAAAAATTAATGCTTGTCTAGTAGGTTTGTCATCCTTAAATGGAAAACTCTTGCAAGGGGGAAAGGCATGGAATCACATAAGTTGGCATGATAACTAGTATATTAAGGGAATCTTCAACTCTGCATCATAAAACATGTTAGAATTTAGGGGGATACATTGTGACATGTGACCTAATGGCCACATTGTATATATTTTGTATATAGTTGTAAACTATAATGTGAACAAAAAAATTATGGCCGATGACAGGCCAAAAGTCAAATTTTAATCTTATAAAATTATTGCATCACTACATATATGGTACTCCTTTTTGATAGGTTCAAATCTTGTAGAGTCCCCGGGGTTTTCATCCACTATTTTGGCTGGTGGTTGAGCTGCTCTCCATCCAAATATTCCAGGGAAGAGGGAGGAATCCCATGAGGTTTTCCTTGGAAAAACAAATTGGTACTCCTTTTCAACATTAATCTCTCGATTATGTTTTATTCCACTTCTTCTCTTGCCTGGTATGAATGTGCACTCCAATTTGTTATTATGGTATCATAGCCAACACACAAGAGAAGAGTGAGCAGTCCCATATTTGATCTCTGTAAATTTATAGGACCCACTACACAAGAAATAATGACCATGGAAGATATAATGTCAGGCATATGAGCAGAGAAAGATGGTAGAATCGGCATAGGAACTCTTTGGCACGGGAGGAAAACAAAGGAAATGTTAATGGAATGCATGGTAGCTTGATGCATGTAGCATGGTTCTCACACAACAAAATTTGTCCTGTAACCACGTGAGTGTTGGAGCATAATTATGTAGAAGGCTTATGTTGTAGATCCAGAAACCTATTTCTCCATTTCAAAGGCATCAGGTTGTTAGTGAAATGTGCAGCAAAGTCTTGAGATTTGACAATGGTTGTGGTTTGTTTCTTTGCATTTAGCAATGTTGTTGAATGTAAATAGTAAATGTCCAGAAAGCAGACTGTTGTGCATGAACCCCACTCTTTGACCAATGTGGATAATGCTGAGAAGATCTCCAATTGTGTCCACGTGATATTGTGCTTGGTGGCATGATAAAGCAGGACATTGAATAAGTTCAATGTTCAAACAAAGGAATAATTACTGAGGGCATGAAAGCTTTCATGTTTCCTGTGCAGGGTTGCTGCTGAAATGGGAAGAGGAGGATTATCTCATATCCACATGGAAAGGAGATAGCATGCAGAGTATTGATAATTGGCGATGGCATTGGGTCTAGAGGTGCAGATAGGAACTCGCATTGAACAGATGAAGGCAGAAGTACAGTTATGATTGCAGACCTAAAATGTTGGTTGTTGGATGATATTGATCATGGTTGATCCATGAAGCAATTTGTATGGACAAAAGTGGAAGATTCATGTCCATATTCAAGAGTTTAGTAGATGGCAATTCGCATCATTAATTAGATTTGGGCTTACATCGTGGCACCATTAGATATTATAAACTAAAAATCTAAAAACTACTTACTATCAGCATCTAAACTTATCTTGAATTTTAGTATAGGATGTGCAATCATAACTACAACACTGTGTTTTAGATATGACTTGCTCTAGATGATGGCAAAAAGTGACAAGTCTGTGGATGGATGTAGTAGCTTACCCTATGCCCTGAAGTGCCATTAGGGTCTCTTATAAGTGATGGTTCTCCTCCAAAGTGCCCATCAATGAAAAGATCAAGTTATTTCTGCATGAAAGTCCTCTTCAACAGGTTTGTGCCCTTCCCAGCTGAACAACATGGTCCTCACAATGGAATATTGGCCTAATACTGAAGAGACAAGGCCCACACAACAAATTCTTAGCCCATAAATGAAGTCACATCCCCTATGGCAGGTGACACGACCTCTCTTTAGAATGTATGTTTCCTTTGCAAGGAAATACGACCTCAACAGTGAAGGGGAAGACCTCAGGGAGTGAACTCATCCTCTGAAATGCAATACGTTGTCCCTTTTTTTTAATCAGATCAGTCTTCAAGATGAATGCCACGCCCCCTTTTTCTCTTTGTGTTTTCTCAATGACAGTTGTGCCCTCCTCCAATACTCTGGAAACTCATAAATACCCTTACATGATGAACTCGACCCTGTATACATAGTTGGAATGAGGCTGAATGTGCAGGCTTGGCCCCCTTTTGTTGGGTTCTCCTCCAAAGTGCCCAGCAATGAAAAGATCAAGTTATTTCTGCCTGAAATTCTTCTTCAACAGGTATGCGCCCTTCCTAGCTAAACAACATAGTCCTCACAATGTAATATTGGCCCAGTACTTAAGAGACAAGGCCCACACAACAAAGTGTTATCCCATAAATGAAGTCACATCCCCTATGGCAGGTGACACGACCCCTCTTTAGAATGTTTGGTGCTTCTGCAAGGAAATACGACCTCAACAGTGAAGGGTAAGACCTCAGGGAGTGAACTCGTCCTCTGAAATGTAATACGTTGCCCCCTTTTTTTGGCGCCCCTTTTTTTAATCAGATCAGTCTTCAAGACGAATGCCACGACCCCTTTTTCTCTTTGTGTTTTCTCAGTGACAGTTGCGCCCTCCTCCCATACTCTAGAAATGCAGAAATACCCTTACATGATGAACTCGACCCTCTATACACAACTGGAATGAGACTGAATTTGCATGCTTGGCTTTTCATCTACTAACACTAAGAGTGATAGTGATCAATGTTTTGGAATTGGGAGTGCGGGAAGACTTTCACATGTGTTTTTGAAATTAAATATTGGGGGTTATGTTAAATATAGATTTGATATATTTGTCATTTATTTTAGTATATGTTTTTAACATATATAAAAATATTTAAAATGATTTTTAAATTAGTATTAACCTAGGTTATAATTTAAGTTTCAAATGTAGTTTTTAATTTAAGTTTTAACATTTTTTTAATTTTGTTTTTATTTAGGTTTTTAACATATTTTTAGGTTTTATTTTATGCATTTTAATATTGATTATGATGATGAGGAAAAAAATGACAATGACGATGATGATGATGATGATGATGTCAATGGTGACGATGACAATAATGATGATGTTGTTGATGACGATGATGATGAGATTCAGTTAAAAAATAGATGGGAGTCTTGTTGTGTGGGCCATTTTTATTAGGCACTGAAGAAATCCAAGTCAAAGTGAACAACGAGAGAGAGGCCACACAATGAAATAGCAAGGATAGCAAGGAATGAGCAACCCTCCACCTTTTAAACGACATCATGCAATGCCCCAAGAACCTACCATAGGTTAATCCATGGACTTAAAAATACAATGGTTCCTTGATACCTATGGCCTTCTGAAGAAAAAAGGTGAGGAACTTCCAACTTAAACCTCTTTCCACCCATCCTTACAATACTCTAGGCACCAATACTTATTCGCTAAGGAAAGTGGGTGAATAGAATTGGGGTAGAATGCAATGATAAACTTCCTCCTTTTAAATTGTGTAGTGTAATGCCCTAGGAACTTGCCGTAGGCTACATAGTGACTTATACATAGATGAAATATGAAGGAAGGACTCACGCAAAAGGTGAGGTTTGCAGCACTCAACTGGAGGTGAAGCTCATGATGGAGGTGAATCAGAAATGAAGTTGGAAGAATCGAGGTTAAGGAATATAGGAATCAACCTCTAAAGAAATATGATGGGAGGAGAGAGCTCATGATTAGGGTTATGAACGGTCTCCTGCAGTATAAAATGGTAGAAAACTCATACATCATGCAGAGGAGCGCAGAGGGCAGGTTTGGTAGGCAGAGGAGCATAGAGGGTAGGTTTGGCAGGGACTGAGCATGCATGAGTTATGAAAAATCTCTAATACCACTGACAGGTATTAACTCTCGGATGTATTATTCATTCACTGAACATGTCAATATATGCATTGATTTCTGACCTTTGGTTTTAATATTCCACAGGTCAGTTGGAGTCTTCACAACTCTTTGTCTTCTACGGTTACAAACAACCCTAGGATTCTAACAGATATGATCTACACTATTGTATTTATATATGTACATTAAAAAATGGTGATGACAACACTACTATCCATCGAGCAAAAATTCATTATCCTTGTCATTTATCTATGCAAAAACTTTATCATTGTATGTAGTTTATCTCCCTGAGCCATAGAGGAGCTTTGATTATCAATCTCATATTTGTTAGTGTTTTCTCTTCACAAGTTCATTTATTTTTTATACGTTTTTCATCCCTATGATGCTCGAACTATAAAAACAATCGTAAATAGGGATTTTTGTATATTTCCATCATCATTTTTGAATGACTATTAATATTTATAAATGGTATGTTAAACCCCTCCCATGGCAGTGCCTCCTTGAAAACCCAAAATTCCATTATCTATCTAATTGAGCATTCTTATTGGCATCACTATCCATGGTTATGCGTTGACATCTCTTTAATGTATTATTTATCTTTGCATAGGTGTTGCAACGAGCCTCTATTCCACTAACCTCCATTAAAATTGTAATTAGTAGCCCCTTAAGCCACAATCGCCCAAAACCAACATCTACATTAAAAACAAATTGGTGTGGGAATTCCTTATAAACCATGTTTATATCACAAACCGTCATGTATATGGTAAAATTCACAACACACATAGGACTAATGTCTTGTACCATGAGATTCACCCCTTGTGTGTGAAAACCTGAAATGGCATCCACATTGCCTACCTTCCAACAATTTTGTATCTGGGGCTTATGGCGTAGTGGACACATAAATTAGTTGTAGAGAGAAAAATTTGTGGTCATGAAATTGTATTTCTCAACAAGTTTTGAAACATAAAGGAGGTCCATATTCAAGAGAGGCTTTAGAAAGCTTCTCAATTTCTTAAAATGGTGACCATATCTCACATGTAGATTACATATTCCTTATGCAGAACCTTTTCGCTAGTTTAGGGAACCATGATGTCCCATGAACCCCATAGGAACTTGTAGTGGCTTTACAACATGCATTTTATTTCTAAATATGGCGTGGGCCAAGAGAATCATCCATGGTGTTACAAATTTTAAAATTCCTACTATATCCCACTTGTAGGGTAAATATTCTCTCTTTAGGGCCCTATGTGATGGCTCAGGTCCTTATGCATCACTCATGATCCATAAAGGAAAATTGTGTGGCCTAATACTCTATCTTTTAACCATGGACCATGGCGTGGGTTGTGAGAATCATACTTGGTGTGAAAAACCTTGAAATGAGAACCATACCTTGATCTCATGTCAAATATTCCCTTTGCATGGCATCTGTGGTGGCTCAAGGCTTGACACAAGGCTCATGAATCATAGAGATAAATTTTGTGTCCCAAATAACTAGATTTTGGCATCAAACCATGTATTGGACACTTAAAAGAGTCCCTATGTAAGGCTTATCTAGTGTTTTGGGGTGTTGTAATGGCCCATGAGCCCCTTAGGAAATTCATATGGCCTTAGACCCTATGTTTCCTTAAACTCCATGGTTCAATATCACCACACATACCTCAAAAGATAATATTTGACCTACATGTGTTGCATGGTTTCCATTAGAAGTTTTTAAGCACCAAGGATGGTTCTCAATGTATTGGGCATGGTTCAAGGGGGGGCACTAATTTCTTAGGGCCTAGAAGAGTCTTTTAATGCTCATGGACCATGCACATTGTATGTTTTAAGTGATATGGAAGAGGAATGGGCCAATTACGTTTATTTGCTCAATCATAGTGCACTAAAATTTCAAAGGAGGAGGACTACCTCAATGGTAAAGGAACAAAGGTCACTACATGGTTTTCTACATCGGGGATGGTTTTTAGGGTCATGAACATGGTTCAAGGAGGAAAACAATGTATTAGGGCCTAAAAGAGGCTTTTATCACTCATGGACAATCAACACAATAAAAAACCACGACACAATGCATATAGAGTGAATAATTGTCCTACACGGATCATATGCTTGTTGTTGAAATCTTTCAAATGCCATGGATGGTTCTTGTGGCCTTTTGCAGGGTTTAGGAATAAAAACCGAGGTTGCAGGCCCTAAAATATTCATCTTTATGTGTTATGGATATTTCCACCCTGTGGAAAGATGGGAAATCCCTTGGATCACTTTCCCAAGATCTAAGACAGAAAGGGGTGGTATACCAATATGTTTCCATCACTAGATCTAATCAATCACATACAACACATGAGAAAAGAAGGAAGAAAGATTAACTCACCTTAGCTTATAAGTGCTCATTTGATGATGGCCATGATTGATGTAGATCAAGTTGAATTGGCTCCAGCTCCACTTGATGATCAATCTACACACATATAGACAAAGAAAAACCTTCCTCAAACCTTTCTATAAACATGTATAAAATATGCATGTAATTGACATAAAATACTATATCTATACTAGATCTAAGCTAGATCTATCAAGTGACTATTTATTATTGCAACAATACTTGATGTGTGGTCAATAACACTAGCATTCTTTCATGTAGTACTTTATTGGCTTAAGCTCGAATAAACATTTGGAATCTAGGTGCTACTTTTGTCAACATGCCTAGTGCTTTCCCTGGCACAACATTGGAGTTTTCCTGGATCAACATTGGAGTTTTCCTGGTGCAATCCCTAGTCATGTAATTGTTAGGGTTGTTTAGATGTCCCTACATTCATTTTGGTGATAGTAGGGTCATTTCGATGTTGTTACAGACATATAGGTGCCATTAGGATCAACAGGATCTAGAAGTGCTACCACATGCATAATCATCATTGACATCGACATCATCATCATCATCATACAATAAATCAACATCATCATCATCATCATAGTCATCAAGTACATCATTGTCATCATCAATATAATCATGATAATAATGAGCAAGGAACCCTACTTCCTTGCAAGAATGGATGATATATTCTTATAATTAGCAAATCATATCCATAAGCTCCATCATAATTACCATAATGCATCATCATCATGTTGTTAGGGTCAATCAGATGCCATTAGGGTCTATCAAATGTTGTTGGTGAAAATCAAATTCCATTAGAGCAATTTAGGTGACATTAAGGTAATTTAGCCCACATTAGGATCATTAATCGAGATCCAAAAGTGTCATGATTACAGTAAATAGGTGCCACTACGATAAATAAAGATCCATAAGTAACATGATCATCCTTGTGCTTTTACGGTGAGTCAAGTTTCATTAGGGTCACTCAAATGTTGTCAAGGACAGTCATATGCAATTAGGGTCATCTAGGGGATATTATGGTCACTCTGATTCCATTAAGGTGAATTATGTTTCCATTAGGACCAACCAATATCAAATAATGCTATAATAACCTGCATCATCATTATTGACATTGACATCATCGTCATCATCAACATCCTATTAAATATTATATAAATCATCATTGCCATATTTATAATTGTCAATATATGCATCATCATGTCATTAGGCACACTATAATGTCGTTATGGACCATAGGATTCCTTAGGGTTATTTAAGATTAATTAGGGTCTCTTAGTTTCCAAAATGGCCATTTAGGTGCTACTTCTGTCAACATGCATAGCATTATCCCTGGTGCAACATTGGAGTTTCCCTGACACTTTTGTATGGCACAAGTCCTTTCGAACTTCCTGGAGCAATTCCAGGAACAATGCCCAGCGATATGCTTGACTCTATACCTGGCGCTATATCGGACATTTTTCCTGGTGCAATTCATGGTGTAATTCCTTTTAGAATTCCTGGCGTAATTCCTTCCAAAATTCCTGGCGCAATCGCTTACTATATACCCACTATAAGAAAAAAGGTCATTGGTGAGGGTCATGCCTGTGACGGACCTTTAAGGGTTTTCACCAATGTCGTATATGATGACGGTCCTTAAAACATCGTCATTATAAGTTCCTTTTCAGATGGTCCTTTAAGGTTTGTCACCAAATCCCTTTTCAGTGAGATTTTTGGTGAGGGTTGTTAAAGGCCCGTTGTTAATTCTCTCTTTGGTGACACTTCTAGTGACAATCTTTTATTGGGCCTCACCAATACTCTTTTTGGTTACTTTTGGTGACTGTAGAAAAATGTTTGTCACCATTGATCATTCTAATGAGTTTTTTATGACGCTATGTGACCATCTCTATAGTTTTTGACAAAAGATAGTGGTTCAAGACCACTGCTATGGAGTCTTTGTCATTATGTGTCCAAGGTCATAGTGGTTAGAGTCAATCAATTTCTTGATAAGTTAGTGTGTCAATGGTATTAGGTGCAATATAACTTATTTTGGGAGGTTAAGTGTGATAGTTATCAGTATCACTTATGTCCATGGGTTAAGTGTGACATTTATGAATATCATATATTGCTTCCATTACTTTTACATTCAATAATTTTATGCAATTCAGCTGCCATGTTTGCACCATCCAATCTATTCTCATGAGAACAAATGTGAATAAATTTTGAATTTTTTATTAGGATTTCTTGAGAATCTGAAGCTTATAAGTCTGTCTCTACTTATTTTCCTTGTAACTTGACAATTAGCTCAAAATTAATCTCACTTACTTTGTCAGAAATGATATCAATGTTGGGTTTTTTTACAACTTCACTACATGTGACACTATCCATTCTTTGTTCATTAGACACTATACTTTTATTAGTTTCTTTCTCACTTATGTTAAGAAGTAAATGCCTTCTATTTTGATAAACGTAATAATTTCCATCAAAATGATGCATACCTATTGTGTCTTCAATTCTTTGCTTTGTTTCTTCAATTTTATCAGTGGCATGGGGGGTATCATTTCCCTCAAGTAATGAGAATTACTTAGTTGTCCTTTGAGTCAACGAATGACTCAAGCCTCTTAGGTTTATCACTAGCAATTTCCCTTTAGATGAAGTTCCACTAGTATGTGTAGGAACCATATTATTGTGTAGGAACCATATTATTTAAGACATAATCAAGCCGGTTAATTCCAATAATGAACGAGACTAACTTGCTAACTAGCCATGCAAAGATTCCCCTTCATGGATAGCTTCTTAGAGGGACTATGGCCATTTAGGCCATTTAATTGTGAGACAATAACATGTCTGTGATTCCCTTAGATGTTATGGGTTACACGCATGCTACACTGATGCAGCCAATGGTTTTTTCTCCTTGGTTTCAGAGGATTGGGAAATATTCTTAGACCATTGCAATTATTGGTCTTCAACAAGGAATTCCTAGTAAGCGCGTGTCATCAAATCATGTTGACTATGTCCCTAACCTTTATACAGGCCGCTCATTGCTCCTATCGATTGAATGATCTGGTGAAGTGTTTGGATCATGTCAACGAAGGTGGCTCACCTCCTTTGACATCATGAGAAGTTTAATGAACCTTATCATTTAGAGGAAGGAGAAGTCATAAAAAGGTTACCATAGGTGAATCTATGGTAGGATCATTAACAAGCAATTATCAGACGATACCCCTTTGTGGGATAGGGGATAGTTGCATGACCCATGTGGTCGGCTTTGTAGTGCATGGTGGTGCCTCACCATTCCATCCACACAATGCGAATAGCTCGGTCAGTGGGTGTAGGAGGTTGGATCCCACTAAGATGTGGGGTGGGAGATGACTACGACCCATGTGAGTGGCTTCATTGAGGGAGGTGATGCCTCGTTGTTTCATTTGCATGATGTTGTTTCCTTGATCATGGATCATCAGAAATCAACTCTCCAATAGAAGCTCTCACAAGCCCCTTTCTACCACAATGCATAATCATCAAGGAGTGTTCAGTGGATGGGTGAAAATTCTATGCAATGCATTGGGTCGGCCACCCTAGTCATCCTTGCCACCCTCTTAGGATTCCATCCCGAAAGTTGGGTAGTTTTTTGGGTTCTTTTCTGAAACACCTTTCTGGGTGTATGTGGCATATATCCAACAACTCCTAAATTTTTCCCTTAATTTCTTCATTTTCAAAGAATTAAATCCTACATAAAGCCTCGTTTGGCACAACAACTTTATCTCTCAGGTTGATTCCATGCATGTTCAATTGGATGGATTGGATGCATTTGATGAGGTTCTCATAACAACTCATGATAATATTACTATAATATCTCATCCAATGTCTTCTATTAATTTGACCTCTCCTATAAAACTAGAAGCATGTTTTATGAGTTCCCATGGTCTTGGTGACAATTAAAGGTGTTAATTTATCTTCCTTTTGGGATCACAAAATGATCAAGGAAAACTATTATGAGGCATTGGTTAGTTTATGAGCTTCAATGCCAAAAGTAGTGCTAAATATTAGATGGTTGGGTCCTTTTACCTCATCATCACACATGCTTGGGATTTTCTAGTAGTTAGTGCTTGTTCTTATATAGTTAGTGAAATGCATCTCAATACCATTTTTGCATGAAAAACTTCCTTAGGGAAACTCTTCAGGCACTCTCTCACATTTCATGAATGGCACCCAAAGTAAATGTTGTTGATATACAACATGTATGCCTAACCTTGAGGGAATAAGGTGGATTTGACATTGTGACCTCTTTGGCTAATATGACTTCAGCATGCCAATGTAAACCACTTCAACCAACCCTAAGGGATTTTTGCATTCCACTAAAAAATGTGTGGACAAGTGAAAATAACTCCACACACATTTAGTGGAACTAAGTTTATCTCTACTGTAATTGACTAATATGGAAAAATCCATGTCGCATTTTCGTAAGACACACATATTTGTTCTTGCTGAGCCAACCGATGAGTAGGGATCACAACATACACCCAAAAATAAATTTCTTATTCACTATCTTGTTCAAATTAAATACTATTGAACCCAGATAAAAAATAATATATTCATTCACACAAACATTAACATGTCTATATTAGCATTGAATCAACTCCAAATTCCCATTAAATTTATGAAAATGTATGACAATGTATGGACAACTTGAAGTTGAGCAAAATATTCAAGCAACCGACTATTCAAGTATTCACAGTCTCATGATATGGTATTTATCATCTAGTTAAGGGATACAAACGTTTTGTCTTCTAGTCTATTCATATTGTCTATATTGAACAAAGTACACAAATTCCCAAAATAGAAGAGACAAACAAGGAAGATGATTCGTCTTGAATATTGGCCTTCCATGCACAAACTATTGAGCTCCTCAACTACATCAATATGCCATGTCTACAACAAGAATCACTGCACTATGTTATGAAATGCATATCACATGATTGAAATTTATGCCTATGCAACTAGGTCACAACACCACAAGTGTGTGACAAAGAATATCGATGTTTTTATAACACACCATTACATTCCAAGTTTAATTTGTGTTGAATATTCACCATTGAAATGTGCATCGAGCACCAATACCTTTATACTAACATGCATATCAAACACAACAACCAAATCCACAAGTATGCGCTTAAAAAAATTCTTAATGAACCTCTCCCATCAATTTGATCAATTAATTATGGACTTAGTCAAACTTGTTTGAATAACAGGTATATCCACACAGATTGAACACCAAGGACACCGCTCACTCACAAAGATCATAGATCCGTACACTGGTGTTTTGACATGGTTAAAACCCCCTAGAGGGAAACAGTCCACGGCCACAGCCAAATAACTTCTACGGAGCAATTTATTATGCAGAAGAAAAAATATTACATGAGCTTCTCTCAATAATGGATCATTCGGCAAGTGACCCTCCATGCTCTTTAAATAGATATTGTGGACCAATCGGGTGTTAAGCCGTATATCAAGTTTCGTTAATATTAATAGAATTTGAACCGTCGGATCACTTTATATCGTGACCATTCGATTACATATATACAAATGCATACCTAACGGATATACGAGACCAATATGAACTTAACTAACTCCTAAGTTTCAAAAATATCCTAACACCCCCCCTTAAGAACAACTTGGGATAGGATTGAAGGATTTACAAAGGTGACACAAAATTAGGAGGAGGAGGCATTAAAGCCTATCCTCCCTTAATGACAACTTCTTGTACTCCTAGCATAGTTTGAAGTTTGGAAAAATTCGCTTTGGTAAGAGACTTGGTGAAAATGTCTACAACTTTATCATTTGTTTGACAATAGCACACTTCAAGAACATGATCCTGGAGGAGCTTTCTAATGAAGTGCATGTGAATTTCAATGTGTTTGCTGCGTTGATGTTGGACTGGATCTTTGGCTAACTGAATGGAACTCTGATTGTCACACCACAGTGTGGTCAGATGCTGCTGTTGGAACCCAAACTCTGAAAGGATCTGTCAAAGCCACATGGCTTCCTGACTAGCACGAACAGTTGCACAGTACTCAGCTTCGGCTGAAGAAAGAGTGATTGCACTTTGTTTCTTAGAATCCCAAGAAATAGGTCCTGAACCCAGAGTGAATACATATCCTGCATTAGAATTCCGATCATCGGGGTAACCGGCCCAATCGAAATCAGTGTAACCAAATAAAGGAGTCCCCCACGAACTATAATGTATCCCGAACTGAACTGTACCTTGAACATACCGAAGGATTCTTTTTGCTACTTTCCAATGAATTTCATGAGGGCATTGCATATATCGGGAAACAAGACCAACAACAAAGGAAAGGTTAGGATAGGTGTGAGTTAAGTACAAGAGGCTACCAACAAGTTGACGATACAAAGTAGCATCTACTTCGGGTGTTGAACAAGTGGTAGAAATTTTGACTCTAGTATGGAACAGAGAGGGAGCTAGTTTACAATATTCCATGTGAAAGCTACGAAGAAGATCACATGCATACTTAGACTGGGAAAGGGAGATACCTTTCGGAGTTTGCAAGACTTAGAGGCCAAGAAAATAGTGCAAGTGTCCAAGGTATGTCATTTCAAATTGTTGCTTGATACTTAAATTCACATGGTCGATAAGTTTAGGGTCACTACCAGTAAGTATTAGGTCATGAACATAAACGACTAGGATTATGATATGGTCATTTAATTTCTTGGTATATACATTTGAATCAGAATGCCATATGGAAAAACTAATATCTAGAACAAATGTGTCCATTTTATCATACCAAGCCCAAGGGTCTTTCTTAAGGCCATAGAGAGATTTTTTGAGGTAGCAAACAAGACTTGAGTCGGATTGAATGTAACCAGGAGGTTGTTCCATGTAGATTTCTTCTTGCAAATCCCCATGCAAGAAGGAAGATTTAACATCCATTTGATGAACTTCCTAATGAAAATATGCGGCAAGGAAAAGAATAAGGTGGATGGAATTCATTTTGGTTACCGGTGCAAAGGTTTCAATGTAGTCTATGCCTTCAACTTGAGAGAATCCTTTAGCAACTAGTCTTTCCTTATGTTTTTCAATACTGCCATTTGGTCCATATTTGGTTTTGTAAGCCCACTTACATCTGACAAGTTTTCTTCCTTTGGGAAGAGGAACAAGATCCCAAGTGTTATCTGCCATTAAGGAGTTGTATTCTTCATCCATTGCTGCATCCCAATATGGATGGCTAGAAGCTTCTTCACATGTCTCTGGATCATAGCTTTCTGGAACTTGAGCTAGATGTAATGAGGCTCGCTGAAACTGAGAGCGAGTACGATGCCGATTTGTAGGATCACTGATAATATCACCTGCAACTTCTCTAGTAGAACAGACCCATATAGGAAGTTGTGAAGCTGGTGCTAGAGGAGGTTGAGCAGGTAGAGGAGTATTTTCATCCTCGCTATCATCATCATCTGAAGAAGTAACCGGAGTAGGAGAAATATCAAGAGGTGAAGAAGAAGAAGAAGATGAAGGCACAAGCGCCAAATTAGGCTCGCGGGCTAATATATATTCATCAAATTGGATGTCTCTTCTTATAATTATATCATGAGAATGTAGCAGAAGAAGTCTATAGCCTTTGACATCTTGAGAATAACCAACAAATATGCACTTTTCACTTTTAGGCTACAATGCTTTCTGTTTTTCATCCGGAATATGAGTCCATGCTTCACTACCAAACACACAGAAATGACTGACATCTGGTTTAATTTTACTCCATGCTTCTTCCAGTATAATTCCTTGTAAAGCTTTAGTGGGGGTGCAATTATGTAGTTTGCACAATTTATAGCTTCAGCCCAATATGGAAGACCTAGTCCTTTAGCTTGGAGCATACAATTAGCATAAAATGTGCATTCCTTCATTTTAGACTCAATCCAATCAAGATCGATGTGCATCTCCCATAGGATTTTCCAAGTCCAATTTTTCCCAAACATGTTTGTATTGGAGAATATACAAATGAAAAACATTACATCCTAACTACGCTTCACAATGAAACTACATACAAAAAACTAAGAAAATTTGATACAATGTAACTTTGATAACATCATTGGACAAACTTGAAAGTAACATTCCTTGCAACCCATGAGGTCAACCCAATTTTTACCTTTTCTTTCATTCCAGAGGATCCTAGCCATAATATTTGTGTACTCAATTTCTTTACCAATAAAGAAGGCAACCAAATTTAAATCCTTTATTTTATTTTTCCATTTTGAATTTGAAAGCTATAGAAGGGAAAAACAAGGATGGTAAAAGGGTAAAAATGTGAAGCACCAAGAGAGTTGACATACGTTTCATTTTAGTATATTTAAATTACACATCCTATCTATGATGGAGTTGAAATACAATAAAAATAACCTCTTAGAAGGTAAGTAGTAGCTTAAAGATGACTTAAAGATAAGTAATTGTTCTTAAGGTTAAAATATTTATCCTTTTACCATAAGTGACTAGTGTCTAGGGCTTTAGATGACTAGGCAAAGAATTTCAAGAAGGTCAATTACTCTTTTCTCAAAATGACTATGCAATTACCTAGACCTTCAGTAGAAGCACACCTATGAATTTATTGAACTTGAACCCATTGATCTATATCATGATCGTGTGCCTTAGCTCCTTCATCTAGAGTTTGTATTCATAGTACCATATCTAATAGGAGTAGATTGAGATAGATATGGAGATTAAAAATCCTTTCACTTGTTTCAAATAGGAGAGATTGGTTTACTTAGAACCAATTATTTACCAATCAGAAAAAGTGGAAAAAGAACCACTTGCAGATGAAGATCCATATGCACATATATGTTCAATTGCAATTATTTACCAATCAACAAAAGTAGCAAAAGAACCACTTATAGATGAAGATCCATATGCGTATATGTGTTGAATTAGTTGGCAGTGAGAGTAGTACAAGTTGTAGTTTTTTACAACTATAATATCAGATGGTAGAGTAGTGCAATGCCTAGTTTCATAAAATGTTGCATCCCTAAAAAAAAAAATTTATTTAGTTAGTAGGATATTCAATACTATCATGCAACCTTTCAAATGCTATGTCTATCTAGTCAATTCTAAGTCCCTTTACAATTTAATTTCATAAAAATAAATAGACATTATTATTATTATTACTAAATAATATTACACTATTCATTGCTTTTCTTATGTTGAAAAGACATGGACATGATAACCCTTGCTTCAACAATTTTACGAAGATACTATAATCTGTAGAAGGGGTTTCCATGTCTTCTAAGCACTGCCAACAAATGTGATTAGTATTGCAATCACCCACCTTTAGAAGCACAAAAATGATAAACTTGGGAACCCGAGACTTTTTTTAATTTGAAACATTATTAAAATGTCCCCGCCACTCAATCTATTCTCACGAGAACAAATGCGAATAACTTTTGAATTGTTTGTTAGGAGTTGCTGAGAATATGAAGCTTATAAGTCTGTCTCCTACTTATTTTCCTTGTCACTTGGCAATTGGCTCAAAATTACTCTCACTTACTTTGTCAGAAATGACGTCAAGGTTGGTGTTTTTGACATCTTCACTACACCTGACACTATCCATTCTTTGTTGATTAGACACTATACTCTTATTAGTAATTTCTTTCTCACTTATGTTAACAAGTAAATGCCTTCCATTTTGATAAACATAATAATTTCCATAAAATTATGTTTACTTATTGTGTCTCCAATTATTTGTTGTGTTTCTTCAATTTTATTAGTGGCATGGGGGGTATCATTTCCCTCAAGTAATGGGAATTACTAATTTTTCCTTTGTGTCAACACATGACTCAATCCTCTTAGGTTTATCACTAGCAATTTCCCTTTAGATGAAGTTCCACCAGTATGTGTAGGAACCATATTATTTAAGACATAATCAAGGCGGTTAATTCCAATAATGAATGAGACTAACTTGCTAACTAGTTACGCGAAGGTTCCCCTTCATGGATAGCTTCTTAGAGGGACTATGGTCATTTAGGCCATGGACATTTGAGACAATAACAGGTCTATGATTCCCTTAGATGTTATGGGTTGCACACGTGCTACACTAATGCATCCAATGGTTTTTTATCCTTGGTTTGAGAGGATTGGGAAATCTTCTTAGACCATTGGAATTATTGGTCTCCAACAAGGAATTCCTAGTAAGCGTGTGTCATCAACTCGTGTTGATTATGTCCCTACAATTTTTACACACCTTTCATTGCTCCTACCAATTGAATGATTTGGTGAAGTGTTTAGATCATGTCAATGAAGGTGGCTCACTACCTTCGACGTCATGAGAATTTTAATGAACCTTATCATTTTGAGGAAGGAGAATTCACAACAAGGTTACCATAGGTGAATCTATGGTAGGATCATTAATAGGCGAGCATTTGACAATACCCCTTTTTGGGCTAGGGGACATTTGCACTACCCATGGTGCATCTAGCTTTGTTGTGGGTGGTGGTGCCTCGCCATTCCATCCACACAATGTGGCTACCTCGATTTGTGGGTGTAGGAGGTTGGATCCCACTAAGATGTGGAGTGGGAGATGACTACGACCCATGTGACTGGCTTTATTGAGGGCGTCGATGCCTCATCGTTTCATTTGCATGACGTTGTTTCCTCGATTATGGATCGTGGGAAATCGACTCTCCAATACAAGCTCTCACAAACCCCCTTCTTCTATGATGAATAATCATTGAGAAGTGTTTAGTGGATGGGTGAAAATGCTATGCAATGCATTGGGTTGGCCACCCTAGTACTCCATATCACCCATCCAACAACTCTTGAATTTTCCCCTTAATTTATTCATTTTCAAATAATGAAGTCCTACATAAAGCCTAGTTTGGCATAACAAATTTATCTCTTAGATTGATTCCTTGCATGTTCAATCGGATGGCTTGGATGCATTTGATGAGGTTCTCATAACAACTCATGATAACAGTACTATAATAGCTCATCCAACTGCTTCTATTAATTTGACCTCTCTTATCAAACTAGAAGCATGTTTTATGAGTTCCCATGGTCTTGGTGATAGTTAAAAGGTGCTAATTTCTCTTCCTTTTCGAATCACAAAATAATCAAGGAAAACTATTACAAGGCATTGATTAGTTTATGAGCTTCCGATAGAGTAGGACATGCATTCCACTACAACAAATTTGGCTTTTAGGGGGAGTTTTCTTCCACCCTCGAAAGTCACTTTTGGGGGCAGTTTTGGCTTTGGAGGTGGTCTTTACAAAACCCCCCCAATAGCACTGACACTAAAAGTTTTGACTTTTAGAGGTGGTTTTGGAAGAGATCAAAACCACCCCAAAAAGTCACTTTTAGGGGTGGTTCCAAACCCCCAACAAGTTATACAACTTGATGAGAACTTTATACTCAAAATGAGAACTCTAGCCCTAAAAACTCAGATTTTTGCATCAAAAACACCAAAAAACAACCCCAAATCAAAAAGTATTGCTACCAGTAGAACCACTTCTTTTTGGAGCTAAAATTACAACTTTTTTGCAACCATGGGTGGTGGTGCTATAATCAAAACCACAAAATAGACCCAAAATAAATAAAAAAAATGGCAGCACACATTTTTTACTCATTTTTCTTTATGGGGCTAAAATTACAATTTTTTTGACATTGTCGTCTTAACAATTGATGCCTTTGCAATACGAATGTCAAAATCAACCTACAAATCGAAAAGAGGTATTACCAATAGCATGTCTCTTATTTGTCAGGTTACATTTGAAGGCGTTTCTAAACCATGCCCTGAAAACATTTAAATTTGAAAAAAAAAATCTCTTTAAAAGTGGAAAAATTCATAACAATTTCAAGAAAAAAAAACAAATTTTAAGCAAATTTTAACCCAAACACCCTTAAAAAAAACCAAATGTGAAAAAAAATACATGTTTTAAACAACATATTTTGAAAAAAAAAACAAAAAACAAAAAAACCGAAATGAAATCAACTACATTTACATATATTTATAAACCAGAATATAAATAAATAAATAAAATAAAAACTTAACTAAAAAAATAAATATTAAAAAATAAAAAATTTAAAAAATAGAAAATCAAGAAAAATGAGACATAATTAAAAAAATAAAAGTAAAAACTAAACTAAAAACTAGAAACAATATAAACTTGAATAATTTTAAAAATGTGTTAAAATGTTAAAATGTTAAAATATTAAAAAAATAAAAAAGATAACATTAGCTTTTAAAGGTGAGGGGAGGGTTTTATGAATGGGAGGGTCACGTGAAGAATGAGGGGAGTCACGTGGAAGTAGTGGGAGGGGTAATAGGTAGGGGGGCACGTGGTAGTGGATGTGTAATACCTTTCATACCAAGTCCTTTCGTTAAAATATTTCCATAAATGGAATGACTCTCACCTCGTTACGTTTCAGAGGAATGTTTATATGTTGATTTGACCCCGTCAATTGTTGGTTGCTCTAGCATGTTGTCTCTTATCTGAATAATTATATTATACTTGATTTGAAATTTGTCATTTTTTGTTTTGCATAAGTCTGTATGGAAATACCAATTTGGGTTAAGGATACTAGTTTGAGCACCTAACTTCATTTCAGTAAAGAAAGTTTCAATTGGCATGGCTGTTGCACGTAAGGAGGAGCTAGATTTCATTGAATTGTTTGATGAAGATCCATTTAGTAAGAGGATTTTTCAACAAATCAGATAGTATGTGTTTTTTCGAAAATTATGAAGGCACAACCAAGATGTGACCAAGGAATTTTCTCTCAATTTCGATGGAGCTTGTGCTAACATTCAAGGGCTTTTGCTTCCAGATTCAAAATCATGCATTGCTCTCGCTGTAGGATTATCGTAAACAGGGGAAAGATGGTTTAATGCTTGTTATTTGAAAAACCTTGACTCTTGGAACATTTCATGGCAATGGCTGATGTTAGTATTCATTGGAAGAAGGGAGATCAACGCAACTATTTCACTCCTAAATGGGGTAATGTCATTTTCTTTTTGCAAAAATATTTGATTTGTGAAGGGCGATATATCCTTGTATATATTTATCATATTCGGCTTCTCCTTCGCATTAAAGGAGAACAATTGATGAACATTCCATACTTCTTGTGGAAGACCCTGTCTAAAATGGCTTCATCTTCCCAAAAGCGGCCTCAGAAACTCAACAATAGCTTGTATCATCATGGATTAATTAAGTTCATGTTGATCGTGGAGGAATTCTAGAAGAGAAACCTAACGTGGGAACAATTTTTAGTGGAAAAGGGGTTTCAGGAGCAAATTATTGATGATCCCCAATATTTAGTATAATCCCCTCTAGCAGTTTAGACATAATTTGATCCAACACCAACAATTTCTGAACTAATTCAGACCCAACCATCTCCAAAGAGGCATCAAGATGATGAAGAGGTTGATAAAATTTCAGGCACGATGAGAAGAAGATCTGCAAGGTTAGAAGGCATTTCTAAAGAAGCTATTGAAAAAACTAGAATATCTAAAGATATATTCTCCACGATACCCAAACATCCAAGAACTTGTTATGCATAAAGAAAGACTTTAGATTCAACACCCTAGTCAGAATTTGAAGTTGCCAATTTTCAAGACCAAGCTCAGATGGGAGAAGACGAATCTAATCAAGTTGTAAGGCCTAATTCTCTTGGTTTAATTTCAAATAAGTTACATAAGAGGGTTAAGAAACTTAAGACGCAAGTTCATGAATTTAAAGTTTTGGATAGATATGTTAAAAATGAAAATGAAAAGTTAAAACATAGGAGATGAGACAATTACAGAGAAAGAATGATGTTCTTGATAAAAGACTGAAAATTTTGAGAATTCAAGCTCACCAATGAAGCCAACAAAACAAAAAGTTGAGGAAACAAAATAAATTTCTTAGAGATAAGTTAGCATGAACGGAATCAATACCATTGGTTCACGATAATACAAGTTTGGAAAGCATATGGATTTGAAAAGACATAAAGTTAGCATCTTGACATGTACAAGTGTAAAATCCTTAGTCCAACAATATCATTTACCAATCAAACTAATGGTATGAAAAAGAAGTCTGTAATAGTGAGTGTAGTGCATTGGTTTTCTATTATTGTTAACCCTTCTCCTATAAAAGATAATTGCAACAATCAAATAGAGATGAAAAGGATCTCTTTATCACTGTCATCATCATTATCATTGTCTTCGTCATCATCATCAATTTCATCACCAACATCATCATCATTGTCATCATCATAATCAACATAATTTTCATCATCATCCTCATCGTCATCATAATTATCATTCATGTGATTTTCCTTGTCATCATCATCATCATCATTGTCATTATCAACATCCTCACCCTCATCATCATATAACCATGTTATCATCCTTGTTGTCATCATGATCATCATTATCATCAATGTCGTCATCACTGTCATTGCTAATTTGTCCATGGTTATCTAAACCAATAAACCAACCATGGTTTTATATTTATAGGTTATGTAAACCAATAATGGTTCTCATAACCTAAATAATGGTTTATGGTTAACTTTATTGTATGACTCATGGTCCATGTGTAGGGCCCCAGACATAATTACTTTACCTTACAAGTGCGATATGGTGGCCATTACAGTATTTGTAACATTGAGGATGGTTATCATGGGCTAGACCATGGCATGTGAACTAAATTTAGGGTCTAATGCCATATTAATTTGCTACCACATAATATATATGTACATAATCTTTAGCCTACATGTGAGATATGCCCACCATTTTGAGGAGGGGCACATTAGGGATGGTTTGCGAGATTGACCATGACATCCTAAAGGTAAAATCCAAGGTTTTAGTTCATATTTAAATGTTTTGAACACCACATATGGTTCTCACCATTACAATGCCCTAGACCATCACATAGCATATAGTGTAGAGAATTCTTGAAACAAGGCACTTTGTGGTTCTAGGTAAGTGAATTAACATAACCTCTTACTGGTAAGAAAATAAAAGTCCAATTGTCAAACTCAAAAAGAAGCCACATCTTACTCAAACAAGATTAAACTCCATGGAACCAATTATAGTCACTATCAAATATGTGTGGAGTTCACATTTAAAAAACATATTGTAAGACATCAGCTTAGAAGAATGAAAATTGACAAATACCCACATTGGGTTGTTAGTCCTAGTGGTCTAGGGAACACTAAAAATTCTTTACATAATAAATAACATGCATCCAACATCCAATTATATTTTTGGAAGTTTTGAAATACCATTTAACCTTCCAGAGCTCACTTTTGGCATTAGAATAAGAGTTTATATAGCATCCATAAAAGGATTATTGTATGGTGTTGCCATAATTGAAGGGATTTGGATTTAATGAAGCTACAAAGGGGAATTTCTATCATATTATTGGTTGTATTGTTTGTTGTTTGTTTTCATAATTAAACAACATAATAAGTGGCATGAGAGGACTTCATTGGGGAAAATCGGGGAAGAATTTGCCTTATTTTTTTCTTTTTCATTTTTATGTGGATTTTCATGATGATGTATATATTGTAGATGCTCAACCATGATAATGTATATATTGTAGCTTTAAACAATCCTAGCCATTAGCTAGTCCAAATACCTTGAATAATTCATTGAAATCAAAGCAAAATTTTTGGAGGTCATCCTAAAGTATGGCCCCTGATTTGAAAAGGATGTGCCCTCTAGTAAGAAGGAAGAGGAATGTGTCAAGTTAAGAAAGGCCAATAGGAATTGACTCAAGGGTGATTTAATAGGTGTGGTTCAAGATTATTTGTCCCCATATAATAAAGTTTTGAAAGTTTTAGATTTTTTTCATGACATTGGGAAGGGAAAAGTGGTGCAAGATCAACTAACAGACCCAAAGGAAGTGGAACAAGGTAGCAACAAAATGACTTGTTGCAAATAAGGATGTGGGGATAAGACACCGATAATGAGTAGGATATTATCTAACTAATGAAGAGGTGGTAGTAGGAGATTGCCAACTAGTTAAGAAATAAGAATAAAACTAGGAGTCAATCAAGTCAAGTTGAGTAAAATTACATTGGTACTAGCCAAATTGTTCATGTTCCTTCTCACTGCTAGGTGATTTATATAATGTAAAGGATTAGGCCTAAGGAAAATGATGATATTGGCAAAATGTTTGATTTGTGTATTTAATAGTTCATAATGTACTATATTTCTATAATGTTCTTGATTGTCTTAGACTACACTATTCCATGTTTGTCATGTAGACCGATGGAATGATTAATACATACAAGTGAAACAAAATTTGACAATTTGTAGATATAATCTCTTACTTGTCAATTACAAATTTCATTGTTGGACTGAAATTAAGGTGCTAGACATGTCTGGAGGAGAAAAAATGGGTGGAGTATAGGGTTTATATTGATTATTATAAAGTGATTATAAGATTTTCGGTTATTGGCTACACAAGAAATGGATTATTAATCCCATTAGTTTTGAATTTTGCATAGACTATAGTTTCAATTAAAATAAACAAAAAAGTAAAGCACATAGGGGCATATAGGCTGGTAAAACCAAAAAAGAAGATGTGATTATATGATGATGACGACGATGATGGTGATAATGAAAATGGTGTAATCACTAACCATTTCCTCAAGGACTCATAGTTATGCCTCAAGTTCCACACTATTACACAATCCATATAGATTAGAAATTTAGCCTATGCATGGGATGTGGGCACTATTTTGAGGTCTGGAACAACATGATGAATATGTCTTAGATATTAGGGCATTGATTGGGGTTCACATGCCATCTATGGGGCCTCAAGCCACCACAGAAGGTCTATGTTGGGAATATTTAACATGTGGTCAAGGTGTGTTGTCATTAATTTTGAGGTCCAAAGGGGAAATCATGTCATTGGGGAGAGTTGAACCATCATCCTTGCAAGATCATCCTCCAAGTAGACCCTCTAACACTCTAGTATCTTTGTATTATTGGAAATCTTTGATAAAAAGTGAATCCATATTTGCAACTTGGTTCTTCCTACAACATTGACTATATAATTTGACAAAAAATTGACATTGGTTCTTGTTACATTTTAAAAATTCATATCATTAGGTAGTCCATCTGTGGTGTCTATTCTTCAAAACATTTAGAGTGTAGAACATCCATTAAAAGATTGTTAAACATCGCTTATTCGTGTATCTTATTTGAATTACGTTTATCACTCATCTCTGTGAATTGAGTACATCTCTTATGTTTCATTGGTCCTTAGTGCAAGGGTTAAGTGTGTCTCATATGTGCATCAACATATTTAATTAAGGTATGTCACTTATGTCCATGATTTAGGTGCATAGGTTGGATGTGTCACTAACATGCATGAGTTTGGTGTGTGAAAGGTTTGAGGTTTGAGGGCTATGTCTCCGTCATCTCTGTCTCTATCATTTCCATCATTATGTTTTCTCTCCACTTTAGTATTATGCTTGGCATCGATGTTGTGAAAGAAGTGCATGCAACATTTGTCATCCTCATCCTCATCATCCTCATCCACTTCCTCACCATCCTCCTCCTCCTCCTCCTCCTCACCCTCCTCCTCCTCCTCCTCACCCTCCTCATCCTCATCATTGTTATCATTGTGCTCATCATCGTCATTTTTGAGGTTTTTCAAACAATCTAAGACGGCTCTCACAGTCCAAGCCATGATCCAGGGTCAAAATATAGAGTCATACACCATAACATTTTCCTCTATGGATCATGGACCATGTGTGGGACCTCTAACCATCACGTGAGTCCCATGTAAAGAATCCTTAGATTACATGTGGGGCATGATGGCCATTTTTATATTTACAATGTCAAGGATGGTTCTTGGAGCCTAATCCATGGTGTTAGATCAAAATCTAAGTTATTAGAAGTGGAAATTATCTCAAGGTCTCATGAGTGTCATAGCCACCAAAAACTATCCATTAAACTTTCTTTATATAATTAAAACAAAAAAGCCCATTTCAATAATTCAAAAAACAAAAATCCCAATTTCACTAAATTCAAAAAACAAAAATCCCAAATTTTGGGTGGGCGCCAAATTTTGTCAAAATTACCTCCCCATCATCTTCGTGGAAGAAAAGGGCAAGTAACTCAATCTGGAACTGAAATACACTATGGAAATTTTTAGAATGCATGAAAATGGGGCTCAAATCACCTCCAATACTGAGTGCTACATCACAATGACATGAAAGACATTCGCAAGCAGCTTGGCCCTCAATAAACTATGGTTTGAACAGACAGTTTGCTACAACAAGGGTTCTGTGGTCCGTGATAAGAGAAGTCCTACTGTAAGAAGCGATGGAATATGCTGGGTATGGATGGGCAGTTGCTTTGGGAAGCAATGATTCAATGGCAACAGTCATTGCCAAGGCCACATCATTATCAGGCATGCGTTCATATCCTCTGGTTCTCTTCTTTTATGCCTTTTCAATGATCAAAACGTGTTGGGTAGAAGATAAAATCCTGCTTTTTGTCGATTAGAAAGTAGCTGTGGTCATTTTTGTGCTCGCTCCTCTCTATTTTGTGCGATTTATGAGAAACAATCGTGAACTTCCTTAAATTTATTATTTTGGAAAATATCTGTATTGATGATGGAATTATTGGGAAACGCTTAGATAAGGTCAGGACGTTACCTCTTGTTCATAAAGGATTTATTTACTTTGAGGAATTCAACAATGCAACTATAGTTTCTGCGGATCATATAGAAATTTATCACTTATAAGTGTAGGGCTCAAATACTATATTGAGCAGGATCTGGAAGATTTTTTATTTTTATTTTCCAGATCATGTAACTATTAATATTTTATTGGACTCTGTGGACTATTTACAAACTTATGTAAGAATTTCCTAGATCGAAGCCGTATCTAGCACAGTTAGTTACATATTTGGCAAACTGCTCTTGGGGTTTTTTATTTCTGTTGTTTTATGACTGTTTTGTTATATATTTTCCTAGGCCATCGATCTTTGACTACAAATCGTTGCAAAACCTTCAGTAACATAAATTATCTTTCATCAAGAACCACCAAACTCTGACCAGTTGAATCCTTTCTGCTTCCTCTCTGAGGAAGATCTCGAACCCCCTCTACATTACTAATGATAAAATTTATAGAAAAACATGCAATGTAAACGGTTAATATCTTCTAAGAACAAATTCTAAAGATAGAAGAAATCTATGATTTGTGCCTGAAACTTGGAATTGCTAAGATAGAATTCCTTCGAACTTGTGATCTGGAGTCATCTCGCAGTTACCATCTGGAAATTTGATTCATCAATGTCATTGATATTGTGCTTGTAAATGCTGGATTTAGACCTTCAGCTGCCAACAAATTAGTTGCAAGAGAAAACAGTCGAAGTAATTGGTCTCAAGCTATGATAGAATTAATACCAAACTGCCAACTGTTAGATACTCTGCTTTCAGATGTTTTGTCACCTTGCTTCTCAATTCTCGTCAAGTACCCTGCCACCTATATCATTGAATGCTTAAATGTTTCCTTTTATAATTGTTTTGAATATTGAACAGTTACAAAGAAGTTTGGTTATGATCCTGATCTTGTGCATCACTTTTCCGATTGCTTCCTGAAGAAATGGATCGATCCCTTTAAATATGGATTTCATATATCCTCTTTTGCCACATGTAGAAATGACAATTTCTCCACAAATTTCTTTGATTTGATCCAAAACTATCTTTTAAGTTCTCAATGAATAACATTAAAACTGGAAAAAAACCTACTGTTAATACTGATCTTCTGAATAAAAATCTGGAACTCTTTGACTCCTTTGACCAAAAATACTTGCTTGACATGTGCTTTGTTCCATCAAATATGAAATTATCAATTTGCTTTGACTAAAGGTTCCAACTAAAATTTAAAGAGATTTGGAAAGATCCAGGTGCTCTGCCAATGTTTTCTATTTCTGCTTTTGAATTAATTAGCTCAGATTCATTGGGAACAATCCCCTGACTTAGTTCAGGAGCATCCTCCTAAAGGGAGCTCACAGTTCTGTTACTGCTGCCTTCAATCTCGGATCAAGTATTGGTGGATATTTTTAAAAATGTAGAATAATCAAATTTGAAATTCAGAAATCCTATAAGAGTCTCGTAAAATTCCACAAATATCAACATAACAGGAAAATCAACATCCTCAAGGATAACTTGTTGCAGAACATGTAGTGTAAACCACTTAATTTTGACCATCAACTTCTTCCTTGTAGTAGATTTCCTTCCCATACATAAATGTCTTACATAAAAATGTGTTCTATAAATGTAGGCCTACCACTCCAGACTTAATATTTGGCTGCTATGAACACACTCAACAGGAATATCATGTGTCTTATTTGCAAGAAAAGATTAAAAAATATGCATCATTGTGAGAACATCATCCAGGTCACGAAGAACATCAATAAAGGTCGGATACCTCTGCCTCACAATATGGTCAAGAGTATATGAATGCCTATTATTCTCCAAGCGAGAGGCCAAATTCCTATTCTTCTTTTCTAAAGATTTTCTTATATTCTTCTTAAAGGCATTGGTCTACCTGCTTCTGAAAGACACTTGAGCATTGACATGGCATTCAGGCTTGAGTACTTGACAGTCTACTTTGATACTTGGTGGCATTTGAGTTTGAGCGCTTGGATTTTTCTGAAGATGTTTTTCTTTTGACCACAAGGCTAGCAAAATGACTCTTTATTTTAACCATAATTTATAATTTTGGCACAAACTCGATTTGGGGACATCTACTTAATGTTCATCTCTTTTTGGACTTGATGATATTTTCCCTTGGCGCTACGAGTTTGATGCCATGCTAGATTCATAGTGTGAGGGTTCACCTGTGATGATATTTGCATTGATAATTGGTGATGAACACGGAGTAATTAATTAGCTGCAAACACATAATTGACTCTGCTTCAATCAGTTGTCTTGGCTCATTCCTTGGCACTGTTTTTCTTTGCATATCCAGGATAAATATCCCCTACACAACCAGAAATGTAACTCTACATTGTGCATACTTGGGCGAACTCGCTTGACGTCAACACATTGATTTTACTCCGCTGGCGCTTGGATAGACTAGTGCATTAGCGCACTGGACATTTAATCATTTTTAAGTCGTGGAACATATCCCACAGGAAACCGACATGATATCTTTTATGTGTTCATAATAAAAACTGTTTAAAGCTGTAATTTACACGTTGTGCAATACTCTTGGCCCCTTGAAGGTTGTATCCTCGAGCTATGGCATTCTGTGGATGACTATGGGAAATAAATATAACGACTGGGCTTGACGTTGGTTTGAAGCGAGACAAAAGGCCCATAATTTTTTTGTAAAAATCCATTTGAACATTTATGGGTAAGTAAAAACAATTTACACGTTTTGCAATACTCTTGGCCCCTTGAAGGTTGTGTCCTCGAGCTATGGCATTCTGTGGATGACTATGGGAAATAAATATAACGACTGGGCTTGACGTTGGTTTGAAGCGAGACAAAAGGCCTATAGTTTTTTTGTAAAAATCCGTTTGAACATTTATGGGTGAGTAAACACAATGGTATGAATAAAACAAACCTTTTATCTTTTTGACTCACCGAGACAACTACTTGACACTTGGATAGAAGACTTGATAGTTCTAATATTAAATAATGCTTAGTACGGGTTTGTAAAAATCCATTTTAACATTTATGGTGAGTAAAAACAATGTATGAATAAAACCAACCTTTTATCTTTTTGACTCACCGAGACAACCACTTGACACCTGGGATAGAAGACTTGATAGTTCTAATATTAAATAATAAATAATGCTTAGTATGGGTTTGGCTTGGAGTGAAGACTAGAGTTGTCGTTTGACATTTAAAGCCACCTTTTAAACAATGGACCATTATAATAATTAAAAAGATTTTCACCTTTTTCTTATAAAGATAAAGTTAAATTATTAAAGTAAAGTCATATATAATCAATAAATGATTTTATAATAATAACTTAAGTTTGGTTGGATTTGAATAAGAATAAGGCATGGGACAACTTGGCATTTGCAATGAAGGAGGAAGAATATAAAGGACCTTAATTTATACAACGAGAGGTAATGGTTGTTTTAACACGACTTCACAAGGTTCAAAACTTCAAGGATGCACTAAAAAAGAAAAAATGTGATTTTGCAACTGAACCAAGTCACTTTTGGTAGAGCGCCCTTCACAAGATATGTACATTTTGCTACCAAATCAAGAAGACCTTGGACAACAATCACTAGATTGAAATTGAGGCAAGAGAAAAATGGGAAAATTTTGCAATAAAATTGGCGGAGGTTAAATGTTTTTGTTGTGATAGATTCTAGTACTAATAGGAACAATGCCTCTTGTTTTATAGGGCAACCTCTTCTGCTTCAAAATTGATTTACAGAGATCGAACTTAGAATGTAGCAGCAGCAGTTTATTTTCTGGTGAATGCAACCGAAGAGAAAGAAGTTTCGTATTCATATTCATCTATCTCGTCTCCGCAGAAATAACAGTTATTTGGGTATTTACACTAGGTTTTTATCCTCTTTTAAGTCCCATAGAAATATTTTATCCTCTTATTGTATTCATAATATAATCATGTCGGTGCAAGTTTTGGAGCCCTATTGTCATGCAAAAAGATAGAGTGAGTAGGTCATGGCCATCCAATGGGTTCTTTTATCACGATTTTAGATGTGTCATCAGAGAGGTTGATCATGTAAACCGAAAGTTGATCAAGTAAATCTAAACGATTTTATTACAACTTGTTCTCGGTTCTTAGTGGGTAAGTAGATCTGCAGTTTATTAATTGAGTTTGTGTTTCATGCAATAATATTATGCTATAATGATTAATTAACTAATGCCATTTATACCTTTTTAATTTATATTTGTTTGTTTCATGATGAAATTGTTTTGACTAGTTGTACGGCATTAGCTTATATTTCATCGCTGATGATGAAAGAGTTACAAGTTTCGAAGCTAGCTGTGGACCTCTTCATTGTTAGAACACTAATAGCATATCAAGCTCTTCCCAACCCCTTTACATACAAAATTGACCATTCTCAACTAATGGTTTGGATTTACATTGAATGAATGATGTTCTTGATAAATGCTAGTTTTGATCTTTTGTCTTGGGATGAATTAAGATGCTCTTGGACTATCCAGTGGATTATTTACAACTTGTCCTTTATGTTTGATTATGTTCTTGGAAAGTAAGTGGACTGCTATGTGGTTGTAATTGCTTCATATTGACTTTCTAGATGTGTTAACTTGGGTATGGAATTATATCATTTTATAGTGGTGTATTTTTTGTTGTGTTTTGCATTTGTTTTTTATTTTTAAATCATTAACTTGGAGTTATTTCACAATAGATTTCTTTAAGAAAAAAATTAGTGTTGTTCTATGTTGGTTTTGCATGCTTGGAATTGTATAAACAGTCTTTAAACATATGGGACACAATATGCTAGTTGACTTGTTCTTTTGATGATTGCAAGTAACAACAATCCTTGGTGGATTTATACTAATCATGTATGGTGCTTATATAATTATAGTACTTACCTATTTCATTTTTCAGGAAATTCCTTCCAGGGAAAAAGTCACATTTTCAATGTTGCAAATCCTAATAGTGAGGTCACTGTCAAGCAGCTGGCAGAAATAATGACTGAGGTATGGTTCATGTTTTTGTTGGAGTTCAAAAACGTTGTTTGAATAGATTTTTGAATAGTTTCGTGTGCTTCTGTTGTTGTCAATAGTGTAGATTTATAGTGCTTGTTTAGTTTCCATTAACCTTCATTAACATTTCATCACAACAGAAACCTAAACTATGCTTCCTCTATTCTGTGACCAGATTGCAATAAATCCGCTCCTCAGTTAACATTAGAACAAACTTGGAGGAACGAACAGGAGGATGAGCTGGGTGACATGATTCCAAAGAAGGCCCATATGTCTGATTTCCATTTGTGCATCTATAAGTGTAAAAAACAACTCATCTTACAGGCTTAGGCCAAGCCTGTAGATATATGTTATTAAACTATTGTTACAACATTTTATATCATCTTTTGCTATCTTGTTTCCATATGCTTAAAAAATCTTAGATATCTATTTTAGTTATTGTGTAAACAGGTTAGTGAATCAGTTCTATTTACTTTACTTATAACAATGTGATATTTTTGCTTTTTCAAATTAGTAAAATGTTATAATAACAATAACCAAATTGTCAATTTATTCTAGCAGGCCATTGGTCATCACCATCTACTAGGGTTACATTCTGCTTGTGACCTTCTCCACTTGACTGACATGAGTTTAAAAGGGATGAGGCCGAGTACTAGTCCCAAGAAATTTTGATGGGTATAGATACACCTCATATTGGGCAAGTAAGCAAACAAAGTCTATCCTATGTAACCCATCAAAGGAAGTTTCTTGAAGCATTTCCAAAAAAAAATGTGTAATTTCATGCCAATATGAATCTTAGGAATTTTGCACTTTTATAGGTGCTCTAGATTTATGTTATATATGAGAATTAAAAAATGCATGTAAGTTGAGATAACATCGATAATTCACAGGATATGCTACTTTGTTGTTTATTCAAGCACGTTTATATACATGCTGAAACTAATGCTTGGATTCTGGAACATGACAATTATAAATATAAAATTCTCAAGTATTACAATGAGAAAAAAATACAGATTAAAGTTGGAGGCTCTATCTTTTGCATAGCCTCCTTTACTAAACCATTTAATTTATTATATATCTTGGACTCCACAGAATGTTTTTTGATTATTTGTTGGCAAATCTTAGGGTTAAAATGTGACTCTCTGCTTTTTAGGTCCCCACATTTTCACTGTGGCTTAGGGGGTCTGCATTGACCAACTTGGGAGGTCCACACCATCCAGTTTGGGGCATATGTACCTAATATGTCATATAAAATCCACAATGAAGAAAATCATGTTCAGATGGATTTGTTGCAAGGAGGTCTTTAATACTAGCAGGTTAGTCAACATGAAATTATATAGCAGGTACATGCATGTTTTTTAATCAATATACTAGAATGAGTTCCAACATATTGAATCCATTCTCCAAAATTCTCTTTTGAAGGAACATGTGAAACTAAGTTTAGATAGTAAATTTTTATGTCCTTAGGATTTGCTCAAATCATAAATAATGATGGCCAAGAGAATTATGATCCATGAATTTTAATAGGCATGATGTAATCGTAGTTAGAGAACATTTTTAATTACCATAGTTTAGTGTTTAAATATTTATAGGCCTACTGCATTATTTTTTGCAAGCAAGTTTATAGGCCTGCTAAAACTAATCCATGCAAGGTAACAATTCCTATGATTGTAAAGTACAACCAACAAGAACAGAAATATGCCCCTGCCAAGTACAACCAACAACTCAGAAAATTGCCCCTGTAAACTACAACCAACAAACTCAGAAATATGCCTTTGTAAGGTACAGTCAACACAACATAAAACTATCCCTTCAAATCTATGTAGGCTGAATTGAAAAGATGCCCAAAACAACAAGGAATGTATTGCTACTATACATTTTTAAATAAGGCAAGAATATTTTTTTATGAGATTTTTCTTAGCTCTGATCTATGAATGTATTGCTACTATCCATCTTCATACATACCAAAGATTGTCACCATTGTTGAAAGCAATGGTGATGTTTCACCATTATCCTTTAAGGACCATTATAATTATTTTTTTTACAATTTTAATTGAAATGGCAACGGTCCTTTATGTTGCGTCATTAAAAGATTTTCAAAATGAAAAGCGGTGACAATCTCATAGCGGTTGTCACTATTGATATGTTAATGGAAATATCCTCAATAGTGAGGGTCATTATAAGGCCCTCATCATATGTCATTGGCGACGTACAATTTTTTGGTGATGGACGCCCTTAGGTCCATCACCAAAACTTCATATAAATTGGTGAGGGTCACTATTTGTCACTAATAATCCTTATTAGTGTCAAACATTGAATGTCACCACACCACCTCTACTTTTGGGGACACAACCGTTGGTGACATTCACATTTTGATGACGTCCTCTTTTTTCACCATCACTGATGTGATTATGGTGACATGTCTCAACCCTCACCAATGATCAGTCATTGGCCGTCACCATATATGCATCAAATGGTGAGAGTCAAAAAGGGTCTGTCACCAACACTTCATAACGATTGGTGACCGTCACAACCTGGAATAATCATAATTATTGGTGGCGGGCCTTGAATGTCACCACATACCCCCACTTAAGGTGACGGTGCCTTTGGCGACGCTCAAGTTTTGGTGACGGGACCCCTCTTGACCATCACCAAATGAGCTTATGGTGACATTTTTGGACCCTAACCAATGACCTTTTTTCTTGTAGGGACCTGGCACTATTTTGGACATTATTTTGGAGGTTATTATGGTCGTTAAATGGGATGTTACTATGGACGTTAATTGGGATGCTAATTGGGATGCTAATTGGGACATTAATTGGGATCCTAATTGGGACGTTAATTGGGTTGCTAATTAGCGTCCCAATTAACATTTACTTTCAAAAAAGGACGCAAATAACGCCATTAAAAGTGCCATCTCGTGGAAAATCATCCACTTTGTAAAAAAATAATGAAAAATACACTAAAAGTGATAGTGGAAGTGTGAAGAACCTGAAACAATTAATTAATGAAAATACACGAGATAGCATAAATAATAGAACTCAGAATTGTTTTTATTGATCACAGGCCACTTCGAGGGGGCAACCTCCTTTGAGAAATCTCAATACAAATAACTTCACGGTACCTTCATTGGTCTCAACAAAAACTTATATACTAAGTCTAGGCGCCAATACCATGGGTCAATACCATGTGTCAATACAAACCATGGGCCAATACAAACTATGGATCAACAATTACTACGGGACGACTTACAAAGCATATGCGTCCAATAATAATAATACAAACTATGGATCAGCAAATACTACGGGACGACTTACAAAGCATATGTGCCTAACAACAATATACTAACAAAGTAAATAGAAGGGTTGACATGGGTTCCTAACATCCCCTCTCCCTTAGAAAAAGCTTTGTCCTCAAAGCTTTAGATGTGGAAATTGATGCAAAATATGAAGGAGTGGTTCCCCTGTACCATCCTCGGGTTGCATTTCGGGCCACTGACGCCTTTTGAGTTTCAGGAGGATTGCTTGGAAGGATGTAGACGAAGAAGAACCATATCAACTGCGTGAAAAGTGCACTGTGAATGGTGCTGCTCGGCTTGTTGTTTCAGTCGAATTCATGCCATGTGAAGATTGTCCTGCAGAATGAGAAGAATTTGATCATGGTTTCGAAGAACCGAGTCAATTGTCTGAACTGGGGAGCTACTGAGGGTGTATGGAAGAACAACTGGCGGTGCCTATCCATAGACTGCTTCATATGGTGTCTTTTTAGATGTGGTATGGTACCACTGGAGCGCTTCTAGGAAATCCATAAGAATAGTTGTCCAAATCTGTGTAGGGATATGCAAGGGTTCGAGCAGTCCTGAAAGGAGTGTCGTTTCACCCTTGTTGACCTAGAAAATATCAAAGTCAACCACCATATGTTGAATTGTCATTTTCAGTCCCTGCCAAAAGAAGTTACGTTGTTCCCGGTCATATGTTTTGAGGAACCCAGAGTACCCTGTTGATGAAGAAACATGGAGTTTATAGAAGAGATAGCCTGTTGAAAAGATTGCAACCAATTTGGAACAAGCAAAGAAATAACTGTAAGAGAAATCGGGTCATCAAATGTGCGATAAGGAGCATTTGCCACCATATTGTCCTTACCCTTCCTATAAGTGATCACATAGTCAGAACCCATGAGTTGGATAACCCCTTTTAGGTGTGTTGGGGAGGAGACCCATTGTTCCAAGAAATTTTCCAAACTCTGGAGGTCAGTCATGATGCATAAATAATTCCCTAATAGGGATAGCTACCACTGCGGTACTGCATGAAAAATATTCATCATTTCCTACTGAGATGTAGAAGCGGCTAAATGATTACCGAAAAGGTCTCTTGAAGGAAGCAAGCCCAGTGGTGCAGCAAAGACACCTGCATATCTATCCAAGGAAGTAGTGGAGGCCGTTGATGGGTGCATCTGAATGGAATGGAGCTAAGCGATGACACCATGTGAATTCTTCTTTAGGATCTTTTCCAGGAGATGTGAATTGATGATGCGGAGAGACCCTGGTTGTAAGCCCATAAATTTGTGTTGTGTCCCATTGACTGAAAACTGCATCCAAAGTTCAGCAAAATCCCATAAGATGGGGCCAAGTGTGCGTAACCATTGAACGCCCAAAACCACATCACATCCGCCTAAGGACAAAGAGAACATGTCAGAGCGCATATTAGAATCTTCCAGAGAGATATGCACATTGTGACACTTTCCCTTGCAAGGTAAGGTGCCACCATTGGAAATCATGACTTCAAAGTTGGAGCAAGGATGGACAAAACAATCAGCCTGTTTGGTGATCCTGGGGTCAATGAAGTTATGAGTGCTACCATAATCAATGAGTATTGTAAGAGGAAGCTTCTTGAAGTAACCCCTGACCCGCATTGTTTGGGGAGTGGTGACGTCGGATAAAGCATGGAGAGGTATCCCTCGTTGGTCGTCCTGAGATGGGGGGTCAATAGGCGGCTCCTGAATGTCGACCTGATCATCCATTGTATCTGGAGCTTTTTCACCAATTTTAGAGGCAGGCAGAGAATCCATATCCAAGAGATAGAGCTTTTGTTGAACACATATATGTTCTCGAGTGAATTTCTCATCACAATTATAACAAAGCCCTTTTTCTCTGTGTTCCTACATCTCTGTTTCAGACAAATGCTTGATAGGAGTTGGTCGAGGAGCTGGCAGGATGGTAGGTCGTTGAGAACCCATATTTTGTAAGGGGACAGAAGTGGGTTTGGAGCGCTGTTGGGATGCAATCTTGTCTTCTACCAACTTAGCCAACCCCAGGACTTCCATCATTGTGTTGGGACAGAACATTTTAACCTCTGAGTGGATTTCATCCTTAAGACCACTGATAAAACAACTCTTGTAGAATTCATCAGACAATCCTTCTGTGTGATTGGCTAGTTTCTCAAATTCTTTCTGATACTCTCTTACGGTGCCAATTTGGTGAAGTTTAGTGAGGGCTCCTGTGAAGTCATCAAAAGCACTAGGACCAAATCATTGCAAAAGGAGCTGGCAAAAATCTTGCCATTTTGGCTCTTCATGAGCCTTGATGTACCAATGGTACCATTGAAGAGCTTCCTGTTCCAAATGAAATGATGCAAGTGGAACTTTGGTGACATCAAAAGTATTATGCAGACTGAAATACTGTCCTACACGATAGATCCATCCAGTTGGATCAGTACCATTGCAGCGAGGAAAATCAAGCTTCGGACCACGGAAATTGCTGGAAGATGAGAACCCATTATCTGATGAAGACTCGGACTGTCGTTTGTTGTTCATGGCTGAATGCTCCAGATGGAAGCCGATAAATTTTTCATCCAGATTTTGGAGTTTGGTTTGGATGGCTGCAAGTGCGTCCTCCATGGTTTTTGCTCCTACACGGGTGAAAACCATAACCAGGAGTTTTTTTTTTTTGGGGGGGGGAATGGGTAGAAAAACAAAAACAAAACCTTATTTAGTAAAGAGAAATTTGGATTTATGAAAAACTCTGATGGGTAATTGGGGTTTTACGAGGTTTTGGACACTTTTGAATGGACAAGGAAGCAGAAAATGAGGATTTCAGAAGCGGGGTGAAAGAATGGGAAAATTGGTCAGAGAGGGACAAAGAAATAGAAATAGGGATTGAACACGGTGGAAAAATTCGAAGACGATTGGATGAAAATTAAAGAAGTTATGGCAAACCCTAAAAATAGACAAATGTGGGATTTTTGGCTTTGGGAAGTGGAATTTGGGATAGGGTCCTCAGGAATGAAAGATGCAGAATGGGATTACAAGGGTGTTAGGGAAGTTTCAAGGGAAACAGAGTGAAAACAAGGGAGATATGGTGAAAACACAGTTTATTATTATTATTATTATTATTATTTTTTTAGAATGAATCTGCTACGGCACAGAAGGGATCGAAAACAGATGGATCTGCAATGACGTGGAAGTGATCGACAACAGATGGATCTAGAACAACTCGGATGGATCTGAAATGACGCAGAAGTGATCGACAACAGATGGATCTGAAACGGCTTGGAATGGATCTGAAACGGCTCGGAATGGATCTGAAACAACGTGGAAGTGATCGGCAACAATTCAGTTGAAAACTGATATGGACCCCACGTATGTTCAGCTTCCTAACATTTTAGGGGTTTCACTCGGCCACCAATGATGTTTGACGGCTTGCGTATTGGGGCAATACCCCTCACCACATGGCTCAAGTAAAACTGATAACTGCTTTGCCACAAATGAAAACTATTGGCTTACCTCACGGGTGGGAACTAGTCAATTAGGTAGGGGTCATTGCCTGTTTCTCTGGTAGGTCCTCTCAATGGGCCAGCTACTTTGGGGCTCCTGTGGTACTCCTCACAATGAGTATTAGGGATTATGCCCAAGTACTTTCCATAGTTAAGTGGTTATGGATTATTCCCAGATCCGAACTTGCAATATATGTGAAAAAAAAATTGGTAGAAATTCCACCCAACGAGCCCAAGAAAGTGCTCTGATACCAGATGTGAAAAACCTGCAACAATTAATTAATGAAAATACACGAGATGGCAGAAATAACAGAACTCAGAATCGCTTTTATTGATCGTAGGCCACTTCGAGGGGGCAACCTCCTTTGAGCAAGTTCAATACAAATAACTTCACGGTACCTTTATTAATCTCAACACAAACTTATATACTATGTCTAGGCACAATACCATGTGTCAATACAAACCATGGGCCAATACAAACTATGGATCAACAATTACTATGGGACGACTTACAAAGCATATGCGTCTAACAATAATAATACAAACTATGGATCAACAAATAGTATGAGACGACTTACAAAGCATATGCGTCTAACAACAATACACTAACAAAGTAAATAGAAGGGTTGACATGGGTTCCTAACAGGATGCTAAAAAGGGAGCTAAAACAGACGTTAATTCCAGGATTTTTTGTAGTGACATGGGTGACTAAGTGCACATGCTCCACACAAGGGTTACAAGCACTTTTGCCACGAAATAGAGATGATGTTGATAATGAAACAAACTGAGTATTAATACTTCCCTCATTTTGGTTTTTGTCATGTTTTGTTGGTGCTTTTGTTTTTGTCTTTTCTTCAGAGTAAAATAATTTGGATATGTTACAAACAAGGAGACGAGTGCCAAAAATGCAACTAGGAAATTTGATCCTGCATGTGTGGAAGGAAATGTAGAAAATGAAAGAAACAATCAGGGGTGGGTATCCTTGGAGGGATAAATGAATGGAGGATTAAAAATGCAGATGTTCTATAGGTCGTGGATGAGACGTAAAACCTTTGGCAATTCCAACTCATAATTACACCATAGGGGACAGACAGGGGTTGGGCGGACCTAGAACCTACATCACTGACCCCCATATATGAGATAAAGAGATATTCTTGAGTCCAGGAAGAGAAGCCATAGTTGATATTATACTTTTATCCATTGAATAGAGAGAGAGGAGACCCATCCCTCAATGATATTTGATTTCGAACCATCCCTACAATGATCTTTGAGATCTGATGCATCACCTTATCTCATATTTGATAGTTGTATGTAGGCAAGTATCAGCAGGAAGGTAGCACCCCGAGAGTAGGCTGTCGAGCTAGAAAGAAGAACATATTTTCCAGTACTAGAGTGATCACAGATCGCCTAGAACAATATTTGAGTTGAATTTCCATACGTATTTTAGTCTGCCAGCAACTCGTCGTTATTGATATGCCAAAAGTATCTGTAAAGGTTTATTTGAATTATTTCCAGGCCAATTGCATTGTCTACATGAAACTCATGAATTATGAGCTCTCCTTCCAATCACAATGGCCTACAAAATAATGAATTGGGTTTTTTATCATCTTCCTGAAGGATTTTTGGAATGAAATTCAACATTTCCTATTTGGTTTTGGAGTTTGACCCAATCCTGTGTAATTTTATGAGTAAATATTCTGATAAAATCATAAGAAGACAATGGTTTAATTACTCTAGCATTTAGGTGAACATTGATAATGACCAGTTCTTCATATGATTAGCAACTTCTAAATAGTAAGATTTATCTAATTTTGCTCAATGGTCTGGAAGACTAGTGGTTTATCTAGCTAAAAAATAGGTTTCATACACAGTTGTTTAACTCATCTTTTTAGGCATTGTAATTGCTTGTATTGCAGTGTATTATGTTTTTTTTTCATGGGAAGATTTATATTCAAATGATAAAATAACCAGAGGGTCAAGGTTTAAATCAAATCATTGTCATATTTCAAAGGCTTAAGCAATAAATTCAAAGATCATTTTTAGTTATGAAGTCTTATATTATTGTATTATTGGTTGTCACGAACTTGAAATACTATTTTAGCCATCCTAGGTTTATTGAGTAGCTTTGAAGGATCCGTTTGGCTTTTTTCGGGTTGCTTGCTTGCTAATATACTGAAACTACACGATTCATTTCATAATTTTGGTTAGGTAAGAAATCCTCCTCTAAGTTTGGATATAAAATAGATTTTTCTTGAGCTTTTGGTTAGCTTTTTCTCATCATATAAAAAGATTATTCAAAATGAACTTAAAAATAAATAAAATAATTCTATCTATTAGTATGCATGGAAAAATATAAAAACTTTTTTTAAGCCTAGATTTGTAATGTTGGTTTTGGGTGCGCAATTTGAAGATTAATTAACCACGTTCATTGATAAGACCAAGCTAACTTAAAATCCCTTTGAATAGAAAATGAGATTTGCTTTCAATTCTCATGACTTCTAGGCGGGGGGCTCCAACAAACCATCTCCAAAAGCTTAATTCTCATGACTTTTAAGGGGGGTGCCAAAAAACCGCCTCCAAAAGTTCAATTCTCATCACTTTTAAGGGAGGTTCCAAAAAAAACCACCTCCAAAAGTTCAATTCTCATCACTTTTAGTGGGGGTTTTTACAAACCGCCCCCACAAGTTATGAGAATTGGATTTTTAGGGGGGCTTTTCAAATAACCGCCTCCAAAAGTTCAATTCTCATGATTTTTAAGGGGGGTTCCAAACAAACTGCCTCCCAAAGTTCAATTCTCATGACTTTTACGGGGGGTTTTGACAAACCGCCCCCAAAAGTTATGAGAATTGGGCTTTTAGGGGGGTTTTCAAACAACCGCCTCCAAAAGTTCAATTATCATGACTTTTAAGGGGGGTTCCAAACAAACTACCTCCCAAAGTTCATTTCTCATGACATTTAGGGGGGGTTTTGATAAACCACCCTCAAAAGTTATGAGAATTGGGTTTTTAAGGGTGGTTTTCAAACAACCACCTCCAAAAGTTCAATTCTCATGACTTTTAAGGGGAGTTCCAAAAACACCTCTTCCAAAAGTTCAATTCTCATGAATTTTAGAGGGGGTTTGATAAATCACCCCCAAAAGTTATGAGAATTGGGCTTTTAGGGGGGGTTCCCAAAAAACGCCTCCAAAAGTCAAATTTCAGGACTTTTGGGGGCAGATTTAAAAAAACCGCCCCGAAAAGTCCAATTTCCATGACTTTTAGGGGCGATTTTAAAATACCACCTCCAAAGGTTTGGAAAATTTTTTAGGGGGGGTTTTACCAAGACCCCCGCAAGCCAAAACTGCCCCTAAAGGGCTATTTTGTTGTAATGGAGGCTTCTGACTTGACGGATTTTGAGAGATAGGAGGTGCGGTGTTCACAACCGGAGGGTTCTACGGAGTAATAGGCTGATAGGTAGCTGATAGAAGTGCGGTCTGACTATCGGGATGAACTTGGAACTCAGTTTCTACATGGAGTTCACTCTTCTCGGTATTAAACTTGTATCTCTTTTCACTTCTCAAACTATGTATTTCTTCATTAGAGTCACTATATATGATATTGACAATGACATGCTCAAAAATTTCTATGAATTTTACTGCATTCTTAAAATGCCTTTCTCAACTAAAAGCATTTTAATGTATAAACTCAAGTTGTTCAGGTACTTACCTCTGAAACCTTTGAAAAACTCTACTTTAGCTGCGTTGTAGGACTTAAGGGTGTCCACAGCTAACTCTGTCACGAAGCCTTCTAGTATACTGTCAACCCAAAAGTCAACTCCTCTTGAAAGTGGACTATCTATTGCTTTGAGCCTCTCAGTGAGCTCTGGATTCCACTCGGTAGGAAATTATGGTTGGAAGCAGTTCTTCCGCTCTGCGAGCCTTGATATCCACTCGTGCAACTCATTTCCAAAGGATGCCCAGAAAATTTCGTGAATATCCTTCCACAGGTATTTATTCAACCAATCTACGCTAGATAGACGCAGATGTCTATTTTCTTTCCTTGCAAAGTCTCTTTCTGTCTTGTCACACCAGGCCCAAATCTCTTTCTTGTTTGGGTGCCAATTTTCAGTGCCAGTACCCATCATAACGTTCTCATCCACGGAACCATTTGTTCCTAGCACATCATTATTTCAAGCGCACAAACTCATCACCGATTCTTAATCCCAACAACAAAACAATTTGTTGGATTATATAACTATTCTTGAGGTTTTCTATAAAGACCCAGGTTATGCCTGGTTCGAAGAACCAACAAAACACATTTTCACCGGCCTTTTCGGCAACAATATGCGAATAGATTGAGGTCTTCCCGAGGTGAAGCAATGGGGAGGCTGCAAAATCAGGTTTACACAACCAGGTGATGAGTGTTTAAGAAGACTGGGCCGAGCAACACACTGCAGGACTCGTGCAGCGAACTGCAGACTGCGTGAAATTCCACCTCTTTGCGGCTAAACTTATGCTATCACGCACCCAAGGACTGCGCGATGTGGGATGGTTTCTCTTCGACTATGGTACTACGCCACAGAGGACTGTGCTCCCTTCCAATACTTGTGTACTTTCAAGAGATCTTACCTAATTGCGCCGAGAGGCGCTCTAAAACCCAGTATGAGGGAGATCCGTTTGTACAAAGTAAAAGGTAATAAATATTATGTCGGCCATTAATATAAAAACATAAGAAATAAAAAAAATATTATGTCGGCCATTAATATAAAAACATAAGAAATAAAAAAATATATTATAGTGGATAAGAAGTTAAAAAAATATTATAATCGAATAGTAAAGTAAGATTATAGTCGACATAAAATAAAGAAGTTAAAAAAATATTATAGTGAATGAAAAGTAGAAACATAATATTATTCCCGAAATAAGTTACATTTTATATGTCCATCTCTAGCATGTCTCTCTTAATAATCGTACCACAAATATTTGACAGAACTGGATAAGTTTTTATTTGTGGCAGTGGCAGTGGCAGATATAAAATTCGTTCTCCTTTGTGGCAGTGATAGAATGGTTGTGCAACTAGCAGGCAGACGGCTGGACGTAGTAGACATAAGTTGCGAAAATCCTGTTTACATAAAGAGAACAAATATCCATGCAACGTTCCTTCCCTACTACTTAACTAAAAGTTCCAAGTTCATCTGCCACGATTCGACAATCCGAAAAGTTCGCGTTTGTA
This sequence comes from Larix kaempferi, assembly GCA_027924585.1. Lineage (NCBI taxonomy): Eukaryota > Viridiplantae > Streptophyta > Pinopsida > Pinales > Pinaceae > Larix > Larix kaempferi. Next base: position 8,575,519 of record BSBM01000314.1, read on the forward strand.
ATCTAGAAGGTGACATTTTAGCCACACTTCACGACCACCCAGTATTAATTTGGTTCAATGGCTTTTCCAAAGGTTCTCACATTACAAAATCGGACGATATTATCATTTCTGTTTGCGAGAAAGATGAAGATCCAGATTTGTACAGCATCAATGTTAGCAGCATTCTTACAGGACAATGCTTGGCAAAGATTAGCTCAGATATTTCAAACTGTTCACGAATCAGACAGGAAGCATTGGCATTTCCAATTGCAGGATTTGCATATGATGAGAGAACCCACGAGATTTTCACGACAAATAATCGGGGAATTTGTTGTGTATGGTCTAACAGATTCTGCAATGACGTTGGAAATATCGATAACTACCCACTCTCTGACAGCATCGATGATGAACCCTTCGGCGGTGAAGAATCTGAAATCTGAAGATTCTGACAACTTCAGCGTTAAAGAACTCGTAATCTCATAATTTCTTAAGTGAATATAAGTAATCATTTAATCATCTGGTTTGCCATTATCTGGAACCTTTTGAAGTTATCAAAAGATTATAAAATGGTAGTCTATCTTTTAACGTGTATTCCTTTTGAAAGTTGTAAATGTCCATGTTTGTGTCCTATTTCGATGCGAGAAGAGCGATGCGAGAAGAGGTTGCTTAATTAAAACAGGAAGAAGTAATCTTAAGTCTATCTGAGTATGTTTTTAACTATAATGATAATAAAAAAGAATGAATCTATTTTTAATTAAAAGGATAATTTTAAACAAAAAAGCATTTATGGTTGAAAAGTTTGTTTTTTTAAAATAAAGCTCTTTTTGTTTAATCAGAATGGTTATGAATTTTTTGATAATTTAGTTGTTATTTATAATTAATAAAAAAAATTATCCAGTGCTTACTAGTAAGTTACTTAATTTGTGGTTCGTGAATATAATAAGCCATAAGTTAAGTGTCACTCTAAGTTATATGTTATCAGTTATCCATATATTAATTTAAAAAAAAATTATAGTCCACACTAAATTCTAAAATAGAAAAGCCTATCGTTGTAATGATTGGAATCATCGAATTTTCAAAATATTATATTAAAAAATTATACTAAAAAATATAAAACTATATATAGTATAAATTTACCCTACAAAGTAAACAAAATAAATAATACAAAGTAAAAAGTAATAAATATTATGTCGGCCATAAACAAAAAAGTATAATACAAAGTAAAAAGTAAATATGAGACTTAAACTAGAGACTCTAGAGCTTAGGATTAGGTGGTAAATATTATGTCGGCCATAAACAAAAAAGAATAATACAAAGTAAAAAGTAAATATGAGATTTAAACTAGAGACTTTACTTTGTACTTTTAATACAAAGTAAAAAGTAATAAATATTATGTCAACCATAAAAAAAAAGAATAATACAAAGTAAAAAGTAAATATGAGACTTAAATTAGAGACTTTAGAGCTTAGGGTATTGCATTCAAGGAGCTATTCAAGGAGAGGTTTGCACCTCCGGAGATTTGATCCTGATGGGCGCTTGATAGAGCCTAGGATTTGGATCTTGTAGAAAGACGCATTCATCGAGCATATTAGACTGCGATCCTTGCGACTTTATACACTATAACAAATAACAATGTAACTGCGCACTTTCGGTGCTGCGCTGAGTGTTTAGCCAATTAATTCATACATTCATCTTGCTGCGAAATAATGGTGTGTCCGACATTCATTTACACATAGTTGTTACTTAACATATTATTCCCATCTTTCATTCATATGACGAATACACATAAAAGCAAGAACACATGCATTCATAAACATAAGCTTAACCATTCACATAAGCAAATACATAGATCTAAATGCATACAATCAGTCACATAACACAGGATTTAACGTGGTTCACCCCCAGGATGGGAGCTACATCCACAGGAATTGTTGTTATATTATCTTTGGGAAGGGTGCAACAGTTCGAGTCTGCACATTCAACTGCAAACTCTCTTCTCCCTCAGTAGGTCTTTGCGCACGCAGCTTGCAGAGTCTTTACAATAGCTTCACTTCTTAACACTTAGAATATTTTACAATGAAGATTACTCAACTACTAGAGATTATTCAACCCTTTCCCTTAAAAAAATGTGCCCTTTTATAGATCGTTCCCGTAGGTCACGTCTTTACAATGCACAGGCTCAAAAACCCTAAGATTCCCCCAAAACTAGTGTGATTACCCGCCACCCTACTTGTCGTCATCGACAACTTACTCCACTTGTTTCAGGCCGCCTTGTTGGGCCACTTGTGGCTCTCACGCCCTTCTGACAGCCACAGTCATCACCAAAATGGTTACAACCACATCATGGCCTGTCGCTTTCCGTCCCTTTAGCTTGCGTGCCGCTGTCGACCTCATGGCTTAGCTCCTTCACTGTTTGTTGCCACTCTCTTGAAAGGTCTCTTTCCTCTATCTCCACTCTGCTTCTTACTCAAAATAGGTCGCTTCCATATCTCGACCTTCCCTTATACTCTTTACCAAAAATGACTGATGTGCTGGCACTACACACAAGCTTAACTGCACAAAACTGACTATGCAATCCGAGCTGCGTACTCCGTAAAACTGTGCCATCTGACTTCACATCCCAAATTGCGCAGTTCTTAAAACTATATTTTATCAAAATTGTTCCTACTTGGGCCACACCCAACATGGATTCTTAGGATATAATACTTAACTTTGAACAAATTATCCACGTACCCTTTGCCATGAACATTAGCATTATACTAACAATTGTCCAATGATCGTAGAGTTTATTCAATTAAAAATTGCAGTTGATAATGCTCAAGCACAATAAGGGAAAAATAATGTCAATTCAACTCCCCCACTTTTGATTCTTCCTGTTGTGTTCCATAATTCATTTCCATCTCAAGGTTTAGTTAATTCCATGGGAAATCAACCTATAGGATCATCCGACATTGTCCATCCCCCAAACAATTCTAGCCAGTATCTCTTCATGAATATGAAGCGAACCTTATGACCTATAGTCGACAATATTGAATTCCATTTAATGGTCCCTCAACAAATACTGCTCTAAATAAATGCACCGGTTATCCCCCTTTACAAATACCATAACCCAATTTTTAAGTTCCCCAAAATTTCTTAAGGTTCCATTGTGACATTATATCCAAACTCCCATGGGAAGGACCACTGACCAATATAGCATTATTGATGACTTGTCTTAGTCTCTTGTCATAATGATATCCTTGTAAATTATCAAATATTTTCCCAAAGGAGATCCTTGTAATTTTTCTTGGTGGAAGTCTACCCTTCCAACGACTGCATGATCACTTTTAATATAGATAACCTCATGCTCCATCTCCCACCTTCAATTTCCTTTCAGGTTCTTGACAATATTAAATGAGTTACCCTCCATCATTGCATCACAATTAATGAAGGCATGTCTATGTGCGTCATTTCTCTCAATATTTGGAAACATATCAAATCCTCGAAATTGATCCCATTTAATATTACCCTTAGAGGGTATGATGGTTTACCAACACAAGTTGAAGGAATTTATAAGCAAACTGTACATACCAAATTGGAAAATAAAATGTTTTTAATCGATGTAGAAGTCATTGACCCCCCTTCGACTATGGTATCCTTCTTGGACATAGTTACATGTACTTTATGAAATTGGTGGCTTCTTGAAACTATCAACAAGTGATGCTTCCTAATAATGACAAGATCATTACCGTCAACCAACTTACATACCATGAACCAAAGGATCAACTTAATCCAAACAACCTCTTGCTTAGAGATAAGTCAAATAGTATATTTTTTCCCCCAAACATGACCAAGAATCTCCAAGGACTCTTCCTTGGCACTTATTATTTACCCCCTCCTATAATAAAAATTCCAAGTTCATAGAAAAGTGTATTATCTCGATGTCTTAAAACAAAACAACCCATGTGTCTACGTTTACAAGCACACCTCAAATAGTCAACATTCTAACAATGCCTACTTTGTAACACCATAATGTGGAGGGGTTTGGGGATCAAGTACTCCCTTGTGTCAAATTTGTTTTCATATCCACCATCTATAATGGTTGGAACCTTTGTAATGGCCACATTGAGTTTACCAAACCATACTATAGGCATACCTATATGGTATCTACAACTATATCAACCAATTATGTCGTTGACACCCCAATATCAACATGCACTTAATATTTTATCCACCTTAGGCCGATAGCACCCCCACACCAACCCATACCCAACTAGGGCATACTTCCTTAGACCCCCTTAAAAAAATCATCTCAATAGACACATGCTTCTTTGCCTAAGGCACTAAATATTGGGGACAAGAATAAGAAATTTCAAAACACACTGAATCTGTGGGACCAGGTACTAATGAACCTACCTACACCATCCTTCCATATGACACATTTAATATCACTAGTCACCCTACTCATAAATTCCCACAAATAACTGAGTTGCAAGAGATAAAGGATAGATATATCCTAACTAATGATGAAGATGTACCCATTGTAGAAGTCTCTCGTCCAAAAGATTTTCAAATCAATGTCATATTTCATTGTACACTAATAATCATTCTTCTCTATGTGATCAAAATGGCCACTAATCTCATCACTATCCACAACTATGTTGGTACTAGGAATTTTTTTCTCTTACCCATTATATTAAAGAAAGGCCAATGGTACTTTCTCGGCACTCACCACTAATTACAATAATTGGGCCACCCCCTACTACCGAAGACAACAACATAGTGCATATATAATCTATCACTTCCTCAGTTGGATCTACCATTAATGTTCCCACTCCATAAATGGATACTAAAACCTCTTCAATCCCCCATATACCTTCAAGTAGCTCATCAATTGATTTCCCTACTTCTAGTCACTGTTCCTCACCACTAGGAATTGAGCATATGAATTCACAGTTTAAAAATACCATAAGTGAGAATTCACTACCTTCTCATACCATGGGCTCTCTTTCTCTGTTGTTTACTTCTAGCAAAGAGCCTCCCAAAGCCTTCACTAGTTCAAAATCCCCACGGGATGACATGCATTGTCATTCCCGTTTCTTTCCACAAACCACATCTATTGAATGATACTTTGTTGAATCTAAATAATATATACACCTTGGAAAAGTGGATTGGTTCAAAAATACAATCCACTCCTAATGCATTCGAAGAAGGTAGTATGACTAGTATTTCACCTACCATTAAGGTGGTTACCTCTGTTAAACTAGGATTTCAAGAGAACATGTTGTTGGGAACATATTGTTCACCTTACTAGGTCATTGCTTACAAATTCATTTTCCAAGCATTTTGCAACATTTTGCTTGGTCGTATAAAAACATGCCCTTCTTAGACCCAACCATTGTTGAACATGGCATCAACACTTGACTAGATTCCTTCCTAATACAATAAAAACAATGACCTATGAACCCAACCAAGTCCTTTTCTATTAACGAAAAAATGGATGAGTTGTAGAAATATGATTTTATTTATCCAATCACATACTAACACCTCTTGGGTATCATACCTAGTTCTTTTAAATAAAAAACAAGATACTATCCATGTTTGTATTTAATTTAGAGACTTGAACAATCTTTCCCCAAATATAATTACCCAACACCTTTCACTGATCAGGTAATAGACGAATGCACTAGGTAATAGACGAATGCACTGACCATGAAATACTCTTGTTCATGGATTCTTGGGATATAATCATATCCACATTCACGCTCATTATTAGTATATAAGAATGATTTCACTACGCCATGGGTAATGTTTTCAAACTGTGTCATTCCCTTTGGTTTAAATAATCCTAGTACCACTTTCCATCGGTCTATGCCATTTTGTTTCCATGATATAACACATTTGTTCTTTGCATACATAGATGATATCACTACTAAATGTAAGAAATTATCTCAAGACATCGAATATCTTCATATAATTTTTCTTTGATACTAGAAGTACAAAATCCAATTGAATCGTCATAAGTGCATATTTTGTTTCATGTTTGGATACTTACTCATATTCACTATTTCTAAAATAGGTATCGTTGTCAACCACTTGAAAGTTTGGGCCATCTCTAAATTTCCACCACCAAAACCATTGTGATAGTTACAAATCCTTGAATGCAAAACCAACTTTGTTCAAAGGTTCGTTCTTGGTTATGGAACTACTACTCATGGTTATTGACTCTTTTGCACTCTAATGTACCTTATTTTGGGATGACGAAGCCCAAAATTCATCTGAAACAAAGAAATGGGTCTTGATATTTTCCCATCTCATTAGTCCATGTACTCTTGAGAATGATATCATCCTTTACATATCATCTTCTCCATTTGCAATTGCAGGAGTTCTAGTCCAATAGGTAGATGATGGTTCATAGAATGTAATTTACTATCTAAGAAAGAATTTCACAGGTCCCTCTTTGTCATACAATGATGACAAAAAATTAGTTTGGCAATCATCTTCTCTATCCAAAAATTGCTACATTACATCTTAATGAACAAAACCACTTTGTCATCAATTCAAACCCAATGTTATACCTTCTCAATCAATGAATTTTATGGAAAAGTTACTCGTTGGGTTGTCATCCTCGAAGAAATTGACTTTCAATTCATGACACCTAAGAGTACAAAATATTTAGCTCTATCTAAGTTTATATATTACCTCTCAATTGGTAAGGCTGATACCCCCCCTACAAGATGATCTTCTTGATGAACATCTATTCACCATATTTTCTGAAGATCCTTGTTATTGGGGCATCCTCATTTTCTTATGCACTCAAATTTTTTTCCCTCAACTGTCTAAGGAGGATCTGCATAAAGAGGATCTCATATACCCTATTGTAAAACAAGAATTGCTCAAAAACCTCATCTCTTTTAAAGGAGGGAAGAATCGAAGACTAGACGAACAAAATGCTAAATTTTTTGTGGTACTTTTGGATATCGGGACAAAGGATTTGTTGGAAGTAGTGGAGGAATCTTGCCATGTAGGTAAAGTTCACCCCCCATTTAAATCAACATTTATTGAAAATATTCAAAATGGAGGAATTCAATAATCTTTGACCATTATTGCCTTATCTCCCTATGATACTGCGTGTACAATCTAATCTCAAAGGACATTGTTGGAAGGGAAAATCCTATGTCTTCGAAGGATATCTCCCAAGAATAATTTGGATTCCTCCACCAAAGGATTAAATCCATGATTCCATAGGAATAGCCCAAGGAACTGTTGAATCTTCAAACTCATACCCTAATCCAATTTCAATCTCAAGATTGACCTCTCAAAAGTATTCAACAAGGTAAATTGGTTGCTTTTTACATTAATGCTCATTGAGGTTGCCTTGTCCAGAGATTTCATCAAATGAATTGATTCCTTCTTTCAATCCATTTCTTTTTCCATTCTAATTATTGGGTTACCCTCCTCTTTTTCCACCCTTATGAAGGATTCCATCTTCTGCCTTTACCTTTTTTTAATTTTTTTGAAACCCTTATTAGGTAATAAACCATGAAATAATTATCAAAAATATGAATAGGGTAAATCTTGAAGGAAACCTCCTCATCTCCCATTTATTGTTTGTTGATGACATATTAATATTTGTTAATGACATAGTCTAGGAAGCCGATTTTCTAAACTACACACTCAATTCTTCTCTTCTATTGGACCGGATGTCAATCTCAAGAATCCTCCATTATATTTTTTCATGTATTGTTGTCCATTTGCTCAATGATCGTGAAATTCATCTTCTCATTTTCAGATTTGATTAACTATTTTAAATATTTAAGGTTTGTGATGAAGGAAAATGATTATCACATAAAATATTGGTACTGGCTATATATGAAAATCACAAAATAAAAATTAGACATTAGTATAATAGGTGGATTTTCATGGTAGGTCAATTCATGCTAGATAAAACTGTCATCGAAGATATCCTAGTATACACTATGGACTTAGCTTGCATTCCAAACATTATGCTTAATAAAACGAAGAAATAATTTCTTCATTAACTCTAGTAAATAAAAAGGAGGAAAATAACATTCCGTTATTCAAATGGGACATTACCTCTCAACCTACATGAAGGGGAGTGGGGAATAAAGGACCTCCATATGTTTAGAAGGGATGTGGACACAATATAAATTTACCAAATATTTATGTGTTACCACTATACAAAATAAGTTTAGAGCACAAACAAATCGATTGGATAGTGATCACTATAGGATTGGAAAGTGTGCACTCCCATATAATGATACAGCACAAACAAATCGATTGGATAGTGATCATTATGGGATTGGAAAGTGTGCACTCCCATATAATGATACACATTATATGGGGTATTTGGATCATGGGGATTAACGCTGCCATCTTTTTAGACTTGGATAAACAGCAAGGCAAGATTCTCTTACCAAACATTGCCACATATTGTAAGCAAGGTTATTCGATTCGATCCTAGGCTTCTCCAACATGAACATAGGGCACATTATATGTAGTAGAGAACATAATATGGACGCCAATAGTCGAGGTTATTCATAGGAAATAAAAAAATATTAGAAATTATATCACTATTACATATTATAAGAAATATGATTAATATATTAAACAAATGAGATTTAAGTGACAACAATATGAAATGACGCGGGATGAATAACGGGTATATACATGTGTTCACCAGAATCTCGATAGAAATGAACCCAGGTTGAGTCGGGGACGATCACGATCACGATGGGAAGTTGTATCATTGGCATTGGAATTATCGTTCGTTTTCTTAATGCAGGAGTGGTCGGAAGGAAAGCGATGCCTCAAGCACGTCTTTATACCGCAAGACTTGCAGACAAGTGAATTCACGAAGGTCAGCATTTCTTTACAGCGTTTAACTGGGCAAGTCGCTGTCTTCTTCGCCTTATTCTTCGGATTACAGTTGCCCGACGCGGTGTGCCTGCGGAGGGTGGCGGAAGCGTCCTCATTCACAAGTTGCAATACAGAAGAGGAACAGGTGGGGCAGATGTGAACCACTCGGTCATGAAGATTGGCGTTCGGGCAGTGATGATTGCTGTAAGATCGGTGCTCCGGGCAGAAGAATTTGTTGCATCCGTCGCAGAGGAAAGGAAGGAAATCTAGCTGATGGCAAAACTCCTCGCTGCAGTGCTTTCCCAAATCCGGAAACAAGGGCGTTCCTCCGGCCATTCTTTATATCACTGTCTATGTACAACCGGGCGACTCAATTGAAGATGGTTTCGAAATTGAAACGAAGGGCAAGTTGCCGGCAGAGAGACAATATCGGCGCCGAATTAATATATATTTTGATTTGTAGATATAATGAGTAGCTTCGTGGCCCGGAAGAAGTTTATATACCTCACCAACCGATCTTGAAAATGGCATACGTCGCAACCCTTGTCACGACTTTGACCTAATCCTTTCGAATATTGTTTTCTTTTCGTCCATCGTGCGATGATAATTAACCTAATTGTTCACTTAATTACATGTTCTATATATATATATATAATCATCTTGGAATTTGTAATTATATTTTTGTTTTTTTCCAATAGGGTGTACTCTTTAAATCTCTCCAAAACTGTGAAATTTTTAAATACATATTTAAATTAAGTTTTTGTGAATTTTTAAAATATATATTTAAATTAAGTTTTATATATTAAAATATTAATTTTAATTTAAAGATTTTTTTAAATCTTAAAAAAGTTATTAAAGATATTGAATATTTTAATAAGATGTTCACATAGTGGAAACTCTCCCTATCAATAGCCAATCTTTAAAGAAGTACTTCACATAGTTTAGGAAGATCATTTCTATACATAAATACAAAAAATTCTTTGTTGTGTCACTTTTGATCGTTTGATTATTTCATTTTAGCTTAGCTAGCGTTGTTATTTGATTCCCTGTTTTGAACCTTTAATAAAATTGAGTTTAACAATCGAATGCTTGGTGGGAAAGGTATGATATCATTACTTATAGAATATCTCTTAAATTGAGTTTAACAATTAGAGTGCTTGGTGGGAAAGGTATGATATCATTACTTATAGAATATCTCTTTAAGTTAATTAAATCGTTTAAAATTACTGTTGTGTGAAAAATACTTCGAAGTTCAAGTTTCTTCTTACTAGTAAGAGTTAATGTTGCATTTTCAAACACTATCATTTGAAAGGTTTTCAATCTCTTTATCTTTATCCTATTTATTTAGTTATTCAAAAAATTACCATAGGATTAGGTTCAAATTAAAATGTATTAAATTATGTATTTTTTTTGGGATAAATATTTTTAAGTTAGTATGCCCATTGAAACACATAAATAACCATGTCTTGAAATTGTAAACTTATGAACGACCCATTGGAAGGAAGCAAGATATTGTAGATGTATAAAAAATAGAGATGATCCTATACCTTATACAATGCCCCAAAGGCTCAGATAAAAACATCTCTTCCCCATTTTAAGACATCCACATCAAATGAAGTTGGATATCTAAACAATCAAATGAGGACATGGACATATGAAATGAAATGTTCAAAGAAGATCAAGAGGCTATCCAAAATAGCATTCAAAGGGGGATTTTCTCCATCTGTGGGCATATTATATACAATACAATATTATTCATCACCCACACAAAATGACACAATGTATGGAAGAGCCTAGATCCCTTCCTCTTATGAATCAAGGGAGGTTTTATTAACACTAGTAAAGCATAAAAAATGCTCATGCATTAAAGAAATGCATATGGTACAAGAATGAGGAACACACATTTACATCTTCATGGCTGTGTTTACAATGGAAGGAATGGTTTAGTAAATGAACCTCATAAATTAGCCTTGAGAGAGTGTCTATGAAGTCCCAACTAAGCTTCCCTTTCACTTAAAAAATATCTTAATATTATATGATCACTGTGATATCTTTTCTAATATAAAACTAGAATTGCACTTAATGCAAGATAGATAAATGATGCAAAGACTCTTACAATAATAAGTGGCTTGTAAACAAGGTAGTTTCTGAATCCACTATAAATTGTCATAAAATATAATTGATCCTTTTATTTTCTTAGAGATCTAAGTTCTCCCAATCTGTCTCCAATTGTAGCAACTACATCCACCCTCCCTAGTATTTTGTTTTAAAAGACTGGGGCCATTCCTTCTTTTTTCCTTTACTTGTCTAGAGCATTTGGATCCCTCTTAAACTAATTCAAGTATTGCATGGTGTTGGATTGTTACCAAAAAAGAGAAAACACTTAGCCAAATTTTGAGTTTTCCTTAATCAAACTTTTTCTATAAGTTTTCACATTTCGGTGAGTTTTCTTAAGCTTTTCAAAACATTGACAAAGTTTCTAATGGGTCACCGAAACATCGGCTAATATTTTTCTTACTCGCCGAAAATTCAGTTGAATTTCCCGATTTCACGTCGAAATGATGGCATAACTCAACTTTTTCTGTTGAAACTTTGGAAAATGTCCAAAGTTCGCCAAAATGATGCTTTCCCCAAGTCTGGAAAAACATTTATTTCCTCCAACATGTCACTTAATTTTCCAGATAGTCACCGAAACGGGTCAACACTTTCTTGTCCTGTCGTTGAGCTGGCTCAATTTTTTGTGCCGAAACATTTCGGTAGATTTGTCAACTTTGAGTCTGTAATATCCTGAATTTTGACTGACTATTTTTGATGTTATATATTGGGCTTAAGCCCCAACACATATGATTTATTTTGTTATATTGGGCATAAGCCCCAGTGCACATGATTAATTTCTTTTATAGAATTACATATTGGGCGTGGACCCTGACTGATGTAGACTATTGTTATATACAGGGAAAAAAGCCCCAATGTATTGATTTATGTTTTATTGTGAGATTTGGTACAAACCCTAATATACTGAGATGATCTTTTGTTACATACTGTGCAGAGTTATGGTTTACATGATTGATTTGTATGATGTGTTGAGCGTGGAATCAGGAACACACGAATGACCTATGTACTGGGCATAAGCCCCAATGTACCTAGAGCATTTTATTATGTACTGGGCGTAAGCTTCGATGTACATAGAGTGTTGGGAATAAGCCCCGGAGCACTCCAAGCTTGATAATGAATACTGGATCCGAGGCCATGTGTACAGTCTAGATGTGCTTCACAACCACATTATAGTACTAGTGTTGAGCAGGATGCTCTGGAATTGCACTAGCGTAACGCCCATGTGAGAGTGTTGAGCGAAAGCTCTGAAGAGCACTCGCGGTTACTTGATTTTAAAAGTGTTGAGTCGAGAAGACTCTGAATAGCACTTCTATTCATGATCATTTATTTAAATTGGTTAAATGAGTCATTTTCTATCTATATCGAGGACTGCAGGAACTACCATGTTAAATGAGGGAATCCAACATCCAAGAGGGACCTAGAGGTACCTAACCTAGCCAACTATCCAAGATTACCAAAAGACCCTGTCCAAAGAATTGGACCTTGTATATTAATATTTATCAAAGAATTATTATGGTATGTACATAATTAAATCAAAGAGTTATCATATTTAATTATTGAATAATCAGATTGATTATTTATAAAAGAAAAGATTACTTATGTAAATAGCATGCATAAAGGTCATGCATAAGATATTTCTCATGTTATTATTATTATTATTATTATTATTGGTGATCTAACTTAAAGATACCTCTAATTGTAACAAAATAAAGGTCCTAGATAAACTAGGAGTGAATAATTAGTAAAATATCTTTTGTAAATATTATAATTCAATTTAAATTAAAAACTGAAATATTATTAGTAAAACTCAACAGCTATATTCCAAACAAACTCACCTATATCAAGAAGGACAGATCCCAAGAGAGGGATCATCTTTTCATACTATCATTCTCTTATGGTAATAGAAGAGAATTATTCTACAGAATTGAAGAAGCTTACTATCTTCCCAGATCTGATCAGCAGCCTATCCTAGGTCCTCTGCTTCTCTTATGCATGTTGGAACCAGTTCGGGGGGATCCAGCTAGAACCAGGAATGGTCTAACGGTCATGGTTGGGAGGAACATGGTAGTCCCAAGGTTATTCAGTTAAAGATCATCCTACAAGTCAGCCAGGTCTATACATAATTTTCCATTAACTAGTGTTTGAGTGTGCGGGTTTTGCAAGGGAAGGACAAGCTTCAAGAATCGGGTATGAACTACAACTTTTCCATAAAGTTCAATTAGATTTATATGTTAAAGTAGGAAATACTATACATCATTCATGTTTCCTGTACATTATAATTTTATTTCCTTTTTATGGAGCAAGGGCCAAATGGCATGGGCTCTCAGGGTTTAAACTCTCGGTTTAAAGTTTATTTATTATTTCTGTTGAATTTAAACATCTACCCTAAATGTTACAAGGATCTAGCAGGGCTAGCCTAGCTAGCTTGTGCTAGATACCTATATCAATAAAATCACTAGTATCAAACTTTCATTAAATGTTGTTGATGCCTGCACTCTATTCTTTACAAAAAAAAAAATCATATTTTCCAAACCCTTACACTGTACATTTAAATTATTTAAGTATGATAAAGCTAGGGTTTAATCTTTTTACCAAGCATATGATCTATCAACATTTAAACTAGGTTTTACAAACAGGGATCTCCCAAGGGTCCATGAAAATATTCACAAAACCAACATAGTCAAACTCAGTTTCTTTCATTTATTATCAAACAAAATAACGCAGGTTTTTATTTCGAAAGTATTAGCCAACTTATAACATTTAGGACCACTGGTATAATTAACACGCAGCATAAGACTACCTACTATACATACAACTTCCAGGAAAAACAATTACCAAAACACGATTGTCTTATTTAGGGTTTTTAGTATTTTCGTTTCTCCTTATCAGAAATCAATCTTAAACTTGGACGAAACCCAACATCACATCATAGGAATTAAAATGCATAATCTAGCTTCACATTTTAAATAAACATTCATCCATTAAAATAAAATCAACCCACGAAATCCACAGATGATTAAAACCATCAATTGGACAGAGACCCTCCAAGGGTCCAACATATGCTTTAAAGAGAGCTACACTCTCAACAATCGCGCTCATCTATTCTCAATAGAAATTTCATCACGCCGAAGCTAAAACGTAGAACCATCACACTTTAGAAGGTACCAAAAACATTCCAGGCCAATCTTTCTGCAAGTAAAACGATTTTCATTCACATAGACTAAAACCCTCGCATAATCCATAAAACGAAACTTACAGAGGTACCTAAAATTAACAGAGTGCATTTTATAGAAAACATCAGTGACATCTTACTTCTCACAAAGATACACTTCGCTAGAAATGTGAATAAAATCCAAACACCAATATCCCATTCAAACCCCCAAAGAAAAGAAAAACGCTGCGTGAGTTTCTTATCCAAACTTTACAGAATTTTATAGAGCCATACATTCAATCCATCTACAGTAGCGAAAATAAAACCCTCTAGGGTTTATCCTATCATCTATCAAAATAAAAAACATCTTATACATTGACCAACAAGTTCGTAATCCCAGGAAAGTCCAAATCGACTTCTCCATAGTCATTTTCCTCTCAGTTATTGACCAGGCCAGAAATGACCCAATAGAACTTCAAAATTAGTTATAGCGAGCCCAAAGGACACATCAAAGTTATGTTTTAAAGAGCTCAAAGCTACAAAGCTTGCAACCATAACTGCAATAGGAAGGAGAAAATATTGGGAGAACCTAGGCTTACCAGTGTTACACCAAAACCCAAATCTTCCTATCACTTGTTAGAACCCAATGCAGGGGTACCCATACCTACAAACCTATCAGTGAAATCAAAAGAACCGCAAGTTAAATACAGTAAAATCATCTACAGGAAACGTATAAAAAAACCCATTAATTTGGAAAGAATATTACCTATAGCACCCTCCATCTCCACGCTTTTTAAGTTGCGACTGCATTGACCATGAGCATAGATCAGGTTAGAGCCTAGTCGAAGCCATACATAGCGAGAAGTTACCCTCCAAGCCAAAACCAATGAAATGACAAACACTATCATGTAGACCAAAGGATTAAACCCTCTTTCCAGCTGGAAAACGAACCACGTGAAGACCACATGTAACATTTAAAGCTACAACCAACACCACTAGCACTTCAATATATCACCCAAACGATATAGTTAGGGTCATGGTAGTGCAAACCCCCAATTGTTTATTTCATGGTTTATTCAAAAGATATTTCCTTAGACCTTTTCAATTCATAGAACTAGGACCTTGCTTGGTAGTGGAACTAGGTAGTTTAGTGAAGAGCTCTTTCATTTTATTTATGCCTGCAAAACATAATCCAAGTAGTGCTTTAGCAAATATTGCTAAGTAATCCCAGGATAGTACAAATACTCATCCCTTACCTCTCGACAGCTCCACCGGTAGCATGACTACCAACTCAAAACCTCAGGAGTATTCATACTCTTCTCATAAAATTCCATCAGGCTTGAGTTAATGATATAAACAAGTTCAACATTTAAAATGAAACCAAGCATACATTAGAGCTATAGAAAGGAAGTAATTAAAAACATTGAAGTTTTACACTAGTATTAAATTTCTCATCTAGACCATAGATGCATGTTCCTTGAGTTTCACACTACATTATTTCATCACTTCCACAGAAACCATACGATAGCAGACTACCATATCCATTTTAACTTTAAAGGAAATCATAAAACCAACTTTCATAAAACATAGTTTCTCATTTCTTCAATGAGACTAATATTACTTCCCAGTACTGAAGTTAATTTGCTATATATTATTGGTTTAGGCAATGTTAGCAGTAAGTGAAAAAATTTAAATTTTTACTGTTTTAGGGACATTACAGAGTCTAAATGTATCAATGTGACCTTCTGTTTTCTGCCAATATGGTCTCATAGATTCAATCCTTCCCACTAAACCTCAACATCACAAAAAAAATTTAACTTTACATCGAAACATATCGACAAGAATTGCAGTTTAACATAGATACTATCACAGTGTCTTGAAACTTGTCACCGAAACATATTAACACATAGGAAATAAGATTCAACACCGAAATGCATTGGCATAGCTCACCTTTTTTTTCCTAAATAAGCCAACAAGGTTTGCAGAAAGTGTTATTTCACCTTTTTAAGCCTGTTGGAGGAACTTAGGGCTTTAAAGGACCTTTTCATAAAAGAAAACATCATTTAACCCCATCATTGTTGTCACGCGAACCAGTTCGAGCCCTTGCCACCTGGGGAATATTCCCTTCTCATTACACTCAGTATCTACCACCAATCAGTTTAGCAAACCTAGCATCCATTATTTAGGTAAGTAGACTTTTTCACTGGTATGTGGGTCTCAAACTAGTTCATCTCCACTTGGAAATTTGTGGTTGGAGGGAAATGGCCCATGATTGGTCTTACTGGTATCATACTTGACCATTTTCCTCCTTTTTATTGGATTTTATTGGTTGACTTTGTCTTTGGGGCCTAAGGGTTTCAAGCCTCACTTGTATTGAATTATTTCTTGAGTATGATTTTCATTGATGTCAAAAAAGTTCACTAATGAAAAATGAAAAGTATATAATGGCCGATGCCATATTTAGTCGATGCTTAATTATGGTTGGCTCTTAAAAACTAGTCGAAAATGTCGAAACAAAAATGTGCTCAATAGTCATACAAAGTTAGTTGATGACGACCTCTTGTATTATGGTCGAGTCCTTGTAAATTAAATCAACAGTTGACCTATTGTCGATCGGTGCTGACCTATTATATAATGGTCAAGTGGTCTATCCCTTTTAAATTAAATAAATAGTGGACCTCGTGTCGACCTCTTGTTGACCATTGTCAGTCGATTTAGAGTCAAACATGTAGTCAGCAAGTTGGAGTCAGAATCAGAATTGTCAGTCAAAACAAGAGTCACGAGTCAGAATCGCAGATGGAAATTCGGAGTTGGAGTTCGACATCACAATCAACAAGTCAGAGTCAAAATGATGGAGTCGAGTTCGACATCAGAATTGGTAATTTGGATTCGAAACGGTGGAGTCAGAGATGCTAAATTAAGAGTGTATTTTTTAGGTTCTGACTCCCGTCATCGGAATCAGAACCCTCTTAGTTGAGTGAGATTTTTAGGACTAGGACAATATAGAATGGCTTGGATCTTTTCCATGTGAACCTTAACTCCATCTTGACTAATCACATGACCAAGACACAAAATATTAGTTATCCCAAACTCACACTTGGTTAGCTTTGCATAAAAGTATTGATCTACCAAGATTGTTAGTACAATATCCAAATGATGGAAATGCTCTTTCCAAGTCCTACTATAGATCAAAATATCATCAAATAAAACAAGTACAAACTTACATAGCTTCCTGATGAACAATTTGTTCATGCAAGATTGAAAAGTTGCAGGTGTATTGGTTAGGCCAAAAGTCATAACCAGAAACTCAAAGTGTCCATGGTGACACCTGAAGCCTATCTTTTGTTTGTCTTCTTCTTTCATGCTGATTTGATGGTAACCAGATCGAAGATCAATCTTTGAAAATTATTTGGCCCCATGGAGCTCATCCATAATATCATCAATCCTTGGAATATGATATATGTTCTTGATATTCTTCTTGTTGAGAGCTTTGTAATCTATGTATTTTCTTAACAAGGACTACTGATGAGGCAATAGGACTTTAACTTGGTCTAATGAACCCCAAGTCAAGCAGTTCCTTGATGGTTCGCTCTATCTCATCCTTGAATATTTTTTTTTTCTTGTAGGTGTGCACCTTGATAGGTGATGTACCTATCTCCAACTCAATCCTATGCTCCACTCCTCTATCTGGAAGCCTACCATGAGGAAGGTCCCCAAACACCTTGTTATGCTTTTGGAGCAACTTCTGAATATCTTTAGGATAATGGGCTACTTAAAATGAGTTTCCCTTTGTTGTGATTAGGCATTCTGCATCCCATTTAATATCTCCATTCCTTAGTATGGATCTCATACTGTGTGCAGTTACCACTTGTTCAGGATAGGTGTTGATCCCCTTCAAAACTACCTCTTTTCCATTTTATCCCTTGAAGATCATTTCAGGAACTTGGTAGTCTATTGAATGCTTCCCAATGCAATACAACCATTGTACTCCCAAAACCATGTTAGTATCAACCCCATCAACAACATAAAAACTATATGTAATGGTATTTTCTCCTACAGAAATATGCAAATTAGGAATCCATCTACAACAGTTCATGGAATGATTACCTGGAATGATAATAGTGAAGCCTCCAAATTTCTCAGTATGTAGCTTCCTCCTTTCAACCAGAGTTGAATCAATGAAGTTATGTGTTGCTCCTACATCCACTAACACAGTGATTGATTTTTCTTGAACCACTCCTGAGAGTACTGCAATCTTGCTCACCTCAGGAGTAGGTTCTTCTTCTGTAATCTCATAGGCCACTTTTGCATCTACCGGGGCCTCTTATTCTTCTTCCTAAACTTCTCTCTCTGAGTAAAATTCAACGTAGTGTGCCTTTCCTTTGGAAAATCTATGTCTTGGAACCCATGGTTCCTGACAGGTGAAGCATAGCTTCCTTCTTCTCAATTCATCTTGATCCTTAGCATAGTTATCCTTTCTGAAATTTCCAGAAGGAATATTCATGGGTGGCCTTCTATTCTTGAACTGAGTAGGACCAATAATCCTAGGATGAAATCTTGTCCTTGGAATAGAGTCTTGCAAGTCCCTGGTTCGACTTAGTGCATATTGCAAGGTAGAAGGTCTATAAGCCTTCACCAAACCTTTCAAAGGTTCTGATAACCCTTCAATGGACAACAGTATCAATCTAGCTTCTGAAATATAAAAAACCATCACAACTAGTTTTTGAAACTCAGATATGTAAGCTTCAGGAGTTCCAGTTTGCTTCACATGTGATAGCTCTCTGAAGGTGATCTCAGGATCTTCTCTTCCGAATCTTTCAGCTAACCGTATTGTAAAATCTTCATAACTGGCCACTTGATCATGCTGAAGAGTTTTTAGGACATGAAACCACCAATCATTTGCTTCTCCATCTAAGTGTAGAGTAGCCATCTTGATGGCATCTCTTTCAGCCATAAGATTCAATTGAAAATGTGTGTCAATCTTTTGAATCCAAGCGTTAGCAATACATTTATGTGAACCATCAAAATAAGGTAAAGTAATCTGACCAATAACATTTATGAGCTCATAGTTTGGATTTTGCATCCAGAAGCCACCTCTTGGGTTGGTCTTGTACTGCAGATCACAAAAGTATTTGAATGGTAAAGCAGTTCTACATTTTTCATTCAATGTAAGATACTTAACATATTTGTCCTCCCATGAAGCAAGACCTCCATTTCAAACCTCAGAACACATATTTCATTAAATTTGGAATTAAACTATGGATCTAGAATTTGAAAATAACCAAAAAACTCAATTTTGGTTATGTCCTTGTAATAACAAGTTTCCAATTTTAATGAAATATGTGTTTCAGGTTCCTCTCTTGGATCTTCAGTAAACTTGGGCATAGTAGTCCTAGAGTGAGCTTGAGATTCCATCTTGAATTCATTAGGGTTATTGTGAGGCCCAGTATTTGAGAAAATATGGCCATCACTCACCCTCCTTTCACCATGTGGGGTACCATTGCTGCTCCCCTCTGCATTCTTGCTTCCTACCTACCGAGCTAATAACTCTCTGGTCTCTTTTCCATACTGAACATTATTGAGGGACATGTCTTGCAATCCCTTCATCATGCCTTGAACAAAGAGTTTGAACTCCTCTTTGTCTTCATTGTGAGACAAGTCTGATTCTCGCAACTTTCCTTTAGTAGAATTTATCTCTTCTCCCTCTTCTCCCTCTGACAAAGGATCCTTTTTATTGGAATCTCTATATCCTCTTGGAATCATAGAAATATATTAAGAGTAGGCTCATAGGACCATGGTATGATAAAATTTTAAGGTACCAACTAGGATTAGTGATACAAAAAATATCTTCTACACATAATCAATTAAAACAATATTTATGGGATCTAGTTTGACTGAGGGTGGACAAGATAAAAATATCTATATGGAAGGAAGGCTATGATATATTTTAATACCTATGAAAAAATTACTGATACCATTGATGTTTCAATATCAACAAGGCTGAAATATAGTCCAACGCTCCTGGGCCCCTCAACATATGCATACTAGTATGGATCTAAACTTTGATTGGAAGCTATGGATGGATTTTTTTGAATCATAGAGGTAAATAAAATTAAAGATCAGTCAATACATCTTCATAGGTCACTCTATAAATTTTGAGGAAGTTCTGATAAATATTGACAAAGCTACAAGCAAAATTGCATTTCAGGATTGCACAACTAGTAAAATTCAGGAGCTCCCAAATAGGTAAAGAAGGCTCTCTAATTATTCAAATAAGACATGTATTGGGTCATATAACATGTTAAATAAAATCAGGAACATATATAAACTAATTTGGACATCTACTAATTCATTTATTCAACATAGTCTGAAAACTAGTCAATTTCTATTCAAATCTAGAGAGGCTGGAGAAATATGAGAATAATTCAAACTTCTGTAATTTGAATTGACATGAATGATATCATAGGTTTACATTTACAATCATTACATCAGATATGGGCCAATAGGCCTCTCAAAACATTGTATAAACACCTCTCCTCTTCTACACAAGAATCTATCTCCAGAAATCCATAGGAAGCTAGGAGATTCGAACCATGAACTGAATGATACTTCTTCTGAAATTAAAATTTGACTTGATCAGCTACAATACCTGCAAATAAACTCAATTATAATGGCTTAATACCATCATCCTCTCACAAGAAGCAGGGGCACATCTCACAGCTTGGACTAGGGTCACATCTACCAAGTCTCTCGGGCACAAGGTCCTGGAAGAAAAAGGGTCGTAACAAAATGAGGGTGAACTGCATGAGTTCTAGTCCAATAGGTAGATGATGGTTCATAGAATGTAATTTACTACCTAAGAAATAATTTCACAGGTCCCTCTTTGTCATACAATCATGACAAAAAATTAGTTTTGGCAATCGTCTTCTCTCTCAAAAAATTGCTACATTACATATTAATGAACAAAACGAAATTCGTCACCAATTCAAACCCAATGTTATACCTTCTCAATTAATGATTTGTTAATGGAAAAGTTACTCATTGGGTTGTCATCCTCGAAGAAATTGACTTTCAATTCATGACACCTAAGACAACAAAATATTTATCTCTATCTAAGTTACTATATTACCTTGCAATTGGTAAGGTTGATACCCCCCTACAAGATGATCTTCTTGATGAACATCTATTCAACATATTTTCTGAATAATATCCTTGGTATTGGGGCATCCTCATTTTCTTATACACGCAAATGTTTTTCCCTCAACTGTCTAAGGAGGATCTGCATAAAGAGGATCTCAGACACCCTATTGTAAAACATGAATTGCATAAATACCTCTTCTCTTTTAAAGGAAGGAAGGATCCAAGACTAGACAAATGAAATGCTAAATTTTATGTGGTACTTTTGGCTATCGAGACAAAGGATTTGCTGGAAGTAGTGGAGGAATTTCGTCATGTAGGTAAAGTTCACCCTCCATTTAAATCAACATTTATTAAAAATATTCCAAATGAAGGAATTCAATAATCTTTGACCATTATTTCCTTATCTCCCTATGATATTGTGTGTACAATATAATCGCAAAGGACATTGTTGGAAGGGAAAATCCTATGGCTTCAAAGGATATCTTCCAAGAAGAATTTGGATTTCTCCACCAAAGGATTAAATCCATGATTCCATAGGCATAGCCCAAGGAACCGGCCAATCTTCAAACTCATATCCTGATCCAATTTCAATCTCAAGATTGACCTCTCAAAAGAATTCAACAAGGTAAATTGGTTGTTTTTTACGTTAATTCTCATCAAGGTTTCCTTGTCAAGGGATTTCATCAAATGGATTGATTCCTTCTTTCAATCCATTTCTTTTTCCATTCTAATTATTGGGTTACCCTCCTCTTTTTTCCACCCTTATGAAGGATGCCCTCTTCTGCCTTTACCTTTTTTTTAAATGTTTTTGAAACCCTTACTAGGTAGAAACCATGAAAGAATTATCAACAATATGAATATGGTAAATCTTGAAGGGAACCTCCTAATCTCCCATATATGGTTTGTTGATGACATACTAATATTTGTTAATGACATAGTCTAGGAAGCAAATTTTCTAGACTACACACTGAATTCCTCTCTTCTATTGGAATGGATGTCAATCTCAAAAATCCTTCACCATATTTTTCCATGTATTGTTGTCCATTTTCGCAATGATCATGAAATTCATCTTCTCATTTTCAGATCTCATCAACTATTTTAAATATTTGAGGTTTGTGATGAAGGAAAATGATTATCACATAAAATATTGGTAATGACTATATGAAAATCCCAAAATAAGAATTATACATTGGTATAATAGGTGGATTTTGATGGTAGGTCAATTTATGCCAGATAAAACTGTCATCAAAGACATCCTAGTATACACTATGGACTTAGCTTACATTCCAAACTTTATGCTTAAGAAATATAAAAAAATTAGAAATTATATCACTTTTACATATTATAAGAAACATGATTAATATATTAAACAAATGAGATTTAAGTGGCAACAATATGAAATGACGGATGAATAAGGGGTATATACATGTGTTCACCAGAATCTTGATACAAATGAACCCAGGTTGAGTCGGGGACGATCACGATCACGATGGGAAGTTGTATCATTGGGTTTGCGTTTGGGTTTGGCATTGGAATTATCGTTCGTTTTCTTAATGCAGGAGTGGTCGGAAGGAAAGCGATGCCTCAAGCACGTCTTTATACCGCAAGACTTGCAGACAAGTGAATTCACGAAGGTGAGCATTTCTTTGCAGCGTTTAACTGGGCAAGTCGCTGTCTTCTTCGCCTTATTCTTCGGATTACAGTTGCCCGACGCGGTGTGCCTGCGGAGGGTGGCGGAAGCGTCCTCATTCACAAGTTGCAGTACAGAAGAGGAACAGGTGGGGCAGATGTGAACTACTCGGTCATGCAGATTGGCGTTCGGGCAGTGATGATTGCTGTAAGATCGGTGCTCCGGGCAGAAGAAGTTGTTGCATCCGTCGCAGAGGAAAGGAAGGAAATCTAGCTGATGGCAAAACTCCTCGCTGCAGTGCTTCCCCAAATCCGGAAACAAGGGCGTTCCTCCGGCCATTCTTTATATCACTGTCTTTGTCCAACTGGTTGATTGAATTGAAGATTGGGTAAAAACTGAAACCAAGCTAATAAGAAAAGAGAAGAAGCTGCCGGCACCGACCGAATATGGGCAGTTTCATGGTCTAAAAGGAGTTATACCTCACCCTAAAATTGCATGCGTGGTAGCGGTTGCAAGAGTTGGACCACGTCCTTTCAAATATCAATCCAACAAGATCCAATCATATTAATATTTGTAATGCAGTTGTTGTTAGTCGGCGTTAAATAAGTTTGATGCATTAAATAAGTTTGATGGTTAATTTAAGTGAGCGAGCGATATTTATTTGATAGAGTTTCTTTGAGGTTTATTGATTTTATTATAGCTTTAATATGGTTTATGGGAGTTTATATATATATATATGATTTAATGATGTTAATAATTAAATTAAAGATCAATTTTGGTCAAATTCTCTCATATCATGGTATTATAGTATTATAGGAATTGTCTACTTTTAATATGGAATTAGTGTTTATTTTTATTTTAACCATGTTAATAGAGTTAAAAACTACGGAATTAGTGTTTATTTTTATTTTAACAATGTTAATAGAATCAAATTAATATTATATTAGATATGTTTTTAGGGATTATGCATTGATTATATTAATACACCGTAATCATTAATACACCATTAATTAGTGTTGCATTATGATATTTATCAAAAGTGATTGAGATAAGTTAAACTTGAATGATTATGGTTCAAATAATTTATTATAATTAACCTAAAGTTTAAATTTCAAATTAGTTTTAATTATCAAAACTTTCATATATTTTATTATAATTTGTTTAATTTTTTTAAAAACCAATTTAATAATCAAAACTAAGATACAGTTATAAGATTAGTTAAACATAAGCCTTACGAAAAACTAATTTAATAACGAAAATGAATTTAAAACCTTTTATGCTTTAACTAAGTTAAGGACGCCTTCAAAACCTTTTTATGCTTTAATTAATTAGGATGCTTAGAGATGTTGGAAACCTTTTGTCTGTTTAAAACAATTTGGGATGTGTGCTTTGGGGATGCTTTAATTAGTTAAAAATGATGTGTTAGTTATATATATATATAGAACTTTTTAACAAATTAGAAATGTGAAATGTAAAAGTTATATAGATATATAATGTGATAGTGGTGGTGGTGGTGATGATTATGATGATGATGAGCTTTTATTTAAGCCAACTTCGGTTTATTGGATTTTAAGAAGGGTATTATTTGGTTTACTTTAAAATTTTATTTCTATGCTCAATAAGCTTAGTTAGAAGCTCTCTTAGCTCACTATAGTTTTGGAAAGTTAGGAGATTACAAAGGTTTGAATTGTAGCAAATATTATGAAACTCCGATCTAATGTGGGTGTAAGCAAGGCATTCCAAGAGAATTTTTTTTCATCTCCAACACTCATAGACTCACAAAGATGACCGATCCTTTTTGCCCGCTGAGTTTTAGGAGTAGACCAACTCCTCGTTTTTCTATGGAACTCATGAGAGTTTATTCATATCTTGGCTATATTAATTTTCTTCTTTGAAATAGTTAATAATGGGAGATACTTTTGATCTTCTAGATTAGGGTTTATGACCTCCTTATAGTATCTTAATTTTCTTTTAACCTCTAAATTTTTCTTGAACCACAACTTTTCTTTAACCTTAGATGTAATAATATCTTTGACATTATTGATATTATGCAAAGTTTCATTTTCGTCAATGCCCCAATGGTTTAACCAAGCCATGTTATCTTTACACCATCCCCACTTGAGGCGTAGTTGGTTTCGACTTTCAATTTAAAAGCAATTTTAGGAAGTCTCTCATCACCGATGTTATTTATCTTGTGCTTGTACAATAGGTATCTAGCCATATCCATGCTCTCAATGGGGGAGAGACCCACTTCTAAGAGAAGAATAGGATAAGGCATATTACTTTGAATGTTAAGGTTACAAGTTATAAAACGCTTCTGGATTTGCTTAATCTTTCTCCAAGATCCTCTAGAAATGATCCAATCCCATACTTCACAACCATATAGGATAACGGGGATGACAAGTGTTTGAGAGAGGAACTTCTTTTTTTCCCGCATGATCAAGTTGGCTGATTTACATTTGTTTTCTACACCAAATTGATCTTTTCACCCTCCATTGATCCTTTTATCGATACTATCATTATAGTTGAGCTTGTGGAGAATATCAATTCTAGGATACTTGTAAGAAGTCACTTCCTCCATATTGTTATTGTCGTAATTAAATTTATCGTGGGTGCCTTTCTTGGATTTTATAATCATAACTTGTGTTTTGTCGATGTTAACAATCATACCCATACTAAAGAATAAATGTTTAAGAGTTCTTAATTGTTTATCAAGATCTAAGAGACAATCTACCATAAGAACAATATCATTAGCATAGAGTAGGAGGCATACTTTTGATCTTCTAGAGTAGAGTTGATGACCTCCTTTTAGTATCTTAATTTTCTTTTAACCTCTAAATTTTTCTTGCACCAGAGATTTTCTTTAAACTAGATGTAATAATATTTTTGACATTATTGATATTCTGCAAAGTTTCATTTCCGTCAATGCCCCAATGGTGTAACCAAGCCATGCTATCTTTACACCATCCCTTCTTGAGGCGTAGTTGGTTTTGAATTGATCTTAAAGCAATTCTGGGAAGTCTCTTGTCGTCCATGTTATTTATCTTGTGCTTGTATAATAGATATCTAGTTATATCCATGCTCTCGATGGGGGAGAGACCCACTTCTAAGAAAGGAATAGGATAAGGCATATTGATTTTAATTTTTAGGTTATAAGTTAATACAAAAATTTTGGATTTACTCAATCTTTCTACGAGATTCTCTAGAAATGATGCAACCCCATACTTCACAACCATATAGGATAACAAGGATGGAAAGAGTTTCAAAGAGGAACTTCTTTTTATCCCACATGTCTAGGTTGGATGATTTACAATTGTTTTCTAGACGAAAATAAGCTTCACGCCCTCTGTTGATCCTTTTCTAGATATTATAGTTCTAGTTGATCTTGTGGTAAATATCAATTCCAAGATACTTGCAACAAGTCACCTCTTCCAAATTGCTATTGTCGTAAATAAAGTTAGCTTAGGTTCCTTTCTTGGATTTTATAATCATAAATTTTGTATATATATATACATATATTTTCCAATTGGAAAATAGCAAACATTCTAAGAGAATGAAGATGAACTGTCCACGAGGGACTTACATACCAAATACATAAATGAATCTTGTACTTATCAAAAGAGCTTCCTTTCAAATTGTATCAAGATCACAATGTCTACAGATCATCGTGCCTCTTCATTCTGTGATGGAGCTTAAAAATAAAAAAATATTTCAAAAATTTATGCAATGCTTTATAATTATATTTCATTGAAAGTTTGTTCAATTTCTATTTGACCTGGCTCTGAGAGTAGAGAATTTTTTGAAAGGAGATATGATTCGGTCTTTAATTCCCTATAAACATGAGATAAAGAGAAAACTACGAAGGAATCCTGTAGAATTTTGATAGCATTAAGAAGCGGTTGTAGATGAGGCACTTTGATCTGAATTATGTTGTTTATCCATTCTACTACCATATTTGAGTCTCCAAAAAGTTTTAGACGTTTTATATTTTTGGATAATGCCAATCTTAACACTAAAAGCAGAGCTGCAAGCTCAGCTTTATTGTCGGTGCAATGACCCATAGCGTATTTCACCTAGAGTTTATGATTTTCTGTCAGATATATCACTCCTCCCAATCCTCTAAGAAGGGGATCCCCCTAACTAGCTCCATCAAAAAACACGCAAGGAATGGATTTGTCTATATATGGAGGATGCAAAATTCTTGTTTTCTTTGGTTTTTCCTTGCACTTGTGCTCATTTGTCCACAGCACAACCATACCCGAGGTTACTTCTTCTGGAATCTGATGATTTTGAAAAATTCCTGAGCTGCGAGCCCACCAAATTCCATAAATAAAGAAAGCTGGAAATGCAGTGAAAGGACGTACTGATCTATCATTCCACCATGACAGGCATTTTTTTCCAAGGAAGCTCCTTTGAGAGAGGATTGAGGGTTAAAAGCTTTAGCCAATGTCTTCCACACATTATCTGCATAAGGGAAATAAACAAAAAGATGAGTGCCAGTCTCATCACTGTTTCGACATAACACGCACCAGCTAGGTCCCTTCCAACCTCTTTTCATGAGGTTTTCCCCTGTTAATAGTTTTTTTCTGAGAGCAAGCCAAAGTGTTAACTTAGATTTTAGTGATCCATCCTCCTTCCACAGGGTGTTCCAACACCATTCTGTTACACCAAAACAGGATTCTCTTACCTTTGTTTCATATCCAAGTTTCGCACTATAATCCCCTGCTGAAGAGTTTTTTTACCAGACCAAAATGTCTTCCACTCCTTCCTTTAAATGAATAAAAAAATAATTTAGAAGAGCTTTGAAGGAATTCCATTTCTTTGCTTTGTCACCTTCCAACCTCAGTTCCTTCGCAGTTTTTGAAACAGTTACGTTTGAATCATCAGAAATTATGCTTTTAGCATCAGTTAGTGTGTGAATTTTGAGAGCCCTAAGTTCACTTAAGGTTCCATCAGAAATCTTGAAACTATTTCCTGCTCCTATCCATGGGTCTTCCCCAATCAATAATTTTTTACCATCGCCTACATACCAGGCAAGGCAATCTCCTATCAAAGGGAAGGCAATAACAAAGGCTTTCCACCCTATGGAGCCAAATTTGAAGGATTTGACACGAGACCTTATCCAATCAAGAATCAAGGAGTTTGGGAAATATTTTGACACTAATACTCTGCCCCAAAGAGAAGAAGGATTTTTAATTAAATGCCAGAGGGACTTGGCTGCCAATGAATGATAGAATAAGAAGGTATTTTTTACTCCCCATCCACCAAGAGATTTCAAGTTGGCCACTGTATCCCATTTGACCAGAGGGATACCTTGAGATTGTTTACTGGAAGTACACAAAAAGGAGAAGAATTTCTTTCGAATTTTATGAATAATTCCAACTGGGATATCGGCAATAGAAGCCCAGTAAACTGGAATACTCTGGATGGCAACTTTGATTAGTACCAATCTTCCTCCTCTGGAGAGGAACCTATTTGTCCAATAGCCGATCCTGCTTTCCACCTTCTTGTACAACTAGAGCTAATCTTGGAATGAGTAAGAATTAGGATTTATTACAAATCCAAGATAATTAAATCCTTCTGATAAGGGTCTTAAAGGGAAGGGGATTTCCACTTCTAACCTGTTCCTTGCTATAGTTGATAAATAATTTTCTGATAAAATAGACTTCCCAGCGTTTATGAACATTCTAGTGGCCTTTGTATAGAGATCTAAGATCTATTTCATTTCCTTGTAATTTTCTAGAGATCCCTGTCCTATCATTAACACATCATCCAGGAACAAAATGTGAGAAAGCACTTCTGTCTCAGTGACCTTGATGCCTTTGAAAGAACTAGTTTGTTTAGCATGAGTAATCAATCTACTCAAAGCATCTACTACCAGGAGAAAAAGAAAAAGGGATAGAGGGCACCCTTGTCTGATACCTCTTGTTGGTCTGAATAAGCTAGAGGGTGAACCATTTATGAGGACTGGGAATGAGGCAGATTGAATACATCCCATAATCCAGTTTACTGTTTCTGGAGCAAAACCAATCTGAACTAGCAACGACCGAAGAAAGATCCAACTTACTCTATCATAAGCTTTAGAAAGGTCTAGCTTTAGAACAAGTGCTTGAGTTTTGTTCGTGTGAATAGAATGAATTGCCTCCTAGGATAAGGAGGTTGCATCGTGGATTTGACGGTTGTAAAGAAACCCATATTGTTTTGGGGAAATTATCTTATTGAGGATGGGATTCAGCCGTTGTGCGATAATTTTGGCAATGATTTTATAAACTGCATTTCAACATGAAATAGGCCAAAAGTCTTCAAAGGAGGAAGGTTTATTTTTGGGGATTAGGGAAAGAAAAGTAGAATTGAGTGTGCCTAAAACCTTTCCTGCATGCTGAGACTCCCTAGGAGCTTTCAACAAATCAATTTTTATGGTTTCAAAAAAACCCTGAAAGAATTCAATTGTGAAACCTTCAGGTTTGGGACTTTTTCCTTTCTGAAAGGAAAAAAAATATTTTCTAGCTCTTCTTCTAAAATTTCCTTGGTTAAATCTTCATTCATTTCTTCATTAACCATAGTGAGGCACAGTCTTAATACTTGTAATATCTCTTGTATAGGGCATCCTTCTGGTTCATAAAAGAGGGTTTTGAAATAATTCTTTCCAACTTCTGCTTTATCCTCAAAGGTACTTAGAAGATTTATGTTCCTATCCTTAAAGTCTGGAATCGAATTGACATTTTTCCTATTCAAGGCAAGCTTGTGAAAGAATTTTGTGTTGTTGTCTCCTTATAAAACCCATATTGCCCGAATTTTCAGTCTCCACAGCTGTTCTTCTTTAGCCAGTAAATATTCCCTACTTATTTCTAACTCTTTAACAAACTTTAATTCCTCCTCAGAGAAAGTTCCGTAGCTATTCTCTTCGTACATTCCCTTCAGCTTGGCCTCTAATTCTTTTAGAAGTAACTATTGATTTGCATCATAGGTCTTTTCCTAGAGATTTGGGACCTTTTTTGAATTTAAGAGGTTGACCGAGAGTTGTTTCATAAAGGACTCAAAAGAGTTACTTTGAAGAGGAGTCCAAGAATCCTCTATCAACTTTAGATACTCAGCTTCTTTTAGCCAAGTTGGATTGAACTTAAAGGGAGGAGGAGGCTTGTTAAAATATTTTTCCATTGAGAGAAGGATTGGGAGGTGATCTGATAACCCTCCAACCTCCACCCAGGACTTAACTTCTAGAGAGCCAGCAATCAAATATTCTGAAACCAAAAATCTATCCAGATGTTTTTAAATGGCATGTTCTCCAATCTTGTTATTCTTCCAAGTAGGTTCCAATCTTAAAGGTTGTACATCCACCAGACCATTAGAATCAATAAAAGATCTAAAAAAATTACTTAGATTGTCTGGGCGAACTGATGAGCCCCAGACCTCCCTTTCTAAGAATGTGAAATTCAAGTCTCCACCTAAGACCATCTTCCTAGATTCTAACATTCCTGATGATAGAAAGGCTTCCCAGAAAGGCCTTTTGTTCAAGTATGGTCCGTAGACATTGAAAAGGGAGTAAAATTCACCGAAGTTAAATGTTCCAATACTGTTTTCAAAACTATCTCGAATTTTTCGGTCTTGACTTCTTTAAAGGATGGACACGATGCTGTTAACAAACCTCATGAATTCCCGACTAAACTTATGTGAGAAAAGGAACAGTCTTTGAGCCAAGGTTCTACTGCCTCTTGAGCTTTGGATCCTTCAACCATAGTTTCTTGAATGAATATGACTGATGGATTTAGACTTCTTATCATTCTTTTAAGAGATTTTTTCTTGGGGGAGCTCCTTAAACCCCTTATATTGAAAGATAGACAAATCATTTATGAACCCCTATCTTGGACATCCCTGCTCTAAGGGCCCTTTTAATAGTTTCCTGTTTTCCAGTACGAACCTCTAATTCAACTTGAGATTTGTCTTTTGAAATGAGTGATTTCCTTCCCAAAACCACTCTAGGAATATCTAGCGCCACTTGAGGAAGCTTCTCCTTCTTCCATAAATAGTTTTTTAGATCTACTGTTGTATATTTTGTGCTTGACCCAAGACGGGGGGTCCCTACCGTTTTCCTGTGTCTCGACCATGTCAGAAACACCTATTTTCGGGCTACTCGAAGACTTACCCTCTTGAGACTTTGGGATGGGTGCAGGGAAGTTCTTGTTTGATTTGACCAACTCCGGGGGAACCAAAGGGAAATCATATAATTCTGTTTTTTAGGGGAAAGGGGTGTAGAAACAAGAGGAAAAAAAAAGTGGAAGAAACAAAAGGAGGGGATTCAAAGGGTGTAACAGGATTACCAATTACGTGGTCTGGAAGCTTGTCATTTGAACCGACGTCAGCAGATTTCGAAAGACCACCACCTTTTGATGTACTGCTATATTCGGAACAAAGCTTCTGAACATGATTCTTTATCCAATTTTTTTGTGACATGCATAGCTTTCATAGTTTGAAGGACAACCATTAGCCAGATGCCCGACCTGTTGACATATAAAGCATCTGAAAGGTATTTTCCAATAATCCAAGCGTTGCTTCCAAATGCTACCATTCAATTCCAGATGAATTTCTTCATACAAACCATCCCTGATTTCAAGTTCTAGCAAATTTTTTGCACATCTTCTGTCCACTTTTAGCTCCCAGTTTTTTTCTAAAGAGATGAATCTCCCCATTTTTCCACCAATTCCCTCCAATATTTCCTTCTACCAAAACATCATAGGGAGACCAGGCAGTAAAGCCCATACTTGTTGGACATTATGAGGTTCTCTGGCTGCTTCAAAGTCAACCAGCCATTTTTTCAGAATTAAGCCAGAAGGTCCCCAATTCCAATTCATATCCAACAATTTTTGTCTTTCAGTTTCAGATTTAACCCTAAACAAGATCCATTCCCACGTATGAATATGGAACTGATGCATGCCATTTAGTAGAGGGAACTAGTTCCATGTGATCTACGTCCTTAAGGCATCTTCTCCAACGGATTTACCACAGAAGCGTCCGACTAGAGTCGAGGAAAGGTAATATGGTATGCCATTTATGCCAATTTCCTTACCGAATGATAAAGAGGCCGACTTCCTCTTCGCACGCACCCTTACTATGTACTAATCCATTATTATTTTCAGGCGTGGGGAGGTTTGCAGATGATGTTTCCTGGGATGTTGCAGTATACGTACAATCCTTAAGCATTGCAGACTCGAGGGCCATAACTTCATGCTGAACCACGGAGACGTCAGCTCGTTCATGTAAAAATATGGGCACTCTAGGTGACTCAATGTCATACCCAACCATATCTGAATACATCATGAAGATTAGAAAATATTAAAGCATAAAAGCATTAGAAGCACCACCTTCGGGAATGTCGAATGGAATTCGCATCACCGTCGACTAGAATAACTCCCCCACCCGAAGTTAGAGCCCCCCCCATGACACACACACACGCACACACACACACATATATATCCCCGTGGGTTAGCTCAGTTGGTTGGAGCCTCTCGGACCAAGCTGTAATGAGGTCGAGGTCAAGGGTTCAATTCTCTAGGTCCTCCAAGGTTAGCACCCAAATTTGGTGTCAGGGATAGGATCTAAAATAGCCTCACAAGGTGAGGCTCGTTCGGGTGGGCCCCTTGGACTGTTTCTCTATGTATGTAGTGACCTGATCTTCGAGCGTGAACCACATTGAAACACACACACACACATATATATATATATATTGATTTGATTATATTATATTGTATGTCCTTTTATGGATTATATTAGCAAACATATATTATAATTATGTTGTATTATTGCAATATGATGTTTATTAAATTTGATTTTGATTGGCCATGGTTGAAAATGTAGTATGGTTAACTAATAAGATTTAAATTTCAAATTTAATCCTACCAATCAAAACTTGAGGTTTGGAATATAAAAGAAACCATTTTTGAGGTTTTCCTTGTATTTTATGATGGTTTGTTTTAATTTTATTTTGTATTTCAATATCAAAGTTCATCCCCAATAAGCATCTTTAACATGCTTAACTATGAATTACCTTGTTTGATTAGGTTAACGATGTTTTGACCACAGTTGAACATGACTCCATGAGAGACTATGATTCACTAGCTATCGCTATGGTTAATAATGGTTGAATATGGTTGGCTTTTGTTGATCATCTTTAACAATGGTTGAATATGGTTAACCATGTTTCACTAAAGTTGAAGATGGTTAGATACAATTTTTTATTAAGGTTGAAAATGGATACCTATGCTTGACCATGGTTGACTATGGCCTACCTATTTTAACATGGTTGACAATGGTTCACCATGTTGTGTTATAGTTAATAATGGTTAATAATGTTTAACAATTGTAAGCCATGTTTTGAATGAATTACTATGTTAATCAATGGTCACATTACATAGAAACGTTCTCTAAGGGTTATGTCTCATTGAGTTTGGCTGGTCATGGTTGACTATTTTTGACAATGCTTGACTATGATTTAGCATGTCTAGCATGGTTGACTATGCTTCACCATGATTGATTGTAGATACCAATGGTTTGAACATGGTTGATTATGTTTGACCATCATTAACCATGGGTGCTTTATTTGAATACCATTCACTATGGTCAACCATGTTTAACCATGGTTCAATATAGTTGAATAAATATGAATATGGGAGACTTGTTGACTAGAATTCACTATGTTTAATAATGGTTGAAATTGGTTGAATTTAGGTGATCGTGTTTAACTCTGGTTGACAATGATTGACTACTTTTGACCATAGTTAACTATAATCAACAATGTGAGCCTATGGTTAAGAATGGTTTCATAATGGTTGATAATGTTTAACCATCATTAACCATGGTTCACATGTTTGACTATTGACTATGGTTGACCATACTTGACCATGGTTGACCACAGTTGATAAAGGGTGACTATGGTTTTCCATGTTTGGTTATAATTTATCATGTTTCACTATCATTAATAATGGTTGAATATGGTTGATATTGGATGATCATGTTTGACTTTGATTGTCTTTCATTGAATATGGTTGAGTCCGCTTGACCATGCTTTCCTATCATTAAGAATGAAAGAATAGTTTCTAGAGTAGACAGGATATGGAAAGCTTCATGGTCTAGACTCTAAAAGCAGCTATACCTCACCCCAATTGATGATCAAAATTGCATACTTTTCAACCATTACAAAATATTGACCTCATCCTTTCCAATATTATTTTTGAATCCAACAATGTCAACTCATAATTAATGTAATTGTTTTGCAAATGTTTAAACTTCTATATTTTTACTAATAACATATGAAAATTAACAACATAGAATCTAATTAAAAGGGGGGTAAATGGTCCATCTATATGTGAACTATGAAAAGTTATGTCCTAATCAAAGAGGCATTTATTCTTTGAATGTAACTTCACCCAATATGTTTGGAAATCAACTCTACAAGAACTTGATACTAGGTGGAGTGGTCTAGGAAACATGAAATATATGTTTCTACATTGGCACAAAAAACTATAAAGGAACCCTCACAAACAAACCAATTCTAATATCCTAGAATTCCATACGAAAATAAATATGTCGAAAGGTTTGTTGGCCATAAACAGACACATGATTGAAAAGAATAAGGAGAGTTCAATAATTTTCTAACCCAACAAAAGAAGCATAATTTGTTTTTTGATGTAGTGTCTAAGAGAAATCTAGGGCTAATAGATCTGGGGAGGATCATCTCTAATCCTTATGGAACATAGGAAATCAACGGGGGATTAGGAGAAACAACAAATAACCAAGAGGAGGCTTATGCTCTTCTACGAGAAAGGTTGAATCCTCATTAGACATAAGAAAACTTATGGTATTTGGGGATTATTCAATCATAACACAACACATGAAAAATAATTCATTTCCAAAGGATAACAAATGTCTTTCCTTGACCATCGATAAAATAAGAAGATAAATTCATGGGTTTGAGGAGATTCAATATATTGATATACATGGATATTTAAATAACTAAGCCCAACTCATCACCAACTAGGACCCAAGGATAGAAGAAGGAAAAGTGATGAAAATGGGGAAATTACATTCACTCACATTACATAGTCATCATTATGTCCCAATTGCATGAAAATACAAGCTATGGATAAGCCATGTCACATCAATATAAATGCACACAAGTGGAGAAGGGGTAATTCATTAACAAGCATCACGTATCCACGCATTCTTCTATTAATGTATAAATGTTGTTTTGAGGACATAGCTCTCATCTTCGCGAGAAAGTATGGGACATTGGTAATTTTTAGAATCAACACTTGGACTAGTTCAAGTGTTCATTTGGTAAAGGTCCTCTCTACTCGGTCTCTCTATATACTTACTGCTACCATTTTCCTCTAGTTTCATGTATTATAACCTGAGATTGAATCTTATATAGGAATTGTAGCTTTGAAAGTTTATAGATGTAGTGTATTTTATTCATATAGTCCTTCAAATTAGTTAAAAGGGATAGCCCCCAAGAATGTGTGCATAGAGCGTTACCTTGGGTAGATTCCCATCAATTGGTACCCTAGGTTAGGGATACAGTTGGATAATTCTCAACTTAGGGCACTTGTGAATTGTGGTAAAGGAAATTGGAACAAGATTTTTTTTATTTTGGATTTCCTCTCTTCAAATTTGGGATCTCATCACTTGGTGCAGAATAAGCCCCCAAGGATAGGGTTTATCCTTTGTGAAATTTCACTACAATGTGGGATATAACTGCTAAAAGGGGTCTTAGAGCTTCCATTGTTCGGTTAAATGCATAGTAACCATCCCCCCTCTTATAAAAGATATATTCAAGTGATTCAATTTTTTCTCCATAAACATGAGGATCTAATTCATGGAAACATAACCTTAATATTCTCCATAACAACCAAAACTCATGAACTATATCATCAACAAGTATCCTAAAATGCAATCAACATTAATATTTTGGTCCAATAGAAAAATAAAAAATCAATATTTTTAGGATCAATTGGAAAGGATGAAAGCCATGGTTACAAAAATCAACAAAGGTTCCTCATCCTCAACATCAAACTTGAACATTTTAGTTGGTTCCTTTTTTATGTAATTCAAAGAAGAACAAATATTTCACCAGCTATGGGAGGATATAGAAGTTGTCAAGAAGGAACCAATCCCCTCTAATCATCCCCAAGATGATGCTTTGATAAAACTTGTCTTCCCCTAAATTTGTATATGTCTATGAATTGCAAATATGTTTTGATTATAGGTTTCCTTCTCCGAATCGACTCTACTATAAGTCATATGTTGAGTTTTGTAGGCAATGCTTCATAAGCATATAGGCTATACCATGATGTTAAGTTAGAGAAAATATTTTTTGGACTTATGCATGCTCTATTTTTGTATTATCTAGTTATCAAATTTGTCTACAATATCTTTTAATACAAAATTTAACCATTTATTTTATAATAAAAAACAAATATGAACATTAAATAAAATAATAATAATAATAATAATAATAATAGTAATAACAACAACAACAACAATAATAATCATAATAATAATATCCAAGCTTTGTCCTGGATCGTTCTTCTCCCTATATCCCCAAGGAAACCTAGTTGCATAGTTCGTTACATCCATATGTGTGGGAGGTGTAGGGTTTATGTTGAGTTTCATAGCTCGGATGGTCTTCTATAGGCTTGGTGTCTAAGCATGTAGAAGTGACCAAAAGTGAGTTTCCTAGACATTAACTTTATTTGTATAAAGTTAAAGCGAATTTTGATTTATGATTAGAGAAAATGACTTAAGTTGTGATAAAGTGAAAAAATATCACAACCATTGATCTTGAGACCCTGGGATCTAACCTTGGCCATTCATTTTGGAAGATGAAGAGTTAAATTCATTTCCCATTTATAAACAGGAAAACTGACTTCTAGGAGAGCATTTGAACATAAACGAAGATAGAGTGAAAGAGGTCAATAGAAGAGGCATGAATTCCAAGGAAGGGGAGAGGCATGCATTCCAATGATGAAAGTGGTCATCGATTCGAAGGAGGGAAATTGAATTTAATGTAGGTTCATACAACTAACATTCTAGGAAGAAAAATTGAGGTCCATATAGTTTGAATGGTGGCAGATAAATTGAGGTCCATTAAAGAGTGATTCAATGTAGTTTTTGAGGTCTACACAATAGGAACGAATTTCTAGGAATGAATTTTGAGGTAGCCTATTAAGGCATGGTTTTCAAGGTATTCTGCTATGACTATTTCTCATATGTACAAACTTGTATGGAGGTTGTACATGCCATACTTTCACTACTGGCATGATTTTATAACTTGGCATGATTTTCCAGGTGCATTAATTCTTGTATTAATTGTTGTAAATTTTTTGCTGAGAATTCTCTACGAGATGAAATTAAAAATATTTCTCCTGAACTAGTTTTCCCTTTATGGATTTTCTAGGGGTAATTTACCCAAAACTATCTATGTTAAATTTTGTGGTTTGTTGGTTGTTAAAGCTCCTATGTTTCAGTTTACAAATTTCATATTAGAAGGCATTTAAATTTTTGTGCATTAATTTGAGGAATGAATTTGTTGGGTATTGAAACCAAGTCTGAGATTGAGTAAAAAATTGCATGCTATTAGTGTTGTGAACATAGAAAACCAATAGTTAAAACAAGAGGGAAACAAGGGTATTGTTGATTTAAATTCACCTACCATATTTGGGCTTGAGTTGTTGGTTTGTCCTTGAAGTATATCTTTGAATTTTGTCTTCTTGTTTGAGTATAGGCTAGAGGGTGCATCGAATTTAATTCCATGGAAGGAGATGATCGATTTTTTGTTGGAGGAATTTGAGTTGTGGGAAATAAGTTGGAAAGAATTCATAATTCCTACTGATCTCGATTCTTTGGATGAATATAAAAAAATTGATGTGAATGAAAAGAGAATCATTCTTGATGCAGTGAAAGAAAACATTATGCCTCATGTGACTGGTAAAAAAATGCCTTTGATATTTGGGAAGCTTTGAAAAAGTTGTACCAAAGTGATAATAAAAACAGGAAAACAATTTTGAGGGAAAAATTGAGAAATACTAAGATAAACAAGACTAGTAACAATATCGCATCATATATTACCAGGATCTCACATGTACATCATGAGTTGGGTGTTGTTGGAGAGAGGGTGGAAGAAGTAGAGTTGGTGAGGATTTCCTTGAATGGTTTCTCAAAACGATGGCAGGACATTGTATGTGTGGTTGTTTCTATGGAGAACATGCCTACATGGACTAGACTTTGGTATGATTTCATACAGGAGGAGCTGAGAGTTGGATCTAGCTA
Source organism: Larix kaempferi (assembly GCA_027924585.1). Lineage (NCBI taxonomy): Eukaryota > Viridiplantae > Streptophyta > Pinopsida > Pinales > Pinaceae > Larix > Larix kaempferi. Next base: position 8,613,714 of record BSBM01000314.1, read on the forward strand.
CACATAAAAACAACATGGGAGTGATGAGGAGAATATATCTCTCGTAGGAAAGAGCAATAAAAGGCCTAAAAAAGGCCCCAATGGTGGGTCTTGCTCAAAAGGTGAACACAAGAAGGATATGAGTAAAGTGAATTGATTTGCTTCCACAAGTTTGGTCACTATGGATGGCAGCGTATGAACAAAAACAAGAAGATGAAGTCACAGGTAGAATCATTAGCTGATGTAGATGATTTTTCTTCCAGTTTTGAGAAGGAGTTCTCATTGATGACTTTTCTTGCTTCCATTTTAGACTACTCCAATGTTTTGTACATAGACAGTGGTGCCTCTATTCACATGACAAGGGTACGTGATCACTTCCCAAAGTTATCCAAGGGAAGCATGGATGTGGAAATTGATCTAGGTGATGATTCCAAGGTCATACTCAATGGCCTTGGAACATTGTCATTTCAGAGGGATTTCCATTAGCCTTTGGTGGTGAGGAAGGTATTATATGGTGGGGAGGAAGGTATTATATGTTCTAAGGTTGGAAAAGAACCTAATTTCAGTGTTATCCATAGAGGATCATGGATTTGCAATGATTTTTTGAGATGGACAAGTGCTTATTCACTTGAAAGGGTGCAGTTGAGGTACAACATAGGTGATTGGAATTAGGTGTGTGAATCTTGAAAGGATTATGTTTCAGCCATCACATGCATTGATACACTGTAGTTTTACTAGTTTGTGCGAGCTCTATCACAAACATATGGAACACTTGCATAATGGTGGTCTTACCATACTGAGAGAGATTGTTATAGGACTACTATACTTTAGAGTAGAGTAGCAAGATGTGTGTAAAGGGTGTGTAGTTGGAAAATACTACAAGACAATGTTTCCTAGAAGTGACAATAGGAGAGGGGAGATATTGGAGTTGATACACTCTGATGTTTGTGGGCCCATGCTAGTTGTGTCCTTGTGTGGATATGAGTACTATGTCATTTTCATTGATGATTTCTCTAGGAAGACATGGATCTACTTCTTGAAGACCATTGATGGGGTCTTCGACAAATTTCAATAGTTCAAATATCCAGTGGAAAATAAAATGGGGAAGAAGGTCAGGGTGTTGATATTGAACAATTGGGGTGAGTATACCTCTAATTTTTTCAATGAATTCTATGCATAAGCGAGAATTAAGAGAGAGCTGATTGTTCCTTACAACCCTCAGTAGAATGGGGTTGTAGAAAGGAACAATAGGGCCATAGTTGAGGATATGAAATCTATGATGGATGACCAAGTTCTACCATTGTTTATTTGTGTAGAGGCATGAAAAGATGTAGTATATGTGTAGAAAAAGAGCCCACATCGAGTGTTGGGGACTAAGAATCCCAAGGAGGATTCAAATCGTAGGAATCCTAAGGTGGGGTGATTTCACATCTTTGGGTTCCTTACTCACATGTGCCTTCAGAGAAGAGGATACATTTAGATCCCACTACATAGAATATGATCTTCTTTAGATATAGTGAGACTTCAAAGCCCTTCTAGATTTATATTATTGCACTGAGGAAAACAATGGTGAGGTGGGATGTGAGATTCAATGAGGAGAGGGCACCAAGGAGATTACTAGATTCATCTTCTATAGGAGGTCAGTAGAATTTGGTTCCTATAGGTACAAGTGAAGGTTCAGAGGTCCCATAGAGTTCACCAATACCACAGGTTATAGGGACATAGCATACAAGTACATAGATTTCAGGGGTTACATGTTCCTAGCTTACAAGTACATCGGTCACAGATGCTCATACTTTAGGATTGCAATATTCATATGGTAGGGATGGTAAGGATATTCTTGCACCACCAAAGGCTGTTTCAACAAAGAAGAATCCAATATGGATTCAATATATTGTAAAGGATGCATAGGATCATGTGGAGAGTCGCAAGAAGAATTTCATGGACATCCAACTACCATAGATATTCTGAGACTATGTGGCATTGATGAGCAATATCCATGAGCAGGAGCCTTCCACTTTTGAGAAGGTAGTTGAACAACATGTATGAAGAGATTCCATGATGGAAGAGTATGCTTCCATAATGAAAAATGATGTCTAGGAGGTTGTTCCAATACTCGAGGGGAAATTAGTGGTGACTTCCAAGTGCTCTACAAATAAAGCATGTTGCAGATGGAAGCATTGAGATGCACAAATATTAGTTTGTGGCTCGAGGGTTGTCATAGGTATAGGGAGTAGACTATTAGGATACCTTCACACTAGTAGCAAGGTACACTTTGATCATGGCCATCATATCCATTGCAACAGAGATGGGTTGAATTATTCATCAGATGGGTTTGAATACTACATTTATGAATGGCATCATAAAAGAGGAAGTCTATATTGAGCAACCCCTAGGATTTGAGGTGCATGGGAGAGAATCTCATGTGTGCAGATTGAAGAAGGCTCTCTACAGACTCAAGCAATAGCCTAGAGCTTAGTATGCTAGGATTGAAAGCTACTTGTTACAGTTGGGATTTATGAAGAGTGAGGTAGATCAAAATCTATACTACATCTAGGTTGGTGATGGTCCACTTATTTTGATCCTTTATGTGGATGATCTCTTTCTTATAGGGTAATAAACTATCATCATAGAATGCAAGAGGGATATAGATACCGAGTTCAAAATGAAGGATATTTGTTTGATGCATTACTTTTGGGGGATGGAGGTGTGGTAGAGTCTAGGTCAATTTTTTCTTGGACAGAGGAAGTATGCAATTGAGATCTTGGATAGATTCGAGATGGTAGATTGCAGGCTTATATCGACACCCATGGTGACCAACGTGAATAAGCTTGATGCTTCTATGCGAGATTTGGTTGATCCCACCTTATATCATCATTAGCTGATTGGATTCTTGATGTATATCGTTAGCACTAGTCTAGATATTTGTCTTTCCATGAACACTCTTAGTCAGTTTATGGTAGAGCCTAAGAGATTGGACTAGACTACAAGAAAACATGTTCTTCGTTACTTGCATGACACTATAGATTTTGGGTTGAGATATGTCCAGGGGGATGGAGTCATATTGGTTGGTTTTAGTGACTAAGATTGGGCCGGAATCTAGTGTGGTTAATAGGATGAGCACCTAGAGGTGTTCCTTAAACTTAGGCTCGATAGCAATGTATTGGTTCATAAGGAAGCATAAGTCAGTTACATTAAGTTATGTCAAGGAAGAGTGTATGGTTTCTAGTTTGGAAATTTTTGAGGCCATATGGATTCTCAGGATACTTGTTGGGTTTTTTGGTTAGGATTTGATTTCGACAGTGATTCACTATGACAATCAGAGTTGCATTAAAATGTCAGTCCAATGTTTCATGACCGATCGAAACACGTGGAGATTAGGTACCACTTCATTTGAGACTATGTTCAGAGAGGGGCAATGTAGATTCAATACATATATATATATATATGGGAAGGTGGTAGACATTCTCATGAAACCTTTGGTGAAAGGAACATTGGCCAAATTCAGAGATAATGTGGGGGTGGTGCAAAACACCTTCCTCACTAAGAGGGAGTGTTGAGTTTAATAACTCATATGGTTTTCTATACGCTTGGTTTCTAAGCATGTAGAAGTGACCAAAAGTGACTTTCTTAGACATTAAATTTATTTTTATAAAGTTAAAGTAAATTTTTATTTATGATGAGAGAAAATGACTTAAGTTGTGATAAAGTGCAAAAATATCACAAGCATTGATCTTGAGACCCCAAGATCTAATATTGGCCATTCATTTTTGAAGATGAAGATTTAAATTTATTTCTAATTTATAAAGAGGCAGAAGGAGTTCTAGTAGGGAAATCAGACACAAATTAAGAGAGAGTGAGAGAGATGAAGAGAAGAGGCATAATTTCCAAGGAAGGGAGAAGAACGAATTCCAATATAGAAAGTGGGCATGAATTCCAAGGAGGACAACTGAATTTAATGTACATCCATACAACTAAAGTTATGGGAAAAAAAAGTGAGGGTTGCACAACTAGAATAGTGGCATAGAAATTGAGGTCCATTAGTAGGATCGAATTTCGAGGCATCTTGTTGACGAATGGTTTTTGAGGCAGTTTGCTGGGACTATTTGTTGGTTCATACAATCTGTACAAACATGTATGGAGGCTGTACATGCCACACTTTCCTTACTAGCATGATTTTCTGAGTTGGAATGCTTTTACAGGTGCATTAATTCCTTTATTGATTGCTATAAAAAAAATTCTAAGAATTCTCCTTGGGATGAAATAAAAATATCTCTCTTGAATTGGTTTTCCCTCTAGTTTTTTTCTAGGGGCAATTTACCTAAAAAATGTATGTGTTAAATTTAGTGGCTTATTGTAGGTTGAATCTCTTGTGGTTTACTTTACAAATTTCAAATTAAAAGGAATTTAAATTTATGTGCATTAATCTGAGGAAGGAATTTGTTGGGTGCTGAAACCCAGTCTAAGATTGAGTAAAAATTTATCGTTTATTGAGGAGTGATTGGTTATAGAACATCTCAAGGGGATGATCTAGCAGATTTTAAGGTGAACCAGGGAGGAAACAACACTATGCGGTGAAGCCATAGAGGTGGGATTCCATTGGTGGTTGGTGAAGATTCCCAACTTAAACAAGAGGAGATTTGAGATGCGGTTGAAAGAGTGGCATAAAGAGGTGTAAACGTCCGTGGTGTAGGACGAAGAGCATGAGGCACAAGAGTTACAGTTGATCATGAAATGTTTGTTGATTGCATGTGAACAATGAGAAGATTGACCAGTGAGGTCACAATGATAAAAGAAATCCAGAGGCATGGATGCATTCCCGATGCACTTGACCGTAGCGACAAGGAAGTTGAGGAAGTGGAAGCTCGAGAAGCAGTGGAAGAAGAACTAAAAGATAAATTCATCAAGCTACTGACAGAGATGAGGGGTAAGGAAAAAATGGATGTACCTACCTACTTAGGAAGTCTGGATCTAGAAGTCTTGATAGACTGGTTCATAGAAATGGAGAAATACTTCGACATAGAGTAGATAGAGGATCCTAAGAGGGTTAAGACTGCATGTCTGAAGTTGAAGGGTCGTGCCTCACTGTGGTGGGAAAATGTACAAGAAGACAAAGTCAATAAATCCAAGGAGAAAATCAAGTCTTGGGACAGAATGGTTGCCAAGCTGAAAGGGAAGTTACTGCCTAGCGACTATGTGATTTCCTTGTTTATGAAGTTACAAAACTTTCGACAGAAAGAGATGACTGTGAAGGAATACATGGAAGATTTCTACACACTGTCAATTAGATCCGGTCAAACCAATGAAGGAAAAGAAGCACTCGCAAGATATGTAAACGGCTCGACGTATGTCATACAGGACAAGTTGATCCTGTTGAAGTTTAGAATGGTTGGAGAAGCCTACCAACTAGCTTTGAAGGTAGAAGAAACGCTGTCGATAAGAACTGCATCGACCAAAGGATGGATGACTAGTCAGGGTGTGAAGATTGTTTTCGCAAAGGGACAAAGTAGCAGAACCAAGAGAGAAGCCATCAAAGACAACCGATGTGTGGAAGGGACAATGATAAGAGAAAAGGCTCAAGGAAACCAACGGGATGGTCGAGAGACCTGCGATTGGGGTGGTTTTGGTCTAAATGTTCCAATAGAAAGGAAAGGAGATGATAGACCATCAATTGTTTGTTATAAGTGTCACAGAGTGGCACACAAACCCTTTGAATGCCTAGAGAATATACACGTGGTAGAAGAGTCGAAACCCAGACGTCGACGTGGTGATCAAGGCGACGAGAAGATGGATTCGACATTCGATAGTTGCGAAGAGGGTAGAGGAAAAGCTCGAAACATGATGATGAAGAGAACATTGGTTCAAAATGACCAATGCGAAGAGAAGAATCTGACATAGTGAAAGGACATCTTTCATACCAAAGTGTTGATCGATGACATATACTCCAAGACCATTGTCGATGGTGGAAGTACAAAGAATTTAGTGTCGACGGAGGTCATCGACAAGTTGGGTTTGCGATGTCAACAACACCCAAATACATACAAGATATCCTGGTTACAGAAAGGACATCATGTGAAGGTAACCAGACAGTGCATGATCAACTTTAAAGTTGGAAAACTCGAAAACAGTGTACTGTGCAACGTAATCCCAATGGGCGCTTGTCATCTATTATTAGGGAGGTATTGAAGCCCTGGATGTGATGCTGGAATATTTTCCAAGGAAATCAATAGAAGGCAATAGCCCAATCTAAAAGGCTTCAAACAACCCTATGCAAGAGTGGTTCTATCCCCAAATTGTTTGGTGTGACTGACACCTACGGATATCAGGCCTCCACTGGAACTTATGTGAATGGATCCTAATGGATTTGTCCTCCTGTCAAGGAAGCTTAAAATGTGTTTTATGTCTAAAGGGTAAGTAGTGTTAGCTTAGGAAATATCTAATTAAGTTAGATTATATCTAGAAAATGTGATTTGATTTTGCAGAACAATTAGATGTTAATTATTTAATAAGTGTTTCACCAATTAATAAACATAAGAATTGGATCTGTGCTTATCTGCTTTAGACAAAATCAGACAATAAAAATTGAATAATTTTACCCAAAGAATTAAAACATATATAAGACTGTTCTGTTGTGATATGCTAATTGAAAAATTAGCATCAATATGATTATGGATGTTTATCAATTTCAGAGAAATATAACATGAGTTAAACAAAGAAATTCACTTGACACATAATTAGTACATGCATCATATCTTAAGAAAAATACAACCTATAGATTGGTGCATTCATTAAATTTGCAACATAAAACATAGTTCATTCAATAATTGAAGTGAGAAATCTGAACCTATCAAAGAAATTTGACAAATTATACAAAAGAGATGGCCAAGAGAAACTGATTGAATTTCATTAAGTCTACAAAAAATTACAATGCCTCAAGGAAACAAAGCATCTCCAGTTCTCCTTTGGTGATTTTCTCCCCCCTCCACTTCTATGAGATCTAATCCCTTTAAATAATAATTACCTCATATAACAAGGGACATATTTTCGATAAAAACAAGGATTTCAAAATGTTTATAATCTAAGACTTGCCAAGGGCAATTCGCTGCTTGGCCCATACATCCAACAAATCAACCACATCCTGATATTTATCCAGTTCAAGCGCCAGCTGGGTATTGCAAGTGAAAGATTCAACTTCTCTTTTCATTACTTTATCCCATTCACGCAAAAAGAGGTTGATCTTAATCCCTAGACTGATGGGTATTTCAATTAATTCTTTAATATCAGAAATGTGAATACAATCCAACTGTTCAATTCGTTCCTTGGAGTCTGAACATCTCTCATCAACCTGCTCAATCGTAATCTTAGGTGGATAAGCTTTTCCAATAATATCCAAGGTTGGAAATTCTAGCACGATCATTATATTATCAGCTGCATACCATCTCCTGCCACAAATTGCGTGTGCTTCCTGAATGGTGGACTCAACTGTTTCACAAGCATGTTCCAATAATTCCAAAGAGATCCCGATCCTTTTAAACTTGATGCTATCTAGAACAGGGATATCTTCAGGTTTGTCTTTGATCTACTTCTTCCAATCAACCACATATTCAATAGCCCTAGTTGTTTATTCCCTTCTCTTATTATGTTTTTCAAGGATATCAGAATGATGCTCAAAGACATTATATGTTTCCTAAATTTCAATCAGGCATTCAAATAGATCAATCAAGAGGTTCTTATGGTCTTCATTTATTTTAAGAGCTATCTCCTTGAATTCTTCCTTAGAAAATCTAGAAAAAGAGGAAGTAGCTTCCATGGCCAATGAATCCTTCAATTATTGCTCAAGAAGTGTGATCCTTTCAGCATAGCCAATGTTTAGCACTTGTGCTTGTTGTAGCTGCTGCTGGAGAGATGAATTTTGTTCCTGCAGGTCTTTCAGCTGATTGTCATGCTCAATTTTTAACTCTTGAAGTTGAGATTGATGTTATTCATATATTTCAATCTTCTCCTTCCCAAGCTTCTACAGTTCCTACTGCTTGGCCTCAATCTCATTGTTCAATGAGGTGACGGAGTCATAATTAGCCCCTGCAAAGGCTCCCATTGTTGCAGCAGTTTCAAGTGCTTCTTGTTGTACATCAGTTGATGTTTTCTCCCAAATGAATTGGTTGGGAATAGGGACCTGCATGACAGTCCCTTCCCTTTGTCTTTTATTACCCTTTTCAATACTGCTTTCTTTGACTTGCTTTCGAAATATTCTCCCAAAGAAAATACAACATCATTTCCAAAATCTTCCACTATGTCCACTGTGGAAGTAGAAACATCAGAAGTTGTGACCAAGGTGCAGTTTGGGAGACAACAGAAGTTGGAATAGGGATGGAGATTTGAGTGGTGGAGATGGAAGAATAAATGATGTTGGAGACTGCTGGTAAAAAGGAGGAAGTGGAAGGTAGAGAAATAATCTATGGAATTGAAACAGAAATTGGGATCACAAGTGCTTCAACAAATATAGCAAAGACTTTGATTTCAACAGCCTGTGTGAGTTGAACAGAGGTTGGAGCCATGACTGGTTCTTGGGAAGTCACCACAGGGATGACCAGTGGCTCAGTTGATGCAGGTGCAGGAGTTATAATATCAGGTGATGAGATGGGGGGTGAAACAATTGGAATGTCCAATGGTGTGGAAGAGGTTATAACTGTGGCGATGGTGACTTGCAAGAAGTTAAATTCATGAAGAGAGTCATCAACAACTATGCTCTCCAAAGGATCAGAAGAGGTAGGGGTAATGGAAATAAATTCTTGTAGGGTAACAGGAATGGAAATTGGGCATGAAAATGTTAAAGGAAGGGTTTCATCCTCCAGGTCACTAATTGATATATGCAGCATTGTTACCTCTGGTACAATAACTTCAATATTTTTCTTTTTGGTTGGAGTTGTTGCAGCAAAAGCCCGAGTTTCCACCACTAAGTTCAGTGCTTCCAGTTCCCTTTTCATCCCAGTAGTAGACTTAATCAGAGCATTGAGATTGGCCAAAGACATGGGCTGCAGTGTGTCTTCAACAGGGTCCTTTCCCTGTCATTAGCAGGGCAGGTCAACATCAAGGGGGTGCTTACTTTATGAGCTTCTTTCTCTACCTTGTCTTTCTGAACCTTTTCATCAAGTGATAGCTCAAATTTTCTGTATTGCAAAACCTTAGCCTTGAGCTCATATTGATATTGAAAGATGAAATTCTTTTCTTCCAGGGAAGAAGTCTTGTTTAGGACCTCAACAAGTGAATCAACTCCTTGGTATATTGAATCATCTGGGTCAGTTTGATGAGCATATATACTTTTCATGTGCTCTTGTGCAAAATGATTTGCCAGAAATGATCTAGGATCATGCATCCTTTTTGGGGATTTCCCAAGCTTGAGGGAGGCAATATTATTTCCAAGTATACCAGCATGGGTTGAGTTTTGGATTAAGAGAGGTCCAAGATGATGTGAGAACTTAGGCCACCCTCTTCTTTTGGCTCCGGTCAATTTGGGGAACACACCATCAGTGACAGTCTGAAAAGATATTTCTTCTAGCAACAACCTATCTGGTACAATACTGGGCAGTAGATATGTTGTATTTATTCCCCAAATCCTAACATAAGAGAAGTATTCTCCTACATACCGGTCACCCATAGTAGAGACAAGTGCCTTGGCATGTTCAAAGAAGGTGGGAGAATTATCCTTGAAAATCATCAAATTAATTGAGCCAACAAAGTGGTAAAAAGTATCATATATGAGAGGCATAAAATTGCCTTCCCACAGTGCAGAGCAGTAAATATGGACATGCGGTGTAGATAGAGTCCAGTTCCATCCCATGGAAGGAAAATAAAAAGGAGAACAAAAGCCATCCATGATATATGTCGAGTAGAAGAAGGTAGGTTTTCTGGAGGCTGGGGTCTTCTGATATTTTTCAACTGCTGTCTTGAGCTCCACTAATAGAATTTGAGCCCAATTGAAGGACTCTCCTATAGTGAGTACATGATGGGTGAGGGGTTCCCACTCAGCCTTGAATACTGAACATTATGGTAACCCATAAATCCTATAGAGCATGGTTTCCAATAGAGCGAATGGCTCTTTAAACCAAGATATGGGATAGGATCGGTCGGCTTTGGGCATGAAGCTTGCAGGGTTACTCATCCATGATTTAAGCATTTCATCAAAATTGAATTGGGTTTTGACGGAGTCCAGGAATTTTGTATTCAGTAACTGGTCGGGTTTCCTTAGGGAATAAGCTCTAGCAAACACTTTCGACCGGAAAGAGGTCAATTGTTCCCCACCCTTGTCATTAAAAGAGAGGTCTTGAGGATGAGCATGGTCTATTATCCATTTGATAGCGTCGATGTAGGGCATGAGCGCCGGTCTCACCGCAATGGCGTGCAATTGGGATTTTCCAATGTTCACATAGGAGAACTGGTTGTGTTGAATTTCAAATAGGTCATCATTGTCGAAAATGGAATAAATACGAGACCAATCCAAATGATAGGTCTCAGATACCTTGTCATTTGTATCAGAAAGGATCCCACTATTTGGGTCTTTGTTTTTAAGTTCCTTTAGGGACGTTTTGGAGTGGGTATTTGTTGACATGGTTGGGAAACTTAGAAATAGATGATAAAACAAGAAAATACAGTCAATAAAAACTAATTTTGACTCTAAATTATCACCAAAATGAGGATGAAAGTGTCGGAAAACCAACCTGTGTCGAAGAAGGAAGCAAAATGGTAATTCTGGTAAAAATCCACAGTAAAATATTTCGCCCAAATGAAATTCATAATTCGAAAAACAATAGAAAAATTGTGAAAATTGGAAATAATTAAGCGACAGTGGTGTCAATCCAGACCATAAAATCAAAAGGAATCGATGGCTTAGATTCAAAATGTGAAAAAGTGGAAAAGAAATGCGGGAGCAAATTTTTGTATTTTGATTTTAGGTTTCCGCAATCCGCAATCCGCAATCCACAATGCGGGTTGTGGGTTGCAGAAGTGCAAGTTTGAAATTTTAGGTGTTTCAATGTTTCTGCAATCCACAATCCGCAATGAAAAAATAGAGCGGTGAATAACTTATGGGAAAAATCAATGTTTCTCTAATCCATAATGCAGGTAGCGGGTTGCGGAAATGTAAATGTTATTTTCAACGACTAAGTGCTTTCCGCGTTCCGAAATCCACAATGCGGGTTGCGGATTGCAAAATAAAAAATTCTATTTTATTTAACTAAGTGGCTTCCGCATTCCGCAATCCGCAATTTGGGGGTTGTGGAAGCAAAATTTTATTTTATTGAAAAATGTTTCTCAGCATCCGCGGAAAGGAGAAGTTTATTATCCGAAAATTTTCAACATCTGCAATCTGTATTGCAGATTGCGGATCAAGGATTGTAGAAACGACATAATTTCAAGAAAAGGTAAGTTTTCCACAACTTTCAAAACACACAAAAATAAAGGTTTTTTTTAACAAACTTTATTCAATCCCAAGCATGGAAATAAGAAAAGGATAAGGAAAACAATAAAAAACACCCCACAAATAGATAAAGAAATTCCAAGTTAACATCAAAACTAATAGTGGGGATCCCATTTTCATTGATAAAAATGGGATTTGTTGTGCCTACAACATGAGGCCATGGAAAAATGATCGGAAGATGATCTATGATGGTTGATCCAACATAGTCATAGTGTGGAAAAATGTCACGCGGAGGATGTTAAAGCCAAAGCATGAGGGTCGTGCTGACTACAAGCAGGTCGGAAGCAACTATTGGGAGAAGCGAGTGCTGATGTGCTTAGCGAAGGACTTCCTAGCAGAGGAGGAGAAACAATTGGGATGTTTCGCCATCATTCCGAAAGGATCATGTGTTGAAAGGTTAAAGACGAAAAGAATTTTGGTCGAAGTCGAAAAGATGCTCGATGATTTTTAGATCATAATAGTCAATGAGGCACTGACGGGATTGCCACCAACGAGAAGCATATCCCATCATATCGACATGATTCCAGGATCAATTTTTCCAAACAAGGCACCACATAGAATGAATCCGACAGAGGGTCAAGAACTAAATTGACAAGTCCAGGAGTTGTTGAACAAAGGATGGAGTAGAGAAATTATAAGCCCATGTGCGGTACCAGTAGTATTAGCGTCGAGGAAGGGTGGAGAATGGAGTATGTGTATAGACTCCAAAGCCATCAATAAGATCACGATCAAGTACAGATTTCCATTTCCCAAGATGGAAGACTTGATGAATTGTTTGAGTGGAGTGAGATACTTCACCAAGATCGACCTGAAGAGTGGATATCACCATATCAGGGTCAGAGAAGGCGATGAATGGAAGACAACCTTCAAGATGAAGGAAGGACTCTATGAGTGGTTATAGTATGCTCATGCGATTGATGAACGAAGTAATGAAGCCATTCTTGGAAAATTTCATTATAGTGTATCTCGACGACATCTTGATATTCAGTCGAACTAAAGACAAATGTTGGGAGCACATTCGACAAGTGTTGCAGAAGCTGCAGGAAGAGAAGCTGATGGTGAAACTGCATAAATGTTTCTTCATGATGGAAGAACTGGTGTACTTGGGATTCGTAAGATCATGTAAAGGGTTAGTGATGGACCCAAAAAAGGTCAAGGCTATATTCTAGTGGCCAGAACCGACAAGCACGACAGGAATGCATAGTTTTCATGGTCTTGCTAGTTTCTACAAGAAGCTCAGAAGAGGATTCAGTCGCATATGTGCACCGTTGACGGAGTGCATGAAGAAAGGGGAGTTCAAGTGGATAGAAGCTACCCAGAAAGCCTTCGAGAAGTTGAAGAAGAAGGTGATCGAGATCCTAGTACTACCTCTTGCATATTTTGACAAAGTTTTCCAAGTCCATTGTGATGCAAGTGGAATGGCAATTGGTGCAGTGTTGAGCTAGGAGGGTCGACGAATTGCATTCTTCAGTGAAAGGTTGCATGAAGAAAAGCGGAAATATTTGGTCTACAACCAGGAGTTCTATGCTATCGTTTAAGCATTGAATAAGTGGAGGCATTATTTGTATCCCAAGGATTTTGTGTTATATATAGACCACCAATAACTGAGGTATTTAAATACTCAATTGAAGTTGAATCAACGACACATGAAATGGATTGAATTGTTGCAAGGATACACCTTCATGTTGCGACATAAGTCAGGAAAGTCGAACAAGGTTGCCGATGCGCTAAGTCGAAGAGTTGCATTGATGAACACAACGATAGTTCAGACGATAGGAATAGAGTCAGTAAAAATGGAGGATGAGACCGACGAGGATTTTACAAAAGCAAGGAAGGCTAGTTGCGAACCATGGAGTGTCAACACAACTCCATACTTGGATTATTTTATCCAAGAGGGATACCTATTCAAGGGACAACAGTTGTGTATTCCTAGGGGATCCATAAGAGAGAACCTAATCCGAGAACTACATAGTGGTGGAGTAGAAGGTCATTTTGGCATCGACAAGACCAAGGCATTGTTTGAAGAAAAATACCATTGGCTAGGGATGGAGACAGATTTTGGTAAGTGGGTGCGACAGTGTTGAAATTTCCAGTTGGCGAAGGGACGAAGGAAAAATGCAGGGCTGTAACCACCATTGCCAGTATCGAATGTCCTATGGGAGCACCTGAGCATGGATTTTGTGCTAGGATTGCCAAACAAACAACAAGGTAACATCTCCATCTTTGTGGTAGTAGACAAATTTTTGAAAATGGCAGACTTTATTCCATGTCGAAAGACAAGTGACACCACAAGCATTGTTGCACAATTCTTAAAGGAAATAGTCAGATTTCATGGGTTACCGAAGAGTATAAGATTGGACAGATATACCAAGTTTATGGGTCATTTCCGAAGAGCCCTATGGAAGAAGTTGAATACGAAGTTGCAGTTTAGCTCGGCATACCATCTACAAACTGATGAGCAAACCGAGGTGGTAAACAAAATCTTGGGAAACCTTCTGAGGTGTTTGACGGTCGATAGACCCACACAGTGGGAGAACGTGTTGGCGCAAGCTGAATTCACATATAACAACTCTGTGAATCGATCGACAGGTATGAGTCCATTCTAGATTGTTCAAGGTCAAGCCCAGATGGTGTGGTGGATTTGGTTGTGATACCAACAAAGATCAAAAAGAGCACGGATGCTGAGACATTCATAGAGAATATAAAGGAAATACATGAAGATATACAAAACCACATTGAGAAGAGCAACGCGGCATATAAGTTGAGAGACGACAGGAATAGGAGGCTATAGTCGTTCGGTGAGGGAGACTTAGTATATGCACACTTGAGAAAAGAGGTTCCTGAAAGGAACATACAACAAGCTGAAGCTGAAGAAGATTGGACCATGTAAGATTCTGAAGAAGATTTCAGACAATGCTTATGTATTGGAACTACTGAAGGAGTTGAACATTTCTCTTACGTTCAATGTATCCGATTTGTACAGGTATGAAGAAGGTTCAACAAGAAGCGGTGTAGAAGTGTCGAGTATCAACTCGACAGGGAAAATTCCAGATCAACACGAAGAAGATATCGCTGAAGTAGTGGATGAGAGAGAAGTCATATGCAAAAGGAGTTCATGGAAGAAAGAATACTTAGTCCGATGGAGGGATGATGAGTTGAATGAGGAAAAATGGATTTCAAAGGAAGAGTATAGAAGACTGACAGAGAAGTCAAGTTATTTTTCACCTGGGTAGACTGATATAGGGGCATTAGGGCCTAGAAGAAATAGTCGAAGTTGATCAACAGAAGGAGGCCAACCAGAGGGATCGTTGATGACCACTAGTGCGGGGAGACTGGATGTCAAATCCAGGCAGTCGAGCGAAAGCTGTCGAAGTATGGTCGATAGGATGCGGAAGTCGAAAGTCGACAAGATCGTTGAGATGCGACATCGACAGGGGAAGCAGAAACAGAAGCCGTGGAGGATAAGTGAAGTCAATGAGTTAAGTCGAGAACCGACGATGTAAAATGGTTGACGAGTTGAAGTGTACACCAGTCAGAAGAGGACAGTGATAAGACCGAAAAATGTAGCAAAGTCAAAGAAGCATTGTAGTCGAGGAGATTGACCTACAACTATTGTGGGTTGTTGAGGAAGTTAATGGTAGTTAAGAAGGTTGTGCAGGCATGGAGGGGCACTGACAACTGCAGGTTTACAGGATCAGGGATAATTCGATAGATAGAGTAAGGATGCCTCGGGGAAGCCATATAGGGTGGACCTCGGGAACAACAGTCGAGCAGAGTAGAAGATTGGTGTGGAGGCACAGATTGGGGGATCGATCTTTCTTTCATTATTCAGAGGATCGGAAGACTGAGAGGATCACACACAGAGGGGATAAACACACTAACATAGTGGATATTTATTTCTATAGATTGTAGCAGGCTAAGGATGACTTGTTTTATTTTTCTTTGTATGTAACATCGAATTTGATTCGAGTAATGGAAGACAACTTCATGGCATTTCCAGTTCATGTCTAGTCTATGTGAGCATTTGTTTATTTATTGTGTGTTATAGTTAAGCAAGAGGGTCCAACCAACCCTCCCTTGCACCACTTACATAACTCGTCTATATATGTTGTATAAATGATCTATTATACTATTACCATTGGGCTTGAATGCATTATGAATGTGAATAAATACATAAGAATTTGCTGGGGGTTAATTATTACATATTTAGTTATGCATTGATATAATTACGTCAAGTTATTAATGAAAGGTTTAAGTGTGATTAAGGTTAATTATGAATGGTGGACATCACTAAATAACTATTAGTAAATGGTTAAGAGGAGTATTATTAACTTAGTAAGTAAATGTCAAACAAGTGTTAGTAATGTTAACAATTGTTAATGTGATTATTATTAGTGTGATTAATAAATTTTATTTGAGTGTTAAAAATATTAATTAATGTTGATAATTGTTAAATAAGTGTTGATGATATTAATTAGAGTATAAATGTAACTAAGGCTTAAAATGTTTGATATGATAATAGTTCCATGAATGGACATAATTTTCAGTTAAAAGGAGCATTAATTAGTAATTATATAAATATCAATTATGATTAATTATAATCAAGGTTCAATTATTGAATATGGTAAATAGTCATGTGACTAATCATTGAAGTTTAAAAGAGTAGTAATTAATTAGTGAATAAATGATAAATTAGTTTTGATTATAAATATGGCTTGATGGGTAGATTTGACAATGGTTAAATGCATGACAAATACCATTATAATTACCATTTAAATAATGTGAAAATATTACGACAAGAAGGAATGGTGGTGTAACTTATAATAAATTATTTTCATATAACCCTTCTAATCTAGGTGGTTGAGGGTAATTAATGAACCATGAAATAGTGGATAAGTCTGAGGGAGTTGTAAATTGAATGGAGGGATAAGGGTAGTAAATGGTGAGGGGGAGATTCTACAGGAAGGGGATAAGGAGGAGGATGAAATGGGAAGAAGGGGATCTCTTGGACAAAAAAAATAAATTTAGCAGAGGAGGCTAAAATTTCAGGAAAGGGAGAACTATGAAACTTGTTGGACGGGATTGTACTCAGGTTTTTGGGCTCGGGGGTCCAAGAAGCAATTCTTGGAACTCGGTGGTCGACGAGACTATCCTAGTTGGCAGGGTGGTATATCCATTAGGGGAGTTTTGAGGTAAAAAATGGGCCTCAAAACAAATAATGTACCATAAAAATTCACTTTATAAGAACCAATAGGATTCAAGATGATGATGTCAACCATAAGGGTAAAATTTGTAAAACAAATTGGAGCGAAAAAGAAAAAACTAGTTTTTCTTATCGTATTTTTGACATATCTCCTTAATTGTTTACCCAAATTTCAAGTTTGGGCACTCCTTAGATGCGGACTTTAATTCTGCATCCAACCCATACCCCCACTGCATACTTCTAAGGCACTCACGACATGAAAAATGAAAATTTCAATAAACAAACGTATTTTAATATTAAAATACGTTTTTTTATTGAAAATTTCATTTTTTCATGTCGTGGGTGCCTCAGAAGTATGCAGTGTGGGTATGGGTTGGATGCCTAATTGAAATCCACATCCAACAAGTGCCCAAACATGAAATTTGGGTAAACCGTCAAGGAGATATGTCAAGAATACGATAAGAAAATTTAGTTTTTCTTTTTCCTCTCTAAAATTTAGAACTCTTAGTTTATTATTAAAACTCTTATTTTATTATTTCCCCTAGGAGGCCCATTTTAGACCTCAAAACTCCCCTAATAAATTTTGGGAGGTTGAGTTTCCTAAGCATTGGGGCTATCCTATAGGCATTTTATTGCTTTTATTTCTTTTATATTCGGAAGGAGATTGAATACTAATTTAATTCAATGAATAATATGTTGTTTAATTCGATTCTTACCGGTATTGAAAATTTGATCTATACCTACACATACCACATATTTTAATTGTTTTCTACATGCACATGAAACAAATTAACTTCCAATAACATAGAAGCAAGTACATACAAACAATAGTGTCAACAAGTTAGAGTATAACTAATTAAACTGATAGATTTTTGATGATTTTATTGAGTAAACCAGGGACCAAGGAAGGTCTCTACAACGGGTTAGCTGAAAGGAAAAATAGGTATTTGGTTGAAATGGATATATGTATTCTTTATTCTAAAGGATTACATAACCATTTTTGAGCTGAAGCTATTCATTATTCTATCTATATTTAGAGTTCCTACCAAATCAATTTTGTAGGCTGTTATTGAAGGAATATGGAATAAAAGAAAACCCAATATTCTAGTAACTTTAAGATATTTCGCAGTGACTGTTGGTCACATTTCTGGATGAAAAATGGAAAACATTAGAACGCAAGTCTCACAAATGTATTTTCATTGGTTATTGTGGGGATCATAAAGTGTACAAGTTTTTTGATCCATCTACCCAAGGTGTTGTCATATGGCTATATGTTCAATTTAATGAAGTCTCTCCTCCTCCTGAGTCTATTGAACCTCATGTTGCATAGAATTTTCCTTCATCTTCTATTACTCCTATATATGTTACCCCCTCCTCTCCTTTCATTACTATACTTGATCCTAGTTCACCTTATTCTTGAAGTGGTCATTTGAATGTTTTGAGGATACTAGTGTGGTTCATACGACTACTTCTCTTCCTATTTGGGCACATAAAATATTGAATGCATGAGTTCTAATATTGTTATTCCTTTTGATACTCATCAAATTAGATATTCCTTTTCTATTATGACTAAAGTATTATAAATAAATCATCCCTCTACCTATGCTCAAGCTAAAGATAAACCTGAATGGGATACATTCATGATTGTTAAGTATAACTCATTAATGAAAAAAATACATGGAATCTGTTAAGCCCTAAATGTGGGCACATTTCCCCTTATATGGGTCACATTATATTAGTTCTGATGTAGACTTGGTCCATTAGTTGTAATTATCATTAATATGGTTATATTAGTTATGTTGTCTTGTGTCAGTTAGTCAGAATTGTACCTCTTAGTCTCCAATATATGAAGGTGACATTTTCATTTGGAGCATCTTGTCTTCTATTTTCTTGTGTACTTAGTACATTGTATAAGGAGGTTTATCTTAAGATTATAATGAGCATACATAAAATTTCTTGCACGATAAATAAAATAGAACAATACAAGTAACCCTATAGAAACATAGGTATACCCTAGAAATCCCATGTGGGGAAAAACAAGCACCAATGAAGATCTTCATTACATGGAAAAATCCGGCTAGCCGAACCAAGTGAGCTAGCCACCACTCACCTCCAGGGCCACATTTGATGGAGTATTCCATTCCCTTTATAGGATTCATTACATGCAATAAATTGGGAAAATACAATGGGCCATGAAATTCTATGGGCCACCAAATAGCATGGGACACCAAATATTATTGGCCACCAAATACAATTGTATTTGACCCAAACCAATATTTCAATGTCTCATTCCTTGACTGAAGGGTAACCTGACAATCCCCCATTTAAACTGTTAAATGTACAAGATCATCAGTCATTCTCTGAGCCAATATTGTGCAGCCAGGATTGGGCCTCATGCCTTGGAGAAGATTATTGAGTTGGACTCAAGAATGACTAATCCTTCAGTTGTAAAAGGTTATTCCTCATTTGTTGAGGTGAATGCTTTGATATATCAAAGTGATGATGTTGGAAAGTCTTGTTGTAAAACGATCAAGACTTCCGTGTGAAGTTAGCTTCTCATGTGGACCTCTAGTTATAGTAGGTACCCATGGGGTGGACCTCCAATTATATAGGTAGAATATTTACATGTTGAAGCATTAATGTTGTTTGATGTATTACTAACCATGGCCATTGAATGATATTAAGTCTCCTTTAGAAACTGACCACCTCTAGAGTGAATTACTTTAGCATATGATCACTTGGTCCGAGAGTAATATAATATGATCACGACATCTAACAAATATTTTGAGTCTAATATGATATGATAGATAATTAAAGTTAACACATGTGGATCATGTAGATAAGACGAGAGATAAATATAAGATGTGATAAGTTAAGAAAGAATTCGAATTGTACATAAAAAAGTTAATTAAGAGATAATTTGAATTGTTAAAATTCATTGAATACACCAGTAAATCAAAGGAGAACTCGATTTGATCACTACAATGATGTTAATAAGCAATAATCAGTTAAAGAGAGTAAAATAAGTAATAACAAAGAAGATCTAGTTAACTAAGTGTTATTTCATGATGACACTTATGTTAACAAGAAAGAAATTATCAGTTAAAGAGAGTTAACTAAGTGATAACAAAGAAGATCCAGATAACTAAGTGTTATTGCATGATGACACTTATGTTAAAAAAAAACACTTGAGTTGCAACACGTGCATGACAAAACTTAATTTAGCCACCTAACTAAGTGGGAAATATTTCAGTTAAGGGGCGAGTTCATATTAAGAATCAGTTTAGTGAGTTAATGTACTGCATGAGAAGTGGGGTGCACTTCTTCATGTAAGATTGATGCCTCCAAATGGAGGGCGATTTCATCCTAAAGTCAGAAGATAAAAATAGAATCCGATGCATGTGAAGAATATATAAATATGTTGTTATACAGGATTGATGAATTCAATATGAAGTGGATTTTCTTCTCCATTGAAGGCAAGGTGCTTCTAGTTGTTCAGGATATTATTCTGAGTCTCTCTTTATATTTTATCTCGCTCTGTAATTGCACTAGAGGTGCTTGATGTAGAAGAAATTCTTTGCTACCTAATATAATTATGCTCTGAATATTTGATAGGGTTTTTCATCCTCATTGTTTTGAGGGTTTTACCCAGGGTATATCTTGTGTTACGGTTTAATGTTTCATGTGATTGAATGGTTCATTGATTCCAGTATTGAGTATTTATGCACTTAAAGTTTTAAAGTTCAAAACTAATCATATTTTCACAAATATTAACATGGTATCAGAGATCAGGGTGTGAATGAGCTAATATTTTTCAAGCAAACTTGAGCCTACGTAGATCCTGAGGATTTGAGCACAATACTCGAGAGCCATGGCATCGATCTCTATTCGACTAGAAGAAAGTCTCGAGGGAACTTCGAATTTAAACACTTGGAAGGAGAGGGTGTTCAACATCTTGGAGGAACATGACTTGTATGGATACATATCCACTATGGTGTATTAGCCTAGATCTATTGTAGGGTGCATCAAATTCAAGAAGAAACAACCTAAATCCAGACGAATCACCTATGATTTGGTAAAGGACAATTTGAGGTCTGTGATCACTCTGTTGAAGGTCACAAAGAAGTTTTTTGATACATTGAAAAAACCTATATGAGAAGAAGACCCCGATCCAAAAGAGTGCATTGAAGAATAAGCTTCGAAACCTAAAGATGGAGAAGGATGATTCTGTTTCCTCCTTCTTCATCATGATCTCCCAGGTAAGAGATTAGCTTTCTAGTATTGGAGTAGTGGTGTATGAAGATGATCTTCTCCAAACCATTATTGATGGTATCCCATTCTCACAGGAGACATTCTTGGCTACAGTAAATGTTCGAGAGGTACAAACTAAATTTGAAATGTTGTGGCATGACTGCCTCCAAGAGCAGGGGTGAATCCAGAGAAAGTCAGTGTGCATCAAAGAAGAAAACCTTGCCCTCACTACAAGGATGAAGGAATGAAAGAAGAACTTATCTCAAAATAATTTTTCCCATTCGAAGAAGAAGGTACAAAAAAAGGACTTTGAGAAGTCGAAGGTTAGATGCTATAACTGTGACAATAAGGGCCATTATGCAGCGAAGTGCAAAGCAAAGAAAGAGGGAAAATGAAGGTTTCATGATTCTACCACTATAGAAGATGAAACTACTCTAAAGAATGCAGCAAAAGAAAAGGAGACAAGGAGAGAGTATTACCTAGTCTCAACAATTTCTGGATCTGTCATCACAAGTGAGGACACATGGTTGGTTTATAGTGACACATCCAAACATATTACTAGTTATAAGAGTGCCACCACCAATCTCAAGGAGAAAAATTTTGCATGCAAGGTAGAGTTGGGAGACAACAGAGCCTATTTTATCCAAGGAGTTGGATCCACCTCTTTTGAACTAAGTTCAAGAGATATTTTTCATGTGGAGGATATTATTTATGTTATAGGATTCAAGAAGAACCAACTATTAGTTTTGGTTCTTGAAGATAAAGAATACTGAGTGATCTTCATGGATAATCAAGCATTATTATGGTCGAAGAAAAAAGACTTAAAATATGCAACAGTGATTGGAGTTAGAGAGGTAGGTCTCTACAAGACACCCAAGAAGTAAATTCAAGCTATGGTTCACATCAATATCAGTACATGTGATCCATGGCATAGGATACTTGGTCACCTCCACTGCAAAGCGCTACCAGGATTACAAGAAATGGTGAAAGGTATGCACGTATTTTATTTTGAGCATGATAGTGTGTGTAGGGGTTGTGAACTTGAGAAGAATGTTAAAACGAGTCTCTCTAATAGTACTATTAGATATAAAAGGATTTTATATTTAATACATTCTAATCTATGTGGTCCCATGTCATCCACTTCTTTGAGAGGCTATTTATTTTATGTACTATTTATATATGACTTCTTTATAAAGTCATGGATTTATTTCCTAAAGGCTAAGATTGAAACCTTTAGCAAGTTTAAGGAATCCAAATCCCTTTTTGAGAACCAAATAGGAAAGCACATACGTGATTAGAGATCTGATAATGGAGGTGAATTTGATTCACATGCATTTAATGAGTTTTGTAGTGATACGGGAATTTGTAGACAGATAATTGTACCCTACAACCATAAAAAAAATGTGGTTTTTGAAAGGAAGAATATAACCATATGTGAGGCTGCAAAAGCCATGATGCATGATCAAGACCTCTCTACCTCATTATGGGAAAATAAGTCTAGTACAATAGTATATATATAGAATATAATTCCTCATGCCATTGTGGATTAGAAGACATATGAAGAAGTGTTCACTAGTGAAGAAACGAATATTTCACACCTGAGGATCTTTGGGAGTCATGTATACATTCATGTGCTGAAATAAAAGAGGACAAATATGGATCCATAAGGAAAGAAGGGTACCTTTTTTGGTTATATCAAATCATGCAAAGCATATAGAATATATATTCTAGGAGAAAGAAACATTGAGGTCAGCTAAGATGTGACCTTCCATGAAGAGGAAATATTCAAGTGATCGAAAGAGATTCAATATGATACATTCATAGAGGATCATGAGACTACTATGATGGAGGAGCCATATACTGATTGTCGCCTTTCATATGTTCAGAGGGGGAATCCAACAGAGTTCTCAGATTCGCTAGCTCCTGATGAACCAATAGAATTGTTTGATGAACCTCCTACCAAGAGGAGGCCTGCATGGTGTTGATATATAGTACAAAATGCAAAGAGGCATGGAGCTCCATTAGGCTCTTCTAGAGAGAAAAATCAACCTAAGAGATATTCAGGGTATGTTGCATAGATGATTCGTGTTAGTGATTTAGAGCCTTCCACCTATGAAGAAGCTTCAAAGTAGAAAGTATGGAAAGATGCAATGGTAGAGAAATACAATTCTATTATGAAGAATGATGTTTGGGAATTTCTTCCTAAACCTGAAAGGAATTCCATAGTTACTGTCAGATGGATTTACAATATCAAGTATGCTTCTGATGGAAGTATCAAAATTATAAAGACATATTTGTTGCTCGAGGTTTCTCTCAGAAAGAAGGCATGGACTATGAGGATACATTCACTCCTATGGCTAGGTACACCACTATTCGAGCTATGATCTCACTTGCATCTATTCTAGGATGGAGCCTTCACTAGAATCCCAGATGGATGTGAAGATAGCCTTCATCAATGGTGAGGTTGAGGAAGAGGCTTATATTCAGGATCGTGAGGGATTTATGATTCATGGGAAGGAGTCCCATGTGTGAAAATTGAAGAAAGACTTGTATGTGCTTAAGAAATATCCCAGAGCCTAGTATTCGATAATTGACAATTATCTTTAGAGACCGGCATTATCTAATAGAAAATATGATCCAAATATGTACTTCAAAGTAGTGAAGAACCAACTATTGATATTGGTTCTATATGTTGAAAATTTGTACCTTACTGGAGAGGAAAAACTGATTGCTTGGTGCAAGAGGGAGATCATTTATGAGCTTGAGATGAAATATTTAGGTCTTATGCACTACTTTCTTGCCCTTGAGTTTTGGAAAAGAAAATATGAGATATTTCTTTCATAAGGGAAGTACATTGTTGATATATTGCATAGGTTTTGCATGATGGATGAAAATCCATGAGTAATTCGATGGTTTCCAATTTTAGGAAACTACATGAGTTAGATTCTAGATCGGAACCAGTGGACCCCACTTTGTATAGATAGTTTATTGGTTCATTGATGTACTTGATACAATCGAGACCAGATATATGTTATGCTGTAAGTAGTCTGAGTCCATTTATGTTTGATCTAATCCATAGACATTGGGTTGTTGCTAAGCATGTTCTTAGGTACCTTCGAGGTTCAATTGCTTATGGACTCAGTTATGCCTCCAGTGGAGGGGTGTTGTTACTTAGTTATACTGACTCTGATTGAGGTGGTATCATTGTGGACCAAAAGAGTACATACGTATATTGTTTTAGCTTGGATTCTACTATAATATCATGGTCCAGTAGGAAGTGGGGCTCTGTATCCCAAAGTATTATAGAAGCAGAGTATATTGCTGCTACTACTTCCTGCCGAGAAGCAGTGTGGATTAGGAAGCTACTTGCTGGGTTTTTCAGTGAGAAGCTTGAGTCAACAATCATTCAGTGTGACAGTCAAAGATGCATCAAGATTTCCAAAAACCTTTTGTTTCATGATAAGTCGAAGCACATTGAAATGAAGTATCACTTCATGAGAGACATGGTCTAGAAAGGAATAGTGAAACTTCAGTACATTGCTACTGATGAGAATATTGTAGATGTGTTAACAAAGCCTCTGTTAGTGAAAAAATTCAGGTACTTTTGAGACAAGCTTGGTATGGAAGAGAATGCCTCCCTCGCTAAGAGGGAGTTTTAAATGTACAACATCACAAGTCATTCTCCAAGAAAATAATTTGCATCCAGGATTGGGACTCATGTGTTGAGGTAGGGATCTTGAGTTGGACTCAAGAACTTGGAGTAAATTCTTGAGTTGGACTCAAGAATGACTAAGCATTCAATTGTAAAAGGTTACTCCTCATCTGTTTATGTGAATGATTTGATGTATCAAAGTGATTATGTTGTAAATTTTTGTTGGACAAGGATCAAGACTTGTGTGTCAAGTCATCTTCTCATGTGAACCTCCAATTATAGTAGGTGCCTATGGGGTGGAGCTCCATTTATAGAGGTAGATTGTTTTCATATTGAAGAATTAATTTTGTGTGATTTATTAATAACCATGGTCACCAATTTCTATTAATTATCCTTTAGAGACTGACCACCTCTAGAGTGAATTACTTTAGCATTTGATTATTTGGTCTGAGAGTAATATAATATGTTCACATCATCTAACAAATATTCGGAGTATAATTTGATATGATAGATATTTAAAGTTAACATATGTGGATCATGTAGATAAGAGAAGAGATAAAGATAATATGTGATAAGTTACGAGATAATTCGAATTACACATACAAGATTTAATTAAGAGAGAATTTGAATTGTTAAACTTCAGTTAACACTTTAGTAAATCAAAGAACTTGATTTGATCACTATAGTGATGTTAACAAGAAATAATCAGTTAAAGAGAGTTAACTAAGTGATAATAAAGAAGATCTAGTTAACTGAGTGTTGTTGCATGATGACACTTATGTTAAACTAAACGATGACACTTATGTCAACAAGAAAGAATCAATTAAAGAGAGTTAACTAATTGATAACAAAGAAGAACTAGCTAGTTAAGTAAGTGTTATTTCATAATCATACACATATGTTAAACTAAAAGACGGCACTCATGTTAAGATATGACACTTGAGTTGCAACACTTGCATGATGACACTTAAGTTAGCAACCTAACTAAGTGGGAAACCTTTCAGTTAAGGTGCGAGTTCATCCTAAGAATCAGTTTGGTGAGTTAATGCATTGCATGAGAAGTGGGGTGCACTTCTTCTTTCAATATTGATGCATCCGGATGGAGGGTGAGTTTATCCCGAAGTAAGAAGATAAAAATAGAATCCTATGTATGTGAATAATATATAAATATGTTATATGGGATTGATGAATTCAATGTGAAGCAAATTATCTTCCCCCTTGAAGGCAAGGCACTTCTAGTTATGCAAGATATTATTCCGAGTCTCTCTTTATCTTTGTATTGCTCTTTAATTGCGTCGGGGTTACTTGATGTAGAATACATTCTCTACTATGTATAATAATTATACTCTAAATATTTGTTGGGGTTTTTCATCATCATTGTTTTGAGGGTTTTCCCCAGAGTATAGCTTGTGTTACAGTTGATTGTTTCATCTGATTAAATGTTTCATTGATTCAAGTATTCAGTATTTCCACAATTAAAGTTTGAAATTTCAATGCTCATCATATTTGATCAAAAATTAACATAAAATTGACTTGGATTAATGACCTTGACCCCCCTCAAAGTTTTTTAATGAGGAATCTCACATGCCCCTTATCACCTAGGTCTACATGACTTTACCGGTGAGTTACCAGGGGTACACATGCCTAACTAGGTCTTACAGTCATATGCCCATTTCCATGTGATACAATTTTAAACTCCATTATAATAATATTTTTTTCATGTGTCTTCATGGTGACTACACCATTACCATCAATTTATTTATCCTCTGACTTTCCCATGCTCGTCCACTTTCTCATTTTCTTCAATGCTCCTTTTTTTCCTGCAACCAAACTTGTCATTGATGTCCATATAAAGAAGAATCCATCTATTAAATTACATGGGTTCTCCGATGTTGAAACCACCATTTCTATCGGAATTCTCTTTAGCTACATGGTTCATCAATCTTGGTCCCAAAACTGATATTAAACCATTTCCCATTCCTCTTGCAATCAAAGACTCGACCTCTCTAATCCACATCAAGCTAGGATACAAGTACACCTATCACCCTTGTACCTACACATTGGTTCATTCCGCGCTTGATGAAAAATCCCCTCTTTATGCATAAGAGGGATACCCTTTTTTCTGTGCTTCTAGAATGAGGGGAGATCCAAACTTACCTATGGCTAAGTTTTAGAAGGAACAAAAAAAACACTATTAGGGTGTCGAGTACCACCAATCATGCACCCCACATCATATTAATTAAAACTCAGGTACAAAAAAATATAGCCTCAACGATCATCAACCACATGCTCTGATACTAGTACTTAGGATTATAAAGAGTATACATATAATTATTTGCACGAGAAATAAAATAGAACAATACAAGCAACCATATAGACACATATATATACCCTGGAAACCCCATTCGTGGAAAACAACTAGCACCAATGAATATCTTCATTACATGGCCAAAACTGGCCACCCATGCCATGTTAGCTAGCCATGACTCACCTCCAAGATACATCAAAATAGTGTATTACATGCCCTTTATAGGATTCATTAAATGCAATACCTTGGGACAATATCAAGGGCCACCAAATAGAATGAGCCACCAAATACCATTGGCCACCAAATACCATGGGCCACCAAATACTATTGGCCACCAAATACTATTTTATTTTACCCAAACCAAGATTATCTTAGTGACTCATTCACCGAGTGAAGGTTAAACTAAAAGGTTTCCCCCTCGAAGAGGATTTCTATTCATATATTTTATTCATTAAAGACATGGAGTACTCTTTTCGGTTGATTTCTATTCTTTTTGAAAATTTGTTGCATGGCATTTGGTATTAAAGCTCTTTCTTCGGTACTGATCTCTTCAAAACAAGTCATCTTGGAATTTTACATATAATTATTTTTATACAAGGTTTTAGATAGAGAGAATAAAAACCCATCTAGAAAAAATGATACAATAGCCATGGTCCAATTTTCAAAACCTGATCTAGTACAAGTTCAGATATATTTGCTTTGGCTAGGTTAGGTGACTCTAGGTCCTTCTTGCATGTTGGATTCCCTTGTTTAACATGGTAATTCCCGCAGTCCTTGATGAGAGATAAAAATCATTAATTTAACCAATTAAATAAATGTGATGTATAATAGTTCTATTCAGATTCTTCTCAACTCAACACTTTCAAGATCAAGTAACCCCGAGTGCTTTTCGAAGCTTTGGCTCAACACTCTCACATGGGTGTTACACTAGTGCAATTCTAGAGCCTCCCGCTCAACACTAGTACTACAATGTGTTTGTGAAGCACATCTAGGAATACAATTGGCCTTGGATTTGTTATTTATTATCAAGCTTGGAGTGCTCCAGGGCTTATGCCCAACACTCTATGTACATCGGGGCTTACGCCCAATACATAATAAAATCCTCTATGTACATCAGGGCTTATGCCTAGTACATAGGTCATCCATGTGTTCTAGAGTCCACACTCACACATCATAATAATCAATCATGTATATCATAACTATGCATAGTATGTAACACAAATTATCTCAGTATGTTAGGGTGTGTACCCAATCTCATAATAAAACATAAATCAATACATTGGGGATTTCTGCCCAGTATATAACAATAATCTGCATCAATTAGGGTCCACATCCAAATATGTATATCTATAAAAGAAATGAATCATGTGCACTTGGGGTTACGCCCAATATAATAAAATAAATCATATATGTTTTGGGGCTTAATCCAAATATATACCATCAAAATAGTCAGTCAAGATTCGGGATATTACATCCCTCCCCACTTAGAAAAACACCGTCCCGGTGTTTTAGGGACTATAAATGAAGTCATGAAATAAGGCAGGGTATGCCTCTTTGATGTTTCTTCATTCTCCCAAGTAGCCTCTTCTGGTCCAAAGTGCCTCCATTTCACTTTCAACTAGGTGATGGTCCTTCTTATAAGTTTCACCTCTCTCTTATCCAGAATGTGGAGGGGCTCCGACATGAATTCCCCTTCAGGTTCCACCTGTAATAAGGACCAATCAATCACATGTTTAGTATCATAGACATATTTCTTTAATAAAGATGCATGAAAAACATTATGAACTTTTACATGAGCTAGTAAAGCTAACAATTATGCTACTGGCCCTTTCTTGGCCAGTATCTCAAAGGGTCCACACAATATGGGGGCCAACTTTGTGCATCGCCCCAACATCAATGAGCTTCTTTCTTCCTTTACTTTTAAGAAGAAATATTCGTCGACTTGGTAATCTTTGTCTTTTCTTTTCTTATCTGCATAACTCTTTTGGCGGTCTTGTGCCTCCTTCAAGTTTTGTTGTACCTTGGAGACTAGCTACTCCAAGTCTTTAGTAATTTGGGACCTAGCATAAGTCTATCTACTGGACTATCCCAAGTCACTGGTGTCCTACACTTTATGCCATAGAGCACCTTGAAGGGGCTCATCTTGGCAAAGGTTTGGTATCCGTTGTTGTAAGCATACTCTGCGAGGTGCAAATAATCCTCCCACTTTGTGGGGTTGTTCATAACATACATCCTCAGCATATCCTCAAGGATTTGGTTTGCTTGTTCCGTCTGTCCATAGTTTTGGGGATGGTACGCGGTACTGAACTGTAGTTGTGTCTCCAAACTGGAGAACAATTCCCTCTAGAAGTTACTAGTGAACTTCGTGTCTCGATCGGAAATAATTGCCTTGGGTATCCCATGCAATCGGAAGATCTCCTTTAGGAAGATGTCTACAATGTGAATAGATTTGTAGGTAGACTTCACCAATATAAAATGTGTTGCTTTTGATAACTTGTCTACTACTACAAAGATGGAGTCATTCTGTCTCTTACTCTTGGGTAAACTCGTGATGAAATCCATACTGATAACCTCCCACTTCCACTGTGGAATGGGTAATGGTTGCAGTAGTCCCAAAGGGTGCTGGTGTTCCGCTTTAACCATTTGGCACTCCTTCCATTTAGCGATGAATAAGGCTATGTCGGCTTTCAGGTTAGGCCAAAAGAAATGTTTCTTCACAGCCGATATCATATTTTGATATCTCCGATGCCCTGAATAGGGTTTCTGATGGAATTCTATGAGGATGTTAGGTCTAATGTCTCCGCTTTCTGGAACATAAAGTCTCTCTTTTGACCATAGCAATCATGATTTGTCTATCTTATACTCTTTTTGTTGTTGGAATAACCTATCCTCTTGGATATTCTTAAGGATCTCGACATAGAATCAGTCACTCCTACATGTTGTTCTAATCCTGTTGTGCAAATCTGAGTTGGTTTGACCTACAGTCACCTCATATAACATATGGGCCCTTCGACTTAAAGCATCGGCAATCTTGTTCTCCTTTCCCTTTATGTGTTTAAGCTCAAAGTGGTACTCACTAAGGAAGGATAGCCACCTGGCCTGCCTAGCATTTAGGTCAGGTTGGTCAAATAAGTACTTCAAATTCATGTTATCCGTCTTCAATAGGAACTTATTTCCCATGAGGTAATGCCTCCACATCTTCAAGGCATGGATAATGGCGGCTAGTTCAAGATTGTGCATGGGGTAGTTCTTTTCATGTTCCTTCAATTTCCTTGACTCATAGCAGATAGCGAAGTCATTTCGCATAAGGACTCCACCGAGCCCTTCCTTGCTTGCATCTGTGCAAACCACAAAGTCCCCATCGGGTTCAGCAATCCATAGGATGGGTGTACTAGTCAAAAGCTGATTTAGCTTTTGGAAACTTTCCTCGCACTTAGTCATCCAAAGAAACTTGGTTGTATTCTTCTACAAGGCCGTCATAGGACAGGTAATCCACGAGAAGTTCTCAATGAACTTCCGGTAATATCCGGCTAAGGCTAAGAACAATCCGATGTCAGTCACGCAAGTGGGTGTAGGCCATTCTTCTATGGCTTTAATCTTTTCAGGGTCGACTGCTATTCCCTTTTTTGAAATGATGTGACCTAGGTACTATATTTTGGGTTTGTAGAAATCATATTTGCTAAACTCAACGTACAGTTGGTGTTCTCGTAGTATTTGCAACACTATACGGAGGTGTTCTTCGTGTTCTTCTTCATTCTTGGAGTAGATCAAAATGTCGTCAATGAAGACTAGAACGAACTTGTCTAGGTATTTACTAAAGATGTTGTTCATCATGCACATAAAGTTGGGAGGTGCATTCGTCAATCTGAAAGGCATCACCACAAATGCATAATGCAATATTGGGTTCGAAAGGCATTTTTACTGATGTCTCCGTCACGGATTCTCACCTGGTGATATCCGGATCGTAAGTCGATCTTTGAGAAGATCTTTGCTCCTCCGACTTGATCAAATAAGTCATCAATTCTAGGGAGTGGGTAACGGTTCTTGATGGTCAACTTGTTGAGTTGGTGGTAATCGATGCACATCTACATCGTTCCATCCTTCTTCTTGACAAAGAGTATCAGTGCTCCACAAGGGGACACACTTGTTCGGATGTATCCTTTCTCAATCAACTCTTGTAACTGAGGCTTGAGCTCCACTAATTCTGGTGGACTCATGTGGTAAGGGGATTTAGAAACTGGTACTGACCTGGGTGTTATCTCTATGGAGAATTCTAGGTCTCGTTTGGGTGGAAGCCTAGGTATTTCCACGGGAAATACATCCATGAATTCTACAAGGATTGGGAAGTCTTCGATCTTTTGTTCCCTATCCGCTTCTACA
Organism: Larix kaempferi; assembly: GCA_027924585.1. Taxonomy (NCBI): domain Eukaryota; kingdom Viridiplantae; phylum Streptophyta; class Pinopsida; order Pinales; family Pinaceae; genus Larix; species Larix kaempferi. The sequence goes on from BSBM01000314.1 coordinate 8,644,960, forward strand.
GTTTGAATGTTGACTGCAAAGAGTTTACAACCCTTCGTTACGCACTTCTTTGCTTGCAAGGTAGATATCTATCTTACAGAAACTTTCTTAGGTATACCCTGAATATTTCTTTGATTCCCTTGGTTATCCGTGCATAGAATTGACTTGTTCAAGTAGTCAAACAGGGCATCATGTTATTCCAACCAATCCATGTCTATAATTACATCATATGATCCTAGTGGTACGATATTTAAATCCACCCTAGTTGGGAACTCTTTCAAATCTATCTCACAAGTTTTAACTAGTTCGGAGACTTTCCGCTTGGTACAGGTGGCTAGTTGTACTAGCCATGGTTCCTTGTGACTATCCCAGTTTAACTTACAATTATCGACAATCTTAGGGGAGACATAGCTTCGACATGCATCAGAATCTATCAAAACTGAAATGGTTGTGTTTGAGATCTTACCCTCAATTTCAACCATGGTGTCCTAGTGATCTACTTGTCGGCCATCAAGTGTGGCATAAATTCTTGGTGTTCTTTCCACATCCCCTACTATTGGGTTCTCTTGGACATTGTGTAAAACTCCGTCTGTCTTGTTGGGACAATTTATGAAATAGTGGGGCCCTTGGAATTTCCAGCAAGTAATGGTTGGTGGGGAAGCTTTTTCCCCTTTGTTGAAAGTTGGTCTGTTTGGCATGAGGTAGGGGTGCATTTGGCCGTGCATGAGGTCGGTTGAAGCCCCTGTTGGGTGGGAAACTATTGTTCTGTTTCCGGTAAGGTGGAGGTCTAAAACCAGGCCTTCGGTTATCTGAAAAGGTTCTGAACCTATGTCTATTTCTATTTATATTATCATTCCTTGGCTGTCCATGTTCATAGCAAAGTCTTGCTTTGTGTAAAGTCACGTCTAAGGTTTTGAGCATGTCAAATTCGATCTTCTCTCTAAAATTTGGCAGTAGGCACCCCAAGAATTGTTGTATCTTGACTTTTTCATCTTTTATATAACGAACATAATGTAGCAGGTCCAAAAATATGTTGATGAAAGCATCCATAGTTAGGGAGCCCATTTTTAGTTCATGAAATTCTTTGATCTTCTTGTCAAAGAATCTTTCAGACATGTATTTATCTTAAAAGGTTTGTTAAAAGCACTCCGTTTTATATCTCTTACTTCATTCCCTTTTGTATGATTCAAGTCTCTCCACCATCTGGTTGCTTTACCATTTAGGTTGTAAATGGCCAGCCAGGATTGCATTTCACTGGAATAGTTGTGGACTTTAAAATACTTGTTCATTCCTAATAGCCACTCCTCAGATTTCTCCTCAGTATTTATCTCTCCATCATACGTTGGGGCTTTGATTTTCCGGAATTCTCCTTGTAAACTGTCATCACTCTTCCTCCTTTTCTTGCAAGGGGATGGTGAACCGTCATTATCGGAAGAGATCCTATAGCCTTCTTCCATGTAATCAGGTATGTGCTCCTCATATTAATATTCTTTAGGATTGATGGATCTTTTGGTGTGACAGTGGTTTTCTTGGGACTTGTTGGCTGAGTGGGTGGTCTGTCCATGAGACCTTGCCCCTGTTAAGATTTGAAGTAGATATTCAATTATGGCTTGTTGTTCCCGTCTTTCTTGCATATTATCATCTTTGAAACTCTGCAACTCATTTTGAAACTGCTGTATTTATTTTAGTAAATCTGAGTTTAATTCCACCACGATCTCTTGCTCTCGTGGTGGAGAGTTCAAATTTCCATGTATGCTGCTGTCGTTTTCTGTATTCATCACTTAAACTGTAATTGTACCTGCAATGTCATATCAATTGTAAAAACAAAAAACCTGTTAGTTCATATATATATATATATTTAAATAAATTTTATAAGTGCATGTTTTGAATTATAAGTATTTGCAGCAAATGTTTTTCTTGTAATGAGCCCCATAGGTCACTTAGTATTGTAGTTGGGCTTTGATACCACTTGTAATAACCCTAAAAATGTAAAAATTTTAAAATTTTCCTATATGTCATGAAAGTACCTTTTATCTAGATGGTTTGTAAATTAGCTTCAGCACTGTGAAGATGCTTAAAGAATTGCAATGTTATAATTCTATAGTGTATGATGTGTGGTGCTTCTGTCCATGAATAGCTATTGGATTCATTCATTATGTTTAGTATTTACTTTATGGTTCTGCAGAAGCGATATAATTGGTTTTATGCCTACATGGACCTCTTTGGTTGATGGCTACATCTTGGTAGATTGATCATTTTGGCATTTTAGTTGGACTCTTTATGTCAACATCTTGATGTTATGTTGTCCCTTTTTAAATGTTACAACCCTATATCAATTTTAAAGGACCGGTCTATTAATTGTATAAGTCTTGTGTTACAATATTTGTAAAAGATATTCTGATTATTTATTCACTCCTAGTTCATCTAGGACTTTTACTTTTTTACTACTAGATGTATAGTTAAGTTACAATATTTTCTTTAACTATATTAATATAAAGAAATATCCTATGCCTAGTTTCTATGTATACTATTTACACATAAGGTGAGCCTTCTTTTATGAATAATAAATCTGATTATTTAATAATTAAATATCCTAATAACTTCTTTGATTGTAATTAATTTAATAACATAATAACTCTTTGATAATACAAGGTCCACTTCTTTGGACAAGGTATTTTGGTAAGCTTGGCTAGTTGGCTAGGTTAGGTGACTCTAGGTCCTTCTTGCATGTTGGATTCCTCGTTTAACATGGTAGTTCCCACAGTCCTTGATGAAAGATAAAATGATTCATTTAACCAATTAAATAAATGTGATGTATAGTAGTGCTATTCAGAGTCTTCTCGACTCAACACTTTAAAGATCAAGTAACCCCGAGTGCTCTTCAGAGCTTTGGCTCAACAATCTCACATGGGCGTTACTCTAGTGCAATTCCAGAGCCTCCTGCTCAACACTAGTACTACAATGTGTTTGTGAAGCACATCTAGGAATACAATTGGCCTCAGATCCGGTATTTATTATCAAGCTTGGAGTGCTCCAGGCTTATGCTCAACACTCTATGTACATCGAGGTTTACACCCAATACATAATAAAATCCCCTATGTACATCAGGGCTTATGCCCAATACATAGGTCATCCATGTGTTCTAGAGTCCTCGCTCACACATCATAACAATCAGTCATGTATATCACAACTCTGCACAGTATGTAACATAAATTATCTCAGTATGTTAGGGTGTGTACCAAATCTCATAATAAAACATAAATCAATACATTAGGGCTTTCTGCACAGTATATAACAATAATCTGCATCAGTTAGGGTCCACGCCCAAATATCTATATCTATACAAGAAATGAATCATGTGCAATGGGGATTACACCCAATATAACAAAATAAATCATATGTGTTGGGGCTTAAGCCTAATATATAACATCAAAATAGTCAGTCAGGATTTGGGATATTACAAAGTGTCTTATTTAAAGGATGTCAACAACTCCATTCTAGTTTCATACCGGGATGGTAATTAAAAGTGTATGAAAAATGCGATAGCCAAATGATTGCAATCATTATAAGAAGTGGTTGGGAGATCAATATAACACTTGGAAACAACATTAGTTAAGGTTCTTTGTGAAAATATCAACCTAATGGAATCTTCCATTATTGAGTTCAATGAACACCAAAGTTGCAATTTCATCACATTATTTGCAAGATCTTCTCTAGGGTTCCCTTTGAACTTTGGAATGTCCAAGGGAAGTTTTTCACGATGGGAGGTCAGTTGGAATTATGACACATAGGGTAATTAGTCATATTTTCCAAATCATGAAGATTTAATGTAGTGGTAAATGACAACTCGACTTGGGAGAATGAATTATACAATCTTTGGGGTTCTCCCTGATTACAAGATTATACATTTGATTACCCATGAAAAAATTGAATACTAATGGATTTGCACAAATTCGAGTATTTGTTGTGTGCATTCTAAAACCCCAAATTTTAAGGAAAAATACCACTCATAAAGTTATTGGTTTCCTTTCAAGGGGCACTTCCAACTAGAAAACCGATTGATAGACAGAAAACATTGGCTAGAGAATGTCTGTCCATTGGGACATGTCCACCTCCAAAGCTAAATATCATAGTAGAGCTACACAAACCATAGGTGTGGACCCTATAGTTGTCCCATAATTAGCGGGATTAGTTTCTCTAATGAGATGCAAAACACAACTAGATTACTACCCTGTAGAGGAATTTTATTCAAAGGAGGATCAATGCCCCAACAACTAACATATTTGTAGAAGTTCTCATGTTCGATTGAATCAATGGATTCATGTGATAGATTTTTTTTTTTTTTTAGAAATACATGATGTTCACTCAAGGGGGGATGTAAGGAATATTCAGAGGAGGTTTAAATTTTGTAGAAGATAGGTTATGAATATCCTTGATCTGAGGTGGTTCAAAATAATCACTAAGAGGTGAGGAAAATCCCTTCCATATCCTAGAGAACTTCCTTAATTTTCAAAATATTTGTCTTATTCTTGTTAGAAATCTATTTCATCTTTATTTGTGACTTATTGGTTATCTTCTCCCAACGCTCTAATAAGTATATTATGATAAATCCTTCATATTCTTGAAAGAATATTCATGTCTTCTGAAGAAAGAGCGTTGGTCATTTGAGAATGAAGAAGTCATCGGTAAGTCATTTTGAACTGATTAGTCTAACTAGGTGTATCCTATGGAAGGCTACTTTAGTCAACAATCACCATGAAAATTTATTATGAGATATCAACAGGTGGCATTCTCTGTTAGAAAAACAAGATTGCAGAGCAATAACAATAAACATAAATGCAAATATAATCACACATACACATTACAAGAGAGACACAGATATATCATGGTTCACCCAACTTGGGCTACATCCACACTGAAGTTGCCAGTCCTTATTATTATTCTGTCCAACAAAGTGAAGGGATACAACCTGTAGCACAACCACTGCACTTTCTCTTCACTATCTCACAGTATCTCTTCTTGATCTCAGAGATCTTTACAATGCATAATACCTAATACATCAACCCTAGCTATATTACAATGTCTTTCTTCTAAAGGGGAAATACAATGGGAAAATGCCATGGGTTACCCAAAACCATGGGCTCGTAAATTGGTGGAGAAAACAGCCCCAAAATTTTCTTCGGGGGCTACACCCCCAAACCCCCTTTTTCGGGGGCCCGCTGGCCCCTGCACCCCCTAGCCGGGGGAGTGGAAACTCCCCCGGACCCCCCTAGGGTCATGCCGGGATCATAACCAAACCTGGGGCATGGACACAACTCAATAATAATATCTCTGAATCTGGAGATCATGCTCCACAACCAACACTATCCCACTTGGAGACTGATCACAACAACTCCACCACTGCTGCACTTGTTGGACTTAGACTTGGCAACTTTATCCTCTTCACCTTCATGCTAGAAGGCCAACTGAAACTGAGCAGGAACTCAGTTTCTCTTTGGTCACTACCTTTGTGAACATGTCTGCAGGAATCTGGCTAGTGTGTATCTTTTCTAGCTTCAATAGTTCATCTTCCATAATAGAGCATATGAAATGGTACTTGAGCTATATATATTTCGTCCTGGAATGGAATGCTGAGTTCTTTACAAGATAAATGGCACTCTGGCTGTCATTGTACAACTTGCTATCCTTATGCTTCTTACCCAATTCCTCCATAAACCTCTGCTACCAAATCATCTCTTTACTAGCCTCTGTAATAGCAACATACTCTGCTTCTGTTGTTGAAAGTGCAACAACCTTTTGCAATTTTGAAATCCAACTTACTGCTGTTCCACCTACAGTATACACATACCCTGTGGTGCTCCTCCTGCTATCCTTATCACCTGCCATATCTGCATCAACATATCCCTGTAGAACAGTGTCTGAACCTCCAAAACATAATGCCTGAGTGGTAGTACCTCTCAAATACTTGAGAACCCACTGTAATGGATTCCAATGTTCTTTACCTGGATTGTTTATATATCTGCTCACAACTGCCACTGCTTGTGCAATATCTGGTCTTGTGCACACCATGGCATACATCAAGCTGCCAACTGCTGATTGATAGGGAATCCTGGACATGTAATCAGTCTCTTCTTGTGTCTTGGGACACATTTCCTTACTTAGATTGAAATGGCTAGCCAAAGGTGTACTTACTGGTTTTGCATTCTGCATTCTGAACCTCTCCAACACCTTTCATTTGTACTCACTCTGAGACAATGTCAATTTGCAATTTTTCCTGTCTCTCGTTATTCTCATACCAAGGATTTGCTTTGCAGCACCCAAATCCTTCAACGCAAATGAATTAGCTAGCTTCCTTTTAAGTACATTTATATCCTACATGTTAGTCCCTGCAACAAGCATGTCATCCACATACAGTAACAAGATAATATATTTTTCATTATCTAGCTTCTTGAAATAAACACAATGGTCAGAATGACATCTACTATAACCTTGTTTTGTCATAAACCTGTCAAATTTTAATTACCACTGCCTTGGAGCTTGCTTCAAGCCATACAAACTCTTTTTCAACCTCCATACCAAGTTCTCCTTACCTTTGACCTCATACCCTTGTGGCTGCTACATATATATCTCTTCCTCCAAATCTCCATGGAGAAAGGCTATTTTTACATCTAACTGTTCAAGATGAAAATCTTCTACCACCACTAGACTTAAGATAGTCCTAATTGAAGTCATCTTAACAACAGGAGAAAATATTTCATCAAAATCTATACCTTTCTTCTGTGAAAACCCCTTTACAACAAGTATGGCCTTGTACCGCTTCTTGCATCCTTCTTCTTCCTTCAACCTGTAAATCCATTTGTTCTACAATGCTCTTTTACCAGTAGGCAACTAAACCAAATCCCAAGTCTGGTTTCCTACCAACGAGTCCATCTCCTCATTCATGCCTTGCTCCCACTTCTTTCTAGTTTCCACCTGCATTGCTTCTTCATAACATTCTGGTTCACCAGCATCAGTCATCAACAAATAATACATTGAAGGAGAGTATTGTTCAGGGAGTCTGCTTAACCTGGTAGATCTTCTTGCAATTCTAGGAGTTTCAGGCACTTGCTACTGTTCTTGATTTTCTGGCACCTTTGGAACTTCATTTTCTGTAATTTCATCAAGTACTATGTACTCTGTGTTTTCCTTTTCCTGTTTCTTTCCCTGTAACTGATCTTTATACATGACCTTTTCATTGAATATGTTATCTCTACTTCTAATGATTTTGTGATTTTCATAATCCCATAAATGATAACCAAAATCATCAACCCCATATCCAATAAAGGTACATTTCTTGGATTTAGCTTCAAGCTTTGTTCTATTTTCTTTATCAATATGGACAAATGCTTCAAAACCAAACATTCTCAGAAATTAGTTTACCTTTTTATCTATCCATGCCTCCTCTGGAATACCACCATCCAAAGCACTTGAAGGTCCTCTGTTTATTAAATAAACAACAGTATTTACAGCATCTGCCCAAAACTGTAAGGGCAACCCTGTATGCAGTCTCATACACCTTGCACGCTCCATGATCGTTCTGTTTATCCTTTCTGACACACCATTTTCTTGTGGTGTTTTTGGGACTGTCTTCTCTCTACGAATCCCATGGTATGAACAGTAACTATCAAACTCCTTGCCACAATACTCACCTCCATTATTAGATCTAAGACACTTCAACCTTTTTCCTGTCTCATTCTCAACCAAATCTTTCCACTTCTTAAAAGTAGCAAACACAAAGATTTATATCTAATGCAATAAACCCAAGTTTTCCTAGTTGCATTATCAATAATAGTAACATAATAATGAGAGCCACCAAGAGATTGTACCTGAGCCGGTCCCCATACATCTGTATGCACTAGCTCCAACTTTTCATTCTTCTTCTGTTTCCCAACCCTGAGAAATCTGACTCTCTTCTGTTTTCCATAAACACAGTTCTCATAGAATTCGAAACTTACCTACTTCAAATCTGGTAGCAACTTCCTTGAGTGGAGAATCTGCATCCCCTTCTCACGCATGTGGCCAAGCCTATGATGCCACAATGCTGTATCTATTCATGTCGAAGCTAAAGAGATAGAATGGTAAGTATTATGAGGACATAAATACAACGTACCTACCCTGTCTCCTTTTTCTATCACCATTGATCCTTTAGTGATCTTCCACCACTTTTCTCCAAATGTAGAAAGAAAACCGCCATCTCCCAACTGCCCTGTTGAGATCAAATTTCTTTTCATAGTAGGAATATGCCTAACATATTTTAACAGCCAGTCAGTTCCATTCTTAACTTTTATCCATACCTTTACCATTCCAACAATTTTACATGGCTCATCATCACCCAATAAAACATGTCCAAAATCGCCTGGAACATAATCATGAAAGTATTTCCTATGGGGTGTAGCATGACATGAAGCTTCTGAATCTACTACCCAATAATCACTAGTATTATCTAATACAAGAATCAAAGCATCTTGTAACACATCACCTGCTACATTTGCTTCCTGGCTAGTTTCCTTCTGTGCATCTCCTTTCTTCTTTAGAGATATGCAGTCTGTCTTCAGATGTCCTTTCTTTCCACAGTTCCAACACTCTATCTTTCCCAGTATGGACTTGGATCTTCCTTTTTTAGACTTCCCACGATTACCTTGGCTCTTTCCTCTCTCCTTTTGTCTTCCCCTGGTTTCCATGGTCAACACATTACCTGATGTCTCACCTGTGCTTTTTCTTCGCATTTCCTGGCAAATAATAACACCAATAACATCATCAAATTTCAAGCTGTTTGAACTAGAGATAGAGTTACTTACAACCATGACCAAGCTATTCCAGCTTTCTGGCAATGAACACAAGATTAAAGGAGCCCTAACCTCATCATCAAAGTTCACACTTACAGAACTTAGTTGATTTGTAACCATATTAAACTCATTTAAATGATCAGTAACAGATCCACCTTTATACATCTTCATATTAAATAAATGCTTCATTAGAAATACCTTGTTGGAGGCTGAGGGTTTTTCATACAGCTTACCCAATGCGCTCATCAAACCCTCCGTTATCATTTCTTTTGAGATATTGAAAGCCATCGATGAAGCTAGGCTCAGCCGTATTGTTCCCAGAGCCTTTCTATCAAGAACCTCCCATTCTTCGTCCTTCATAGCCGTCGGCTGCTTTGCTCTTCCTCCCAACGATAGGAATAGATCCTTCTAGTACAGATAGTCCTCCATTTGCATCTTCCATAACTAGAAGTTTTGGCCATTAAAATTTTCGACCTTAAACTTTCCTTCTTCTACCATTGCTCCCACTCGAACCAGAAACCCTAGCTTCCTACGGGTTTATCTGCCAAATAGACCTTTGGCTCTGATACCAATTGTTAGTAAAACAGGATCGCAGAGCAATAACAATAAACCTAAATGCAAATATAATCACACATACACATTCCAAGAGAGACACAGATATATCGTGGTTCACCCAACTTGGGCTACCTCCACACTGAAGTTGCCAGTCCTTATTATTATTTCGTCCAGCAAAAGTGAAGGGATACAACCTATAGCACAACCACTACACTGTCTCACAGTCTCTCTTCTTGATCTCAGAGATCTTTACAATGCATAATACCTAATACATCAACCCTAGCCGTATTACAATGTCTTTCTTATAAAGGGGAAATACAATGGGAAAATACCACGGGTTACCCAAAACCATGGGCCCGTAAACTAATGGCGAAAACAGCCCCAAAATTTTTCTTGGGGGTTACACCCCTAAACCCCCATTTTCTCCGGGGCATTGCCCCCAAACCCCCTTTCTTGGGGGCACTTCCCCCGCACCCCCCATCCGTGGGAGTGGACACTCCCCCGGACCCCCCTAGGGTCATGCCGGGATCATAACCAAACCTGGGGTACGGACATGGATGAATAATAATATCTCTGAATATGGAGATCAGGCTCCACAACCAAAATTCTCTTCCAATGACCAATAATGAAGTGAAAAACTTTAAATATTTAAACAATGAAGAACCGATGAAGAGAATACTCTAGAAGCTAGCTTGGAATGATTAGGGCCCAAGACCAACTAGTGAATAAATGAGTTTTAGTTATAGTATCCCTCGAACAACAATTACCCAAGTTGCAAGTACCCTTGCAAACATGGGAACCCTCCAAGGGAGTAGAGGTGGATGTTGTGTCTATCTCAAGTATTGTGAGAACTTCCCACTCACAGTCACGTTGGTGGAAATCCTAGGATAAGAAACCATGGTTACCACATTGTGATTGACAATTGGGTGGAATAGTCGTGATTCAGGTGTTTTCAAATGGGTATGGAATGTAGGAATGCTTCCTACACCCCAATACCCTAAATAGTAGAAATGTCACATTGAGGACTTGCCACTTCACTTAAGTGTATCGTACTTGCATAGAACTCTATGAAAATAATGAGGGGATAATATCAATTAGTTCCTCAACCTAATTTTTTTCATGATGCACATGTGATTAGGCCTCCTTTCCTAACAATTTTCACTTGGTACTGATGGATTTTACACTCAATTATTTAGTTCTTAGTTTTTTTATGCAGCCTTGGAGAAACTCTCCAAACCTACAACCAAGAATCTAGATCCTAGACTACTATGATTTTTCTATAAAATAAAAATGAATCTACTTAATTGCATTAACATTTCTTTTAATGGTTTTCATTTACTTAACTTAGGATATGAATGTGACTTTATGATATTTTTGCTTGATCAGAACAGTAACCCTATAAAGACATTTATAATTGAGCAAAGGAAATTTTACTAAATCTTTCAAATGAAATGCCATGTTCAAATCAATTTGCAAATAATGCATAAATGAATAAATCAATGTCTTGAAACTTCTAATGTAGTTTTTCCTTTTCCCAAATGACCAGTCAAAAACTTTGACTATGAATGAAAACAAAGAATTTTTTTTGTTTTTCTTATTAGTGAATGTGGTTTCACTACTAAAGCATGAAACCAGTTAACACTTCAATAAATGTAGGTCCTAACCTTTTATCATGCCAAAGAAAAAAATATTGAAAATTATGCATAAGGAAAACAATTGTAGAAAAGATCCCACTAAAACATAGATGCTACTATGAAATGCACAAGGACTATTGAACCCTTCTTTCCTCAAGAAAAAGTGCATATAGGATGCACCTTTCTCTAAGGAAAGGTGAAGGTGCATGGCATGCTTTTATAATTAATGGAAAGTTCATTTCCACTGTACGAAGGTACACAATACATGCAAGATATTCAAAAAGGTTTTTCTTTAGGATGACCTTAAAAAAAAAATCAAAATCTAAACAATAAAACAACTAGGTACCCTAAATAAGGCTAGAAAACAACCACAATAAACCCTAATGATAAGAACTCAAGAATTTATTCTCAACAAATAATGTATTGAGTTATACTGCAAATAAAAACATAACAATTACTAGGATTGAAAATATAGCATATCATATTTAACAAATAATAATCTCTTTCCAAAAATCTATGTGTTCATCATTTGCAAGTAACTAGAGAGTGATAGGAAGGGAAACTACTTGATTTTCAATGGTTTTCCTGAGAAATAACCTATATATCAATCCATATCTACCTCATCTCCAATCAAACATGCGCTCCAAAACTTGTAGACACAATAGAGACAAGTAAATTCCTCATACACAATGGTTACATGAGAAAAAATGCAAAGAAACAACCAACTTTTAACTAATTCATCAAGATAATAGATTCAGACATCTAAAAACAATTTGGAAAAGCAATTAATAAAAGATAGACTATTTAAAATGAAGAAATAAGAGAGATATTCATTTTATGAAATAGACAACAAACAAATTACTTGATTTTTTTGTTGGCACCTCTCGTCACTCTCTAGTCCCGAGTCACATAATACACCTCTAACATTCCAACTCCACAGGAATAAGGGAATGAAAAAAACTTGAGAGTTTTATATTTTAAATTGCACATAAATATTATATGAAAAAATAATATTTTTGTAGAACTAAAGGTCATAAAGACTCAAATATTAACCCTTGTGATTTCTCCAGCATAATGTCACACAAATGATGGATCCTTCCTCTCCACACCTTGGTCTACTTTTATAGTCTTTAGAAGATGATCGAGATAGTTGGTAATGGGTTTTCAAGGAGGATAGGTGTACATATTGCATGAACCTAGCTCAATATTGCAATAATTTTCATGAATTTTATCTTTTTCCAAGATTTGAAAGGGAGATGCACCTTTTGTACTAGAAAGAAGCATCTAAGATGCTCCTTTCCTTAAAGAAAAGTGCATATCTATTGAAAAACTAGGAATTAATCATATTCTCGGCAAGAAATTACCATACTTGGTTGATATGAAGGCCATATGTGTCACGACCCTTGTTTTAGCATGCCCAGATGGATGGCACACTTGGTCGCACAATGGGAGCCTAGTCAGCTCGTGTTGGAAGCACGCATCCACATTACCGCCAAGCTCGGGATGGAAGCAAATTCGAACTCGGTATGTGAGCCAGCCGACGAACTCGGGTTTGAAGCATGGTGAGCTTGGGTTAGAAGCATATAAAAGATGAATGCGCTTCACTTCAAGAAATCAACAAAAGCAAGGAGATCAAGCAAGGGGAAAGCTTTGAGCTCACGGAGGAGACAGGGGCATGACTGAGTGTAGCTTTGCAGCAGTCATGTTTCCATTACTTGTTATCTTTCTTGTAAGGGTGTTTTGTTAGTTGTGTTGCACCCAGGAGCTCTTCCCGTTTTGGAAACTCCATTGATGTAATCTCTATATTGTTATATAAAGTTACAAATGGGCTCTGCTAAGTTGGGCAACCCACCACCATATCTTGTCTTCTATTTACTTGTATTGCTATTGATGCACGCACAGTTTATTTACTTGATGCAACTGTAACGATTGTAGGCTAAGTAAGATAACGTGCCAAGTAAACGTGTGTAGGAGATAAGTGTAAACAGTCCAAACGATAAGTGTATTTCCACAGGCAATTGGAGGCGTAGTCTGTAGGTGCGCTAGTTTAGTTGGCCAAGCCCTCAACAAGCTCCCTAGCAATGTCGCACACCATTAGTTGGTTCGCCGAAAGCGCTTGCTGAGTGTGGACGTGATTGGTGGTATTAGAGCCGAGTTTTGCAGCAGGGTTGCGGAACAGCTCTTCACCATTGTTCTTGTGAACAGGTGGTATCAAAGCAGGAAAACCGAGAAAGATTTGGCTCAAAAGGGCACTTCTTGCGAAAGTGCAATCACAGGTTGGAATTACTATGAAGGTTGATTTGGTGCGAGTGGCCAAGCAACGGAGGGTTTTGTGAGGTGACTGCAGGTGATAGCGCCAAAAGTCAATGCATCCGCAGATAAATGCACTTGGTAAAGTGCGGGCGTCAGGAAGAGCGCCAGTGCAAGTGCGAGCAGTGTTGCAGAGAAGTGCATCCGCAAGTGTTGTGCGTCTGGTAGGTAGGCATGTCTGTAGAAGAAGAGTGTTCCATAGCTCGGACGCCCCACAGGACGGGTGCTCAACAGAACGAGCATTCCACAGACAAATTGTGCCACAGCCCGGACACTCCGTAGGAAAGACGCGTTCCGTAGTTGTGTGCATCGCATAGAAAGGGAGTTCTGCAGGAAGAGTGGGCGCTCAGGTGCCGAAGCTGCATGCTTAGGTGCGCTAAGGAAAAAAATGACGAAGTGCACAAGTTAAAGGTGTTCTCCACAGCAAAAGGAAGGGCACACTGTAGGAAGTGCGCTCCATAGATAAAATGCACTTGGAAAGTGTGGGCATCAGGAAGTGCGCCCAGAAAAGAAGTTCGTGTGAAGGGTGGTGCAATAGTTGGTTGTGAGCTCGACAGAAGTTGCGGACGCCCAGCACACGGAAGGTTAGCGCATTGTAGAAGGGTGCCTGGTAGATGTTCACGCAGAAGTTTAGTGCGTTCGACAGATGGTTTTGTGTAGACGGCTACGACGCGTTCAGCAGGGAATTTTTGCAGCAAGGGTTTTGTGCGGATGCCGGCAGGTGCGTTCAGCAGAAATCGCGCGACAGTGAAAAGAGGTGCATGCTCAGGGTTTAGCGCGCCCTAAGGTGGGCATTCGGAAAGTGTGCTACGGATACGGAAGGTGCACCCAACACTTGTGCAGAAGTGTGTTTTGCAAAGAAAACGCCAAGGTAGTCCAGTAGTGCGGTTGACAATGCGCTGTGGAGAGTCGCCAAAGGTGTTGGCAGAAAACGAACATTTTGGAAGTGTTCGCTAGGCACGTTTGAAGTGTGCCAAGGTGGAGAAATGGGCGGTTGTCATCCACAGGTGATGAGAGCTGGGAATCACTTGGAAAAACAAAGATCTGAGAAGCGAGTCACAGAACCGCAGGGCTGCAGCAGTAAGGTGTCGCAGTACTACAGTTGTGGAGCACTTGCACAGAATTGGTTTACTCAAGTTTTCGGTTGAAGGAGTTGTGTAAAACTACGCATTAGTGTTGCTGTAGCTGGGGGCATCACTTGTTCTTTCTGCATCAAGAAAGCCAGACAGATTTGTAGTCAATCCAAAATTGTTCATCCAAGATTTGGCTTGGCAAGCAACTCGTCAGGGTATCGCGGTGGTGACAGGAAGGTAAATGGAGGCCGAAAGTGTTGTGGTGAGAAAGTTCATTTCAGTTGAAGTGAAGGGTGCCAAGACAGACGTTGGTAGCCAAAAGAAGAGTGTTGAAGCTCAAGTGTGGTGTTGGTGGCAGCATCGCACAGGTTTTGCAGCAGCAAATTCTTACGGAGACAGTAGCTCAGAAAAACCAAGGTTTCGGTGGAGAAGCTTGCGGAAGATAGGCTTGCTACAGAGTTGCGGAAGCACGTGCTTAGAGAAGATCCAAGAGAAAATGAAGATGGATGGAACAAGATTTACGGATGCATTAGTAGATGCATTCAAGTGCTTGAAAGAAGTGGGTGCCCTATTGCAATGCATGTTCCAGAAATATGCTAAGTCAAGTGTAAAAGACTTAGGAAGCGTTGCGGAGGAAGGTGCAGACTTCACCAGTGTTTTGACAAGCCAATAGGTTGCGGAAGTTCTTTTTAGCAAGTATGGAAGGACACCAAGCAGGGTTGTGATGCAGGTTGGTGAAACCACAAGTTATTCCAGAGAAGTGGAAGAATGATTGGTGCGGATGGATCAGAAGTTAGCAAAAATGGAGGATTTAGCAAGTTTGGTTGCGGAACAAGTCGAGAACTTGGCCATTGGGGAAGGCATACTTCGGAAGCTTACTCAGCAGCTTGATGAACAAAACGACCAAGGGAAGAAACGAGGGTTGGATGCTCAACAAGATTTTTGGTTGGAAGAAGAGCTGAAACTTGCGATTTTCAAAGTTGCAGAGTTGGTGATGACTCTACGCAGGCTTGCAGCGAGTCCTCAAGGAAGCGAGGCATTGCAGGGAACATAAATTGCAACAGAGAGCTTACAGATCCAAGAAATGGATCGCAGCAAGGCTCAACCACTCTTTGATGGGGAGTTGGATGAAACAGCTTTGTTGGAAGCACTAGTAGCATTCGTGGAAGGAATGAAGCTTTCCACCAGCAAAGTGGAGTGTGATGGATGGCAACATCACTTCATTTTGGATCTAGGTTGAGGAATGAAACAAGTTGGCTCACTATTCATGGCGACAGCAATGAGGCCAAAGGCACCTTGCGGAAGGTGGCCTTAGAAAAATTTCATCCAAAACAGTGAGGAAGCACACAGCAAGCGGACCAAAGGGGGTATTGTAGTGAATTGTCTAAGTAAAACGGACAGTTCAAAAAAATGGCAAAAACAGTTTTTCCAAAGGTGTCAACAGGTTGTGGAGTACACCGAAACGTAGAAGGAAACACAGTTTAGGCATCACGAAGTTCGTTTCTTTGATTTGGGAAGATAGTTGGATTAGCTACCCAACTAGTTTGACTGAAGGGGTTAACAGTGAATGGAGGTTTTGAAGGGATTGGAAAAGTATTGATGCAGTACTAGGTGGCAGGCACAACAGTTCAACCATGATGCGACATTCAAATGTAGATCATCACAATGACACAGTGATGGTCACAGTCATCGATTGCAGCAAGTTTTTGAGCAGCGGGACTACTTGGAGACATTGTTGGGACGACAACAATTTTAACTGGGGGAGGTTGTCACGACCATCGTTTTAGCACACCCAAACGGATGGCATACTTGGTCGCACAATGATCCAAGTGCCCATGAGCAAGATTCTTTGGAAGTGATGCACCCCAGAAACGTGCCTTGGGGGCTTGGCACACCCCTTGGAAAAAATGGCACGAAGTGTAACTTGGGCCAAACACCCACATGAGAGCTGGGCATGTGTACAAACGGATGCACAACGTGCAAGGCGTGAGAAGCCGACAAGTTAAGGACATGAAGGAACGCACAGATGTTTGGCCACTTGACCCACTCGTGGTGTGGGCAAGTGACCCATGGTGTGGAAAAAAATGACTCTCGTTGGCAGCCTGGAAAAACGAGCTCGTTTCGGAAGCAAAAGAAACTAGCTCGCGTTAGAAGCAACCTAGCTCATTTTGGAAGCAACCAGAAGCAGCTCGGGTTGGGATTGTAGTCAGCTCGTATTGGAAGCACACATCCACATTACTGCCAAGCTTGGGATGGAAGCAAATTCGAACTCGGTATGTGAGCTGGCCGACGAACTCGGGTTTGAAGCACGGTGAGCTCGGGTTAGAAGCATATAAAAGATGAATGTGTTTCACTTCAAGAAATCAACGAAAGCAAGGAGATCAAGCAAGGGGAAAGCTCTGAGCTCACGGAGGAGACAGGAGTGTGACTGAGTGCGGCTTTGCAACAGTCATGTTTCCATCACTTGTTATCTTTCTTGTAAGGGTGTTTTGCTAGTTGTGATGCACCCAGGAGCTCTGCCCATTTTGGCAACTCCATTGATGTAATCTCTATACTGCTATATAAAGTTACAAACGGACTCTACCAAGTTGGGCAACCCACCACCATATCTTGTCTTCTATTTACTTGTATTGTTGTTGATGCACGCACAGTTTATTTACATGATGCAACTGTAACGATTGTAGTCTAAGTAAGATAATGTGGCAAGTAAACATGTGTAGGAGATAAGTGTAAACAGTCCAAACGATAAGTGTATTTCCGCAGGCAATTGGAGGCATAGTCTATAGGTGTGCTAGTTGAGTTGGCCAAGCCCTCAACAAGCTCCCTAGCAGTGCCACACTCCATTCATTGGCTCGTCGAGAGAGCTTGCCGAGTGTGGCCGTGACAATATGAGCATCAATGACTTAGTTGTGTCAAATTATGCTATAACATAGCCTTAAACTTTTAGTATTTTTCCTTGTCTTGTAAAAAAGATAGAATAGTGGGGATTTCAAAATACAAGTGGAAATGAGAAATATTACTCTCTTATTATTATAATTTCTATCATATATAACATCATAGCCATAAGGAAAACTAAAAAATTTGACATAAGAATGCTATGAATTTTTTAATGGATAGGTTACAATAATATTCAATAACTTAATATGCAGAATGTATCTAAGTTATCAGCCATATTTTGTATCTCATTTTTCTAGTTGATATTTATCTTTTTACAGCTGTAGAATAATTTTGATATGGTAAGAAACTAAAAAGTCATGATATTAAAAAAACTATCCACCTAAATGATAAAAAAAACTTGGATTCGTAATTGTAATTAATATAGGATAGTTATATGTATTTTGGATGTACGATTTTGGAAATAATTACACATCTATAATGCAACGAACACCCTACGATTCACTTTTTATACCAATTTCAAATAAAACACACCCACTTGGAAAATTTTTGATCTATGTTATCTTCATTAATGGTGTTCTTGAAATATCTGAATAGAAAAACTTTAGGTCACATTGTTTTATTGCACCTTTCATATATATATATATATATATATAGGCTTGAGTAGTGTAGAAACTTAGCTTGTTGTTGTAAATGTAACTCTAGAAGATATTCATTTTGTATTTTATATTTATATTATTATTGTATTTTATTTGTACATCCGACGGATATTTTTTTCCTCTGTTCAGTGATGTCATTATTATTTTTGGTCATGCAATATTATTGAGGTAAAACCTCCATTGTAAGTCGGGGCATTAGATCCCCAAAGGTCAAATGTAAATTGTATTTTTGAGTCTCCCTAGAAGAGGTCGGCCCAATTAGGTAAGAGATGTTGACCCCATTAGGAAGCTAGGGTAGTCAAACATAAAGTATAAATGAGAGGATTTCTCTCTCATTTGGACACACCACTCACTCAAGCAAGTTCGCATAAGGAGAGAGAGAAGACAATTTCAATGGAGGATAAAGAGAGAGAGATGCATAAGACATCTTATATTTTGGTTTTCTATATTGCTTGATATTGTACTAGTGACAAATATATTTCTAAGGAAGTTGTGGGGTTTTCTCCTTTATGCTTTCCCCGAGGAAAATTATTGTGTCTCTTGTGTTTCGTTGTGCTTGTCTGTCTTTCAGTTAAAGATCTAATTAAATTGAATTAAAGTGCGAACTCGAACACGGTATCAGATCCAATATGAAAAGAATGCATTGTGTAGCAGCAGGAAACTAGGGCTTCCTAGTTCAAGGTCTTCTATTCAAAGATCATAAAAAAAGAGGGCTATTCTAACTCGCCCTAGGAGAGTGCATATTTTGGAGGAAGCAGAATGTAGTTTGAAGAATTTTCATGGTTGACCCAGTCACTTGTGCTAGGGGAAAAACTAGGGCATCAAACTTTTGGGGATTTCCTCCATCAATTCAAAAAAAGGAGTACACTGTACAACTCATGTTGAGAAGGTGTATATTCCTATCCAATCAGAAGTTCAAAATTCCAAGTTTGGAAAATTAGGTTTTCTCTTACAAACCATAGGGCAGATAGCTCCAGAACCAGGTTGGGCATCTCAAATTGGTAATATTTAAATCTTTTCTATTTCCATTTGAGGTTCTCATTTCAAAAGGACTAACCACACCAAGCTTGAGTATAATCTTGAGGGATATGACAACTTCCAAGCATGGAAGTATAGGATTTGTCTTGTCCCATAAGAAAATGATTTGGACAAGTATGTCAATGTGGAGGTTCCAGAACTAGAAGGAGAATAGTAAAAAGCAATCCATAAGAAGAACTTGGTCAAGGCCAAGAGGATTATTGCAAACTCTAGTAAATATCATCTCATCCCCCATGTGTCATCACTGAAGACTCCAAAGGAGATGTTTGATTCCTTGACGAAGATATTTGAAGGAAAGAACATCAATCAGAAGATGAAAGTAAGGAACCAACTCAAGAATGTGAAGATCCAAAACTCAGAGCCCATGCAGTACTACTTCACAAGGGTCTCTCAAATCAAGTAGCAACTTGAAGCAATTGAAGACAAAGTAGAAGAAGGACATATTTTTATAACCACTTTGAATGGTCTCCCAAGATCATGGGACTCATTAATTCAAGGAATATGTGCTAGGAAGAAGTTTATCACCTTCATCAGACTATGGGAAGAATGCACCCAAGAAGAATCTCAACTAGTAGCAAGAGAAGAGAAGATGGAGAAAATGATGATCAAGCTCTAACAACTCACACTAAAATAAATCACAAAAAGAGGGAGGACTACCATCACAGAATATATAGAAGGCATCATGGAGCCAGAAGGGATGTCTCCAGTATTAGATGATACACATGTGATGAGAAGGGAGATTACTCAAGAAAATGTCCCAGACATTAAGGATCCTCTAAGAAAACCAATAAGAAGAGGCAGCATGCTCATGCTCCTGAAGATGATGAACCAACAAGGAAAAGAACCAGAGAAGAAAGGGATTATTCTTCAAGTGATGAAGAATATGTCTTA
The DNA here is from genome assembly GCA_027924585.1 of Larix kaempferi. Lineage (NCBI taxonomy): Eukaryota > Viridiplantae > Streptophyta > Pinopsida > Pinales > Pinaceae > Larix > Larix kaempferi. The sequence continues at coordinate 8,664,819 of BSBM01000314.1, forward strand.
ATCTCAGCACTCACGGGGACTAACACACGCGGGAGAAATCATTGGCTTCTATATAGTGGATCATACAAGCACATGACGGGATACAAAGAATCTTTCGTTAATTTATCAGAACATGAGTCACCTCACAAGGTGAAACTTGGGAATTATTATCAATACCCCATCAAAGGAAGTGGAGAATCTTCCTACAAGCTAGACTGTTGACACAGTTCTGTCGACAGGGGTTCAATTCGCACTGCTGTCAACAAACATCGACCAGACACCCTTAAGCATTGGCCCAGAAATTTTTTACCCTTTCCAGCAACACCCACAGAGTGAGTGAGGTCTCACTCGAGATATCTAAGGGGGGATGAAGGAACCAAGTTTTCGCAGTTGGGAGAAGAAATGTTCTATTCTACTCTCAATCGACACAAGCCAGAGATTTGAATTTGCATTAAAACATCATATTATCATCTTATTAATCCTTGATTGCATTATCATCTCATACTTAGCAAATTAAACAAATCAACAAAGCATGGTTGAGGAATCTGCAGTACATAACATATCTACGAAAGTATCTAATACGATCTCAGGAAAACATCATATTGCGATAAACAAAAGATAGATATTCACATTACTCATGGTACAGAGATCAAAACCAAATAATTACTCCACAAATCTATCCAAAAGACATAAAAACAACAGATGCGAAGGCATCATCTCATATTTCATAACTCAGAAAAATGCACTCGTGCTTACAATCGTACAAAAGGTTCTTCTCATTAGATCCTCTAATCCCTGATTATTGTAAGGCTTATAATATTAATTCTATTTAAAGGCACACTTGGTCGTTACAAATGGTCCTAATGACCCATTGCTAACTAAATTAACTACTTACTTCTGCATATCTTGGCTTTGCGACCGGTCCTTTGTTCTTGTCTTTGACCCTTTCACTGTTTGGGGTTCCTCACTTGTGCGCTCTGACCCCATGCCAATAGGCCCCCAACAAAAAATTGTGGCTCTCCCTCGAGCCACTTCAGCTGGAAGTTGTTGGTGCATCAACTTGCTTCTTGAACTCATCGTAAATGGATGTAACTTGATCGATAGCTTCCTTTGCCAATGTTGCTTTGCACTCTTTCCCATTTTGGGGAAGAATATTTCTAGCCCCCATGGTGAGTGAATCTTGCGAACTACAACTGTTATGGTTTTGGCACATCGGTTTCATGAATTTGATCATGATTCATTGGAGCCAGAGTGTCCCTTACGTTGGTTTTGTGGTGGTCAAACAACCCGTCGGTTCTCCATCAACTTCAATTCGTGCTGAGATGTAAGCATCCCACTTCGTCCTTCGGTCGGTATCCATCAATCTACTGGTACTTCTCTTGTTCCTCATGGTCTGCATTGATGCAAGCACTGGTTGTTCATGAATTCTTTTCGGCCTTGATCTTAGCGCGCCTTGTGTGCTCATGCTGAAATTGGAATGCCTCATTGCAACCCTCTAATCTCACCCTTCGGTCTGCAACTTTTTGTTTAGAATCATGTATTAGGCTAAATGACTCTCATTCGTAATGCACATAGGGATTAAAGATTCTATCTATCCATTTTTTTGGGTATTTATAACTTAACTTGCTCATTCCCCATCCATCTTTTCATTATTGAGCAATTATTACCAAATATCTCGTCGAATTTTTTTCTGATTTACCAAATTCTGTCATCGAGTGGGTCATAATCTACCTTCATCGCCTTCCATCGATGCTCAAATGCTGTAATTATTATCTGATTTGACTCACTCGTCCTAAGCGTCGAAAAGCTTCAAGCCTTGTTGCTTAGTATTTCCTTTGCTATTGTTTCCTCAATAGACCCAATGTTGTTGATAGGTTTCCACCCTTTAATCATCATCATATTTTTTTTTTTGATCTATGTTTCAGTCGCTATGGACCTGGCTATGGAAATAAGGATTCAACCGGGTTCCATTCACTATATTTTTCAACAGTGTCCCATCTAGCTTTTGTAACAGCACCGCACCTCCGTCAGTAATAAAATTTATAATATAGCGACCCAACCAATGCATCTGCAACTTACCTGGGGTGGATTCGTAAACTTACTGTCATACAATAGGACTATATCTTTGCACTGGAAGTGCTTTGCCTTAACATGGCGATGTGCCAAGCCTTTTGGAAATCCGTTTCTACCTATTGATGGAATCCTATGATAAACCTGTCCTCATGAAGTTGTACCAACTACATCAATTGTCCTTTGATGGCTCCACTGTCACTCATTCCTACTGCTGCTAGCGATTTGTATACTAGGGATGATATACTCCCTTGGAATCACCACTTCTTGCCCATAAAATAACTTAAATGGAGTTTGTTCAGTCAATCGTTTAAGTCGTTCTGTAGGCCCACAGTATCATTGGAATCTTTAAATCCGAGTCATCGCAGTTTGTGTTACACACTTTTGTGAGTGCATGCTCCAATACTTTGTTCAGTGCTTCCACCGCACCGTTTTCCTGTGGGTGATATGGGGTACTCCTTCGGTGCTAAATTTGAAATTTTTATGTCATAACCCTGAGAGTTTGGTTGAAAAAGTGGGTCCATTGATTGCTCATCAGTATCTTTGGGCACCCAAACCTGGTGACCACATTATCAAAGATAAATATTCTTGTTGTTGCAGCTATGCAATCCTTTACTAGTGCAGCTTCAACCAATCACATCAAATAATCAGTCGCAGTGATTATATATCGCAACCCTATCCTTTTTCCTAGTGGGTTTATAGATCCTACGAAGTCAACTTCCCATTTTTTAAAAGTTTGTAATGTTAGTTGAGTTATTAGCGGTATTTCATCCCTCCGTGATGGTTTCCCTATTCTTTGGCATACATCGCAGCTCTTTGCATAATCTGCAACATATTTTTGCATTGTTGGCTACCATAGCCCAGCCCTATTTATCTTTCTAGGAGTGGCACACCCTCCATAGTGTCCTCCTATGATTCCATCATGAGCTTCTACTAATATTCTTTCTTGTTCATGCTAAAGGACACTTGACGAAGGATTTTCTTTGGCCCCATCTTGTAGAGTTGACCCATGATTAGCTGAAAGTTGGAAGCCTTAACAACTAGCTTCTTTTTGTGACTGGTAGTGAATCCTTCTAGTGCATGTTCTGTGGTCAAGAACTGAATGATTTTCTCATAATGGTCATCGACCATTCCAATTCGAAATAATTGTGCATCTGGTAAGCCCTCATCAATGTTTCTTGGTTCTTCACCTGACTCAATCCGGGATAGGTGGTCAGGTCCTACATTCAATCACCCTAGTTTCACAATGATATCAAAGTTGAATTCTTGGAACAACAACAACCAACAATAGATATTTCCCCCCAACACAAGCTTATTGACCAAGTATTTCAATGCATATTGATCAGTAAACATCTTAAACTTCCCCCCGAGTAGGTAGTGCCAGAATTTTTGTAGCGCATAGACCATTACTAGGCCTTCCCTTTCTGTCATCATATAATTCTTCTCCGTATTAGACAAATTCATGCTTGTGAATGCGATCAGATGATCAATAGATCCTTCTCTTCCCTGGGACAATATCACTCCTAGTGCGACTGATGATGTGTCCACATGAAAATGGAATTCTTTTGTCCAATCGGGAAAGACTAGGATTGGTGCTACGACCATACTTGCTTTCAGTATGTCAAGGATCTTCTGTATCTCTTCATTCCACTCGAATTTAGCATCCTTTTTTAACAATTTTTCCATTGGCATTGTGATCGCTACATATCCCCTGATAAAATTTATGTAATACCCAGTATGTCCCAACATCACCCTTAGTTACTTCACTATCGTTGGTCGTGGTAAGTCGACAATGATTGCAATCTTCCCTAGGTCATCTAGAATCCCTTCCTTGCATACAATATGTCCTAATAGAATCCCAAATGGAGCACAGAAGATTCACTTCTTCAAGTTCAATGAAATTTGATGTTGTCGACATCTCTCCAACATCAACCTTACATTCGCAGCATGGTCCTTAACCAAGCCATATATGGTCCAGTCGTCCATATATACTGTGAGGAATTTATGAATGAAATATTTGATTGCAGAAACAACTAATCTTGGAAAGATCGTCGGGGTGTTTTTTATACCAAACGACATTACTCTGTATTGAAAACAACCCCATTTTGTTACAAACGTTGTCTTATGTCATTCCTCCTTCGCAATCTTTATTTGGTGGTATCCTAAGAATCCGTCTATGAATGAATATATCTCCTGACCTCTGATGCATTCTAGTACTTCGTTAGTGAATGGTGTAGGGAATGGATCATGCATACATGCATCATTTAGTTTCCTTATGTCGACGCAAATCCTGATTTCACCAGTCTTCTTATCTTGGACAACCATCAGACTGAATCATTCAAATTCCTCCACAGGCTCTATGATTCCTGCATCCAAAATTAGCTCTATCTCGAATTTCACTCGCTCCTTGTACCTAGGATTCAATCTATAGGGTCACTACTTTACCGGCTTTGCATCAAGTTTCAGTGGAATTTTCATTTCGTCGAGGTCCTCGGAAATGCATTTCATTTCCGAAAATTTTGTTGGGAACAAACATGAAACTCATGTAATAGATCAGTAAATTTTGCAATTGTCGAGTCCTCCCAGTAATATCCAATACTTTTGAATTTTGGATTTGCCTCCAACCCAATATTAACCTTCTTGATTCGCAGTGGCTGTTGTAATTTGTCGAAGGGCATATCTGGTGCTTCCACATCCCGACTTCCTTCCAATTCTGGTACATAAAAATCTAGCCGATCATCCTCTTCATCAGGTCCTCCGATCACGTATGTAAAATATCTATCACAGTAGGATCTAGCTACTATAAATACCTCACAATTGAAATATTTAACTTATTATGCAAAAAACAAGTGCATATACATTTATGGAAAAACGAATGATAAAAAACCAGACATAAATGATCAAATATCATAACAAATGATCAAAAATCAGGACACACAAATGATCAAATATCAGATTCTATTAACAGTCCAACCAAATAATGAGTTCCTATCATCCTTATATAACAATAGCAAGAAATAAGATGCACTTGGAGTGTCCACACTTAGCGATCTTAGGTTGAGCCACAATCCCACCTAGGTTAACCAAATGGTTCCCAAAATATCCCAAACAGGTCCGAATTGTGCATGTGAATGTTGGGTGAGCATGGGGGAGCAAAGTGAGGTTCACACATGTGGAGGAGGTGGTTGGGTGGAAGTTAGGTATGCTAGGGTAGGCCAAAATATCCAAAAGAATTGAAAAAGACTAGGTTCAATGCATGTGCGCCCTTGGTCAAACCCAGATCCATAAAACAGGGAAAGGAAGGCACCTTAGGCATGGAAGTGGTAATAAATGCATGTGGTGTTCATAAAGAGAGCCCCCAATAGCTATATTTGACCACCCTTTGGCCCATACAATGGTGTATATGTTCACACTTGCCCCAACAACTTCTAACAAATTCCTAACAACCTAGCGATGTGATTATTAACCAGTTTAGCACCTAATAACCATCAATTAATTAATGATTAAGGTACTAAGGTCTCATCATTCTAACACCCCCCCATAAGCTAGACTTGGTGGATTATAAAAAATAAGGCCTTGGCAACTAAGGCTCAAGTCACCTTTTACAACATAAAATTTATTTTTCCATATAACCAAGGTAAGGAGGAAAACCACATGGGAAATAAAACCTTCCCTCAAAAATGGACATGTGGCATATATGGAAAATACACCAATCTTCACCATGCATCACTCACCCCAAGGAGTTATATAAGGTAAGTGAAGGTCTTCTCAGTAAAACTCTTGGTGAAGATATCAACAGAAGGGAAATACTGCAATGCTATGATATGGTCATGCACCAAGCCTTGAATGTAGTGCATGTGAATCTCTATGTGCTTGGTCCTCTATCTATGTACTGGATTAGTGGGGATCTTGATTGTGCTTTGACTATCACACCAAATGATTGTGGGTGAATCAAACACAAATCCAAACTCTCCAAGAATTCCTTGCAACCACACACATTGTGTAGTTGCATTCACTTCTCCCCTGTATTCGGCCTTAGATGAAAATAAGTATATGGTTTGCTCCTTCTTGCCTGACAAGAAAATGGGACCATGTACAAGCATAATCACATAACCAGAAGTAGACTTCCAATCAGAACTATCTCCATCCCATTCAAAATCAGTAAAACCAACTAGTTCAAGAGATGAACCAGCTGCATAGTGGATGCCAAAATGTTTGGTACCCTATACATAATGTAGGATTCTCTTTTCGAGAGTGAGTAAGATACAACAAGCTCCCAACTAGTTGTCTATACAATGAGCTGTCAACTAGTGGTGAAGAACCCCAATCAGTAAGCTTAACTCCAGAAAGAAATGGGAATTTTGCAGACTTACATTCAGCCATATTGAAATTCTACAGCAAATTAGAATAATATCTTGATTGAGAAACAAATATCCCATCCACAGTTTGATCAATCTCCAAACCCAGAAATTGTTTCAACAATCCTAGATCGATCATGGAAAATGCATTGTGCAATGCAACCTTAACTGAGCCCAATTCTTTGGTGCAACTACCGGTGATCAAAGTATAATCAATACATAGTACTATAATCAATATTAGGTCACTAACATGCTGCATATAGACATTATGATCATACTTACATCTTTTGAAGTTCAAAGATAGCAGAAAATTGTCCATTTTGGCATACCAAGCTTGCTTGAGCCCATAGAGTGACTTCTTCAACATGCACACAAGTGTATGATCAGAAATGAATCCTTCAGGTTGTTGCATATATATCTCCTCATCAATATCCCCATGAATAAATGCACTCTTTACATCCATGTGATGAACCTCTCATCGCTTGGAAGAAGTAATGGCTAAAACTAGCCTGATTGAGTCCATCTTTTCCATCAGTGAAAATGTATCTATATAGTCCACTCCATGGACTTGAGAGAAGCCCTTAGCCACCAACCTAGCCTTATACTTCAGATAAGATCCATCAGCTTTGAATTTGGTTCTATACACCCATTTACATTGCACTAGTTTCCTCTTGGGAGGAAGAGGGACCAAATCCCATGTTTCATTGTCATGGAGGCAGTTCATGTTGAAATATTGTAACTTCAAAGAATATTATATTTGTATTTTATTATGCCGGAGATGGTAAATTCCTCCGTGGTGACCCTATTGTATATCCGAAGATGTTTATTCCTCTTAGAGAATGTGGTAACTAGGGTTATTAGATCTCCCATGTGAGGTCAGCCCTGAGTTTACTATTTGGGGGTTATTAGACTCTCCTTGGAGAGGTCGGCCCCATTAGGGTAAAATGTCAGTGGCGAGATGAGTATAAGTAGAGGAGGTATGTTCGTCACTTATCTCATTCATTCATCCACTTGTGAGTAGCGCACAAGAGAGAGAGAGGTTTGCATAGGAGGAGTAGGAGCTCTTGTTGAGGATTACATCTTGTATTTGGTTGATTATCTATATTAAGGAAAGCTTTACTGGGTTTTCTACCCCATGAGGGTTTACCAGGGTAAATCTTTGTCTATCTTGTGATTGTGTTTCTTTCAGTGATCTTGCTAGTTAAATTAGGCTAAACTTAACATGGCATCAGAGCTAGCCTAAATAGGACATCTTTCACAAGGTGAAAATACCTCTCTCTCCTCCTCCAGTGAAAATTAGGGTTTCTGCAAAAGTTGGAATTTTTGGATTCTGATTGCATGGCTGGATAGCCCTCCTCAAAATTGAAATTTTGAGCCCTGGATCGAGATTTTTGGTTGGGTAGAACTCCGGGAAAGTCAAACCCTAGTTTGACCAAAAGTGTAGAAAACCACAAAACCAGAGAACCAGAAAAACTGCGCACCTGTGCACCTGTACACCAGTGAACCAAAAAAGATGCGAACCTATGCACCAGAAAACCAAAAATTCTGTTGCACATCCGGAAGGTGAAAAGTCGAAGTTTCCAAAAGTAGAACAAACCGATTCTCTCAACTCAATCAAGCATATCTCCTGGTAAGTGTTATTCTATCTCTTGAGAAACTTCAATCTCTGTAACCCCCTGAATAAGATGGCTCCAAGAACTAAGCTTGAAGACAAGCTAGAGGGTACAGAAAATTTTCGAGCATGGAAATACATAATTGGTCTCATTCTTGAAGAGAATGATCTTGTCCAATATATTAAAGATGAGATTGCAGAACCTGAAGAAGATGAAGCCAAAGAGAAGTATAGGAAGGACCTTATTAAGGAAAAGAGAATAATTGATGATTCCGTTAAGGACCACTTGATTCACCAAGTGGCATCCAACAAGACTCCAAAGGAAATGTATGATGCCCTAGGCAGAATGTATGAAGGAAGGAACATCAATAGAAAGACGAATCTGAGAGCTCAATTGAAGAGCACCAAGATGAATAAAGGAGAATCCATTCAAGACTATTTCTCAAGGGTTTCCCAGCTCAAGGAACAAATAGATGCCATTGGAGATACCCTTGATGAAGATGAACTAGTCATGACTGCTCTAAATGGTCTAACTAGACCTTGGGAGTCATTCATCCAAACTATGTGTGCAAGAAAAGAAATTATGAAGTTTGATGTGGTATGGGAGGATTGCATTCAAGAAGAGGTTAGGGTAGCCAACAGAGAAGCCCTGCTCAAAGAAGATGACCAATCTTTGGCCACTCACACTAGAAGAAGAAGGAGTCACTACAACTCCATGAAAAATGGCCATAATAAATCTCACCATCCTCATAGATTTCAAAAGAAGGAAGGAGTAAGCTCAGAAAGAGACCTCTCCTCAGTTAAGTGTTACAGTTGTAACAAACCAAGACACTTTGCTAGAAATTGTCCTTCAAAGAAGAAGAAGAATTTTCACAAAAGACATCATGCACATCTAGCAGAAGATGATAGTGAAGAAGAAGAAGAGGTGAGGCCTAAAAGGAAGAGGACCAAAGTAGAAGAAGAAGAAGATGCAAAATAATATGTTCTATTCTCTACACTCTCTGGGTCACTAACACCTGGAGAAGACACATGGCTCATTGATAGTGGTTCTTAAAAGCACATGACAGGTCAAAGCCTTGATAGAAAACCATTCAGAAAAGAAGATTAAGATACTCAAGACAGATAATGGTGGAGAATACACTTCAAAAGATTTTGAAGTCTTTTGTAAGGAAGCTAGAATCAAGAGGGAACTAACCACTCCCTACAATCCTCAACAGAATGGTGTTGCAAAAAGAAAGAATATAACCATTATGGAGGTAGTAAAGACAATTATACATGATCAAGACCTACCCATGTAGTTATGGGATGAAGCAGCTAGGACAACAGTCTATGTGCAAAATAGACTATCTCATAGTGCTCTTGATTTCAAGACTGCAGAAGAAGTGTTCATAGGGAAGAAGCCTGAGGTAAGTCACCTCAATATATTTGGATTCCCAATATACATTCACATTCCAAAAGAGAAGAGGACCAAGCTAGATCCTTCTGGGAAGAAAGGAATATTTGTTGGATATTGTGAAGCATCCAAAGCATTCAGAATATACATCCCAGGATTCCATCATATGGAAATAAGTAGGGATGTGACATTTGATGAAGAGGAAGCTCTCAAGAGATCTAGGAAGTGCCAACATGAAGAAGTATATGAGGAAGAGGCACCTTCCAGAATCACAAAAGCTGCACCCACCCCTGAAGAAACAACTCCTGAAGACCATGACATGATGGAACCACAAGAACCCCCTATCATAGAAATTTCAAGGAAAAGAAAGCCAGCATAGGCAAGAGACATTATACTAGGAGCAAAAAAATATGGAGCTCCTAAAGGCTCCTCTAGGGTGAGCAAGAAACCAAAGACATACTCAAACTATGTGGCCTTGATGTGTAATCTTGTAGATCAAGTACCCACTAGTTATGAAGAAGCAGTTCATAAGAAGGAGTGGGCAGAAGCAATGACTGAGGAGTACCAGTCAATTATGAAGAATGATGTTTGGGATATAGTTCCCAAGCCAAAGGACAAAAGTGTGGTATCCTCCAAATTGATATTCAAGATAAAGCATGCTGCAAATGGCAGCATTGAAAAATATAAGGCAAGGTTTGTAGCCCGAGGGTTCTCTCAGAAAGAGGAAATTGACTATGAAGAAACATTTGCACCAGTTGCAAGGTACACTTCCATTAGAACTATCATGGCACTTGCATCCATGATGAAGTGGAAATTACACCAGATGGATGTAAAGCCAGCCTTCCTGAATGATGTAATTGAGGAGGAAGTGTATAGAGAACAACCTCAAGGACTTGAGGTGGAAGATGGAAGAACCCATGTGTGCAAATTAAAGAAGGCTTTGTACAAGTTGAAACAAGCTCCGAGAGCTTGGTATGGAAGAATTGACAGTTTCTTGACAAGATTAGGATTTACCAAAAGTAAAGTTGATCCTAATCTTTATCTCAAGGTTATGGATGATGAACCTGTCATATTTCTACTATATGTGGATGATCTATTTCTGACAGAAAATGAGAAACTGATTATCGAATGCAAGAAGAAAATCTCTTCAGAGTTTGAGATGAAAGATCTTGGATTGATGCACTACTTCTTAGGTCTAGAAGTATGGCAAGGCCTATAGGGAATCTTTCTCAACCAGGGAAAGTATGCTATGGAAATATTGAAAAGATTTGATATGTTGGAATGTAAGGCCATGGCCACTCCCATGGATTCCAACTTGAAACTGTTAGTAGATGACTCATCAGAGTTAGTGGATATGACTCTGTACAGACAGATTATTGGGTCATGATGTATTTAACAAATACCATACCATACATATGCTTTGTCGTGAATACCTTGAGTCAGTATCTAGTGGAACCTAGATGAGTGCGTCTCATAGCTTCAAAGCATGTGATGAGGTACCTAAAGGGTATGATAGAATTTGGTCTATGTTATCTTGGAGATCATGTTTTCAAATTGTATGGCTACGCAGATGTTGATTGGGTAGGAAGTGTATCAGACGGGAAGAGCACATCGGGAGGATGTTATTGTTTGGGATCTGCCATGATCTCGTGGTTTAGCAGGAAACAGTCTAGTGTGGCTCTCAGTACAGCTGAAGTAGAATATATTGTTGCTTGCTCTTCTAGTTGTGAAGCAATATGGCTTCGAAAGTTGTTATCTGGTTTATTTGACTTAGAGATGGAACCCACTGAGATCCTGTGTGACAACCAGAGTTGTCTCAATATGACAGAAAATCCATTATTCCATGATAAGTCAAAGCACATAGAGATCCGATATTTCTATATACGGGATATGGTGCAGAAAGGAGCTATCAAGATCGAGTATGTAAGCAATGACGAACAAGTTGCTGATATATTGACCAAACCTCTCTCTCGAGTAAAGTTTGAGTATTTCCGAGACAAGCTTGGTCTAGTTCAAAAGGAACCTCCTCGAAAGGAGGAGTGATGTGGTCACTTATGATGAGATTTCCTACATCGATAGTGAGGTTGATGATGTGGATACCTATATTGGTGATGATGACAGTGAGGTTGGTGAATGCTCCTTAGACTGGGTCTAAGTTGATGAGGGGATTGCATCATCCTTGAACACATGTTCTAAAAAAATGATCCGTATACATATCTCTCCGAGAAAGAAGAGGGATTGCATCATCCTTAAACACATGTTCTAAAAGGATCCGTAGACATATGTCTCTAAGAAAGAAGAGGGATTGCATCATCCTTGAACATATGTTCTAAAAGGATCTATAGACATATGTCTCTGAGAAAGAAGAGGGATTGCATCATCCCTAGACTTCGGTCCCATAATTGATCTATAGACATCTGTCTCCGAGAATGTGTGGATTGTATCTTCCTCGGACTTCAGTCCCAGAGTTGATTCGTAGACTTCTGCTCCGAGAATGTGGGGATTGTATCTTCCCCGGATTTCAGTCCCAGAATTGATCCGTAGACATCTGTCTCTGAGAATGTGGGGATTGTATCTTCCTTGGACTTCAGTCCCAGAATTGATCCATAGACATTTGTCTCCGAAAATTGATGATAGGACTGCATCGTCCTTGAGCTTTTAGTTCAAAATGTACGTGATAAATCATAGATCTAATCTAGGTCACATCCAGTATGAAAAAGGACTGGCACTATGGTCGGGACTGCATCGTCCCTAGACATGAGATTTTTCTTAAAAGGATCATGGACTGCATCATCCCTAGAAATGAGATTTGTCTTAAAAGGATCATGGACTGCATCGTCCCTAGACATGAGTTTTGTCTTAAAAGGATCATGGATTGCATCGTCCCTAGACATGAGATTTGTCTTAAAAGGATCATGGACTGCATCATCCTTAGATATGAGATTTGTCTTAAAAGGATCATGGAATGCATCATCCGTAAACATGAGATTTGTCTTAAAAGGATGAGGAATGATCATCCCGTAAGTAAGATCTGGATTGTATCATCCATAGACATGAGAGATGTCTTAAAGTGAGCAGGATTGATCATCCTGGAATTGGATCATGTGTATTATCCAGATGTTGTAGATCAAGATGATCCAGATGCTGTAGATCGAGATGATCTAGCTGATGTTGATCGTGATGATTTAGATGACGATGATGTTGATTGTGATGATCTAGATGACGATGCTATTGATCGTGATGATCTAGATGACGATGTTGTTGATCGTGGTGGTCTAGATGATGATTCTGATGATCGTGATGGTCTAGATGACGATGCTACTAATAGTGATGTTCTAGATGACGATGATGTTGATGAGTAGACCCAGATGATGAGGCTGTTGATCAAGTGATCCAGATGATGATGCTGTAGCTGATCAAGTGTTGCAGAAGATGAAGACTCAATACTAATGATGCTGATGTTCCAGTATTGATTATATTCCAGTAACTGAATCAGTTACTGATGATGATGTATAATGAAAGCTTCCAATGATTTATAGATGTATCATGTATCATGTAGTCGATGACTCGCTCCTGCAGATGTTGTTATAATATCCTTCTCATTAAGGGGGAGTGTTGAAATATTGTAACTTCAAAGAATATTATATTTGTATTTTATTATTCCGGAGATGGTACATTCCTCCGTGGTGACCCTATTGTATATCCAGAGATGTTTATTCCTCTGAGAGAATGTGTTAACTAGGGTTATTAGATCTCCCATGTGAGGTCGGCCCTGAGTTTACTATTTGGGGGTTATTAGAATCTCTTGGGAGAGGTCGGCCCCATTAGGGTAAAAGGTCAGTTGGGAGATGAGTATAAGTAGAGGAGGTATGTTCCTCACTTATCTCATTCATTCATCCACTTGTGAGTAGCGCACAAGAGAGAGAGAGGTATGAATAGGAGGAGTAGGAGCTCTTGTTGAGGATTACATATTGTATTTGGTTGATTATCTATATTGAGGAAAGCTTTGCTGGGTTTTCTACCCCATGAGGGTTTCCCAGGGTAAATCTTTGTCTATCTTATGATTGTGTTTCTTTCAGTGATCTTGCTAGTTAAATTAGGCTAAACTTAACAATTCATCTCTTCTTGCATGTTTTTTTTTCATCTTGGGTCTTTTGAATATTATGAATATAATTGAGTATCATATCCAACCATAATAAAACACCTATCAATCAGATCAGAATCACAAGATTCAAAAGCATTGTGAAATTGAGATCTAGTTTTCCTAGGATCTTGAGGATCTCCTGCAAGCTCACCATAGCTTGTATTGTTTTATCAGCCCATTTGGGACTTGAGGGAGGGTCATGATCAGAATCCATGTCATAATCATCATCATAAATCTCATAATCATAAATATTAGATAAATAACCATCACTTACATCATCATCAAGAAGAGGATATGGGCATTCCCCTTCACCTTGTTCTGTAGCATGCATGGGATCTTCTTCACTGAGCACTTCTTTCAATGATTGTTTTGTGAGATGAGGGATCAAAGATATTTTATCCCTTTGTATCTTCTACATAACCAACCATGATTGAATCCTTGGTTTGGGGCTGCAAGCCCTTTCTCTTCTCTGGTGGAATCCTAGCCCAAGCTTTTGAGCCAAACACCCTGAAATGAGAAACATTGGGCTTGTGGCCCATCCAAGCCTCATATGGAGTCATGCCTTCCAAGTATTTATGTGGTTATCTATTTTTAACATATGCAGCACAATTCATATCTTTATCCCATAGATTAGGAGACAAATTCTTAGCCTCCATCATGCATGTGGCCATCTCCTTCAATGCTCTATTCTTGCGCTCTGCAACAACATTTTGTTGAGGTGTGTAGGGAACATAATGTTGCATTTGGATGCCCAACTATTCACAGAATGCTGCATGTCCTTATTAACATACTCCCTTCCATTACCAGTCCTCAATACCATCATGCTTCTCCCACTAAAGTTCTCCACAGAGTTCCTAAAAACTTTGAAACATTAGAAAACTTCATATTTTTGCTTGAGAAAATACAACCAACAATAGCTTGAGAAATCATCAATGAAGGTAAGTACATACTTTGAGCTTCAATAGGAGGGAGTGGGGAGAGGAACAATCATATATGAATGCACTAAACCAAGAGATTCAGTATCTCTCCTTGCCTTCCCTTTCTCATACTTCTTCTCAGCATGCTTCCCAACAATGCACCCTTTGCAAGTGCCATTGGAAAATCTGATTTTTGGAATCCCTTCAACCATCTCTTCTTTGCTCAATTATTGAAGATATTTGTAGTTGAGATGTCCAAATCTCTCATGCCATATATTTTTACTTCATTACCATGTGACAGAAGTGCATTAGGAGAAGAATACCCAAGAAAATGTGAGAGCTTGTACATCCTCAAATCTTGGTCTGCAACACCCACTGCAACAATTTTTCCAGTGGAAATTTGTGATATCTCCACATCACTTTGAATGAAGAAAACTATCTTGGATGAAATAGTGTGGGTCACTTGGTATACACAAAGTAATTTTTATGCAAGATCAGGTACATACAACACATTATTGAAATACCCATTTTCCAGAGATATTTTCCCAATTCTTTTAGCAGGGATTTTTGTGTCATCTCCCATGAGAATGGAAGAACCACTATATGGAGCAAGAGTAGAGAATGAATATCTTGAAGAATCCATGTGCCTTGAGGAACTTGAATCTATGATGAAAGAAGAGGACTCTAAGGTACTAGCTATCAAAGCATGGCACCTCTCCTTGTCTTCAGAAACACCCTCTTTCTTCTTTGAACTTTCTAGAAGAGGATTGTTGTTTTTCTATAGGAGATGGGTAATCATGTCAATGGTTTTCTTCATGCAAGAAATATCAGGGTGCAAACCCTTTTGACAGGAAGAGCATTTTCTCTTCTCCTTCTTCTTTCCCTTGTCTTTGATAGGATTCAAACCCCCATCATTGGATTTGGGTCTCTCCTTGTCTTTCTTATTCTCTTGTGGTTTCGAACCCTTGGGGTTTTTCTTGCCTCTTCCTTGCTTCAAATATCGAATAGAAAGAACTTGATATTTAGACTTAATGGAACCCATCAAGACCAACTTATCTTGCTCTTGACTTAGAATCTCCATGAAATCAGCCAATGAAGGCATCTTCCAATTACAAACGGTAAGTTTTGTGGAGTGAAATGTAGAGGATAAAACTGAATATTCATGTCCAAGCTTCGAAATGATGGAAATAACCAACTGTTCTTCCTTCCTATCAATGCCACACTGTTTGATTTGCAAGGCCAAGCTCTTGAACTTGGTGAAGAAATCTTGGATGGAATCGAAGTTGCTTGGACTCAGTGAGATCAATTCATTCTCAATTTGATGGCCCCTCATTTCATCAGTCTTACCAAACAAAGACTCAAGCTTGAGCCATACTTCATTTGGAGTAGCTAGACTTTGAAAATGAAACAGGAGATATTTCGAAATACTGAGACAGAGGAGGCAGAACACTTCATCCATTCTATTAAAGAACTTCGACTTCTCTACAACAGAGTTTGGCTCAACTTCAGTGCCCATGGTGATCCTCAAAATACCCTTGGATCTCAACTGAGTGACCATTTCATCCTTCGATTTGAAATAGTTGAATGGAGTGGGAAAATTTGAATGAGTTTGCTCCATCTTCTTCTGTTGCTTGTGCACTTGAATACTTGCAATAAAACTCTCAACACTTGGGATGCGATCTACACTAATAGATTCGAACCTTGCTTGATAGTAGGTGCATTCGAGAGAGCATCACATCCTGGATAAACTCTAATGGATTCAATGCAATGGCTCCATGGACTTCTGTGGTTTCTCCATTGCTTCTGGTAGACCACTAAAACAGTCTATTGGTTCGAATAATAACTCCAAGAGCTTTGATACCATGTAAAATCTCTATCACAGTAGGATATAGCTACTATAGATACCTCACAATTGAAATATTTAACTTATTATGCAAGAAACAAGTGCATATATATTTATAGAAAAATGAATGATCACAAACCAGGCATAAACGATCAAATATCATAACAAATGATAAAAAATCAGGAAACACAAATGATCAAATATATGATTATATTAACAGTCCAAACCAATAATGAGTTCATATCATGCTTAAGGAAAAATAGGAATAAATAAGATGCACTTGGAGTGTCCACACTTAACTAGCTTAGATTGAGCCACAATCCCCCCTAGGTTGACCAAATGGTTCCCAAAATATCCCAAACAGGTCCGAACTGTGCATCTGAACATTGCGTGAGCATGGGATACCAAAGTGAGGCTGACACATGTGGAGTAGGTGGTTGGGTGGAAGTTAGGTAGGCTAGGTTAGGCCAAAATAGCTAAAAGAGCGGGAAAAGACTAGCTGGTTCAATGCATGTGCACCCTTGGTCAAACCCAGATCCATAAAACAGGGAAAGGAAGGTGCCTTCGGCATGGAAGTGGTAATAAATTCAAGTGGTGGTCATAAAGAGATCCCCCAACAACTATATTTGACCACCCTTTGGCCCATATAATGGTGGATATGTTCACACTTACCCCAACAACTTCTAACCAACTTCTAACAACTTCCTAAAAACCTAAGGATGTGATTATTAACTAGTTGAGCACCTAATAACCATCCATTAATTAATGATTAAGGTAATAAGGTCTAATATTGTTCTAAAAACGTTATACCACTCCATCGGAATTTCTAGTGTCACAGTCCATTGTAATCCCATTGGTTTTTCCGTAGGGATTGCTTCAAGTACATTCACACGAATATCATGTAGTGCTCTATGGATGAATGGGTTCTCATCTGAGAAGATGAAAGTTTGGCTGAAACTAATAGTTAACTCTTCCCATGTAGTTGTTCCACGTCGTAGTTTTGTTGCGATATACCAGCTTCGCAGTACCTCATCCAATGTATGGATGAATGCCTGGACCCATTCCTATTTTTGTCTCATTCCCCATGCGTCTGGACATTGTTCTAGGTGATCCCTTGGGTCACTCCTTCCATTGTATTTTTTCCGTAGTACCTTTCATTTTTGCCGAATCTGACCTGCATTAGTTGTCGACACAGTGTCCAGTTTGTTATCGTCAATTTGTGTGTTTCCCACCACCGTGATGGTGTATCCTTCAGTGCTTCCTATAATGCCATCAGTCTCTGTGGTTCTGATACTATTTCTTCAAATTCAACAATATATACCGTCAGATTAGGAAATCCTTCGTATGTTGGCAGGTCGCATACTTTTGTCACCACCCATCTCAACGATTGGGTGATTCATGCGCACCTCCTAAATGATACTTCATGTAATCGATTCTTCCAATTCTCAAGCACTTCATCGGAGTCTGATGATGCTGAGTTAACGCTTCACCATCCCAATTCCCCATCAGCAGTGGGATTGATGTAATCCTTCGAGATGTTGTAGATATTATCCCATCCTTCTGTAAATTCATCCCGCATTGGTTAGGTGTACCTATGTCCTTTTGATGGACCAAGTGGAGTGACGACTCACATGTCACGATTTTCAAATGAAATTTTATTTTCTTAAAGTTGATCACATCTTGATTCTCCATTACCCAATCTATCCCTAACTACACCAGATAGGGACTTGTGTTATTAGCTATCTCTCTAAATTTGCAATCTGCGTAAGTCTTTAATCCCTCTATTTCGACTAGTAGATGACATAACTAGCCAATAGGTGTTACCTTGATCTGATTCACTAGTCAGAGTTGTACAGGGGACCATGCCAGCTATGGTTTTCCCATCGTCTCCCATGTCTGTTTAGTCAAGATATTTACATCTGATCGCAAATCCAGAATGATAGAGTCGACGTCAAATGCACCAATCTATGCAGTCATCCTCATTTCTCTCCCTGTTTTCTTTTTGTGCAATCGATTTACTGTCCAATCATGTAATCCATCCTCCTGTCGGTGTAGTAGGTTGGATATCTCTGCCAGTGCATCCTGATATTTTTCCAGTTCCAAACATATTTCTTGGAACGCTCTCAAGCTGTTGATCCTTCCTAGTGGCCTATGCGAGTTCGTCGTATCGAATATATGTGGAATCTCGTAAACGAGTTATTTCTAGAAAATAGGTGGTAGTTTAGTCCTTCTCATTTCCTCTAGTGCTTCTAAAAGGGTCTCCCTTTCCACTTCCACATCAAATCAGCCTCGTTTCCTTGTTGTAGGCTGAATGGTAGCTATCCTCCCCTATCGTAGCCACCCCTCTGGTCACTACTACGATGTTTACATGTCAACTTCTTGTCTCCATTGAGATCTTCGGTACATTCAGAGGTGGATTTTGATTCACATTTGGATTCGGTTGAGGTTGTGGTGGATTTTTAGTTTTCCATTTCGTAATCAACTAGGGACATTCCTCAATAATGTGATCTGCTACGCTGCAATAAGTACACTGCTGGGTTTGGACAATCCCTTTGGTAGTGTTTGACACACCCAACACCTCCACCTCTAACTCCATGGAATCCTCCTCATGGAGGATCGTATGGATGATACTGCGGCGACTGATACTGCAGTTGGTTGTACTGTGGATGTGGTTGGTTGTACAACAGCTGTGGTTGAAAAAGGTGGAGTTGCAGCAAGTTATATTGTGGTAGTGGTTGATTGTAGTGTGGCTATTGCTGATTATACTATTGTTGTTGTTGTTGTATAGAGGGTTTCTCCTCTCCCTTCATAAAAAATGTATCTGCATTCCTTTCTTGGAGTAAGTCATATGCCCTACAATCCCTTTCTTCATGGCCGACTGATCGACATAAATTGCAGAAAATATTGGTTATCTTCGACACTATTTTCTATAAGTATATGAATTCTTATGATCGATTCTCCCTTTTCTTACAAATTTGACACCACGACATTACTACCTGAATGAGTGGATTTGGTGCACTAGATTGTAAATATTCATAGAATTCTGGGCACTGGTCCTTATGATGTCCTTCTGATTTGTAGTGAGTGCACCATATGTCTTCGCGAACCTCTTTCCCCTTCTTGATTCCTTGTATTTGGATCATCAGGTTCACTAACTGCACTTGGATTTGGTTCATACCTAACCCTGTTTTGCGAACTGGTGAAGCCTCCAGCTTCACCCCGATTTCCAGTGCCTCTGCCTAGGATGCAATCTTTTGATTCATTAGTGGCATACAAATGTGTGGTACTAACCCTGTGATGAACCATTCCTTCTGTTGTATGTCACTCATTCCAAAAATTACTTTCTCCATCAAGGTTTTATATATTTGGTTGAACTCCCATATTGATTCATTAGGAAATTGCTTGATCTCTTTCAGTTCTATGATATATTGCGACTCTGATTTTGGTTTCCTAAACTCATAAATCAATCTTTCCCTGATTTGTGGCAGTTTCTTATCAGTACTTCTTGTAGGTACTTGCATGAATTCCATAAACCAATCCAGTGCACGGCCCCTAAAGGTCGTCTCCAGTTGCCCCTTTTTGATATCGTCATTGTGGACCTGCTTTACTATCTATACTACTTCACATAAAAACCAATATTGCTTGTGATCCTCGGTCCCGATGCCCTGAAAGATCGGCATATTCACATCATCGCTTTCTTGTTAATTTTTTAGCATTAACTCAATATACTCTAGGATCTTTACTGAGAGAATAACATGTACATCATATCAAGCATATCAGTCACAACAAGCAATCACATGAGACAATAGACACATAGAGTTTCACTGGGGAAAACCATAAAGGCGAAAAACCCCACAACTTCCTCAGAGATAGAAAGAGCAATGATACAACCCAAGTACAAGAGATAGTCCTCTTAGCAGTTGATCCTCCTTCCTCACTTGTGCGCCACTTTCCGATGAGAGTAGAAGTGAATAATGAAGTGATCAAATAGAGTGCCTCCCGCACTCTATTTATACATGACCTGACCTTCCTAATAAACTAGCAAGCTTGACTTGTCTAAATCAGTCTAATAACCCATGGTAATACTAATTAGGGCCAACCCCACACTTGGTGGTCTAATAACCCATCACATGCAAGTTGCGACACTTGCGACACTTGTCAATACAAATGATGACACTTCCGTATAGAGGAATAATAACATATTTATAGGAGTACAATATACATAGGTGAAATACATTCCGAAGTTACAATTACATTAACACTCCCTCTTAACTAGGAAGGTATTTCTCGACACAGATATGCTATCACATGTCTTCGTATCTGGATCATCATCACTGGATCATCGTCATCAAATCATCATCATCGTCACTGCTGTTTCGATTTCTATAGAGCCAACCCTTTTTCATGTTGGATGTAGGCCCATTACCTGTAGGTCTTCATCATCATTGGCCATATTGTGGATCCCAGGACTAATTATGTGCATTAAGCAAAACCTCGAAAGAGCATCCCAGGACTTATTACGAGCATACTGCTCAACCTATCGGATGTCCCAGGATCTTTTACATGTAACTGCACAACCTGTCCATGGCCACGGAGTATCATCCTGATACTTATGATCATACTGATCATCTCATCGTCTACAAAGCATAGTCCAAATGCACACAATACAACACTTACACTCACTGGCATGGGAAGACACACTTCAACCGTCCATGAAAGGCTCAGCACTCACATCAACACACATGGGAGAACAGATCTACCACCATGTCGGAAAGGCTCTGCACTTACATCAATGCACATGGGAGAACACATCTACCACCATGTCGGAAAGGATCTGCACTTACATCAATGCACATGGGAGAACACATCTACCACCATGTCGGAAAGGCTCTGCACTTACATCAACGCACATGGGAGAACACATCT
The DNA here is from genome assembly GCA_027924585.1 of Larix kaempferi. Classification (NCBI taxonomy): domain Eukaryota; kingdom Viridiplantae; phylum Streptophyta; class Pinopsida; order Pinales; family Pinaceae; genus Larix; species Larix kaempferi. Next base: position 8,686,061 of record BSBM01000314.1, read on the forward strand.
ACCACCATGTCGAAAAGGCTTTGCACTTACATCAATGCACATGGGAGAACACATCTACCACCATGTTGGAAAGGCTCTGCACTTACATCAACGCACATGGGATAACACATCTACCACCATGTCGGAAAGGCTTTGTGCACTTATGTCTTTGGACTCATCACTCATGATCCACTTGATCATGTCAAAGCATCCTCCTGATGCATGTCATCATAGTATGATCATCCTGATCATCAATGCATCCACCTGATGCATATCATGTATCTACCTGATACATATCATCATATATGATCCACCTGATCATAAAATGTATCCACCTGATACGTATAAATGCATGATCCACCTGATCATACAATGCATCTACCTGATACATATATAAATACATGATCCAACTGATCATACAATGTATCCACCTGGTACATATAAATACATGATCCACCTGATCATACAATGCATCTACATGATACATATATAAATACATGATCCACCTGATCTTATCAAGCATCCAACATGATGCATATACAAATACATGATCCAACTGATCATATCAAGCATCCAACATGATGCATATACAAATACATGATCAAATTGATCAAAGCATCCAACATGATGCATATACAAAGAAGTAACTCGAGCATCATCCTGATGCTCATCATCCAGTGCTTACATCCATAGCCATGGGAAGGATCCTCCTCTCACCATGCTTGGAATGGCTCCTGCAAATCTGTCCATCACTTCATTCTCGAAGTGTCATCAATCTAAAGAACACCAAGCCTCTCTATGAAGTACTCAAACTTCACTCTAGCTAGTGGTTTCATCAACACATATGCAACTTGCTCATCCGTCGCAACATACAAGAGCTTCAATGCTCCTCTCTGCACCATATCCCTGATATAGTGATATTTGATCTCAATGTGCTTTGACCTATCTTGGAACATCGGGTTCTCAGACAGCTTCACACAACTTTGGTTGTCACAAAACATATCAGTAGCCTCTAGCGGGAGATCAAATAACTCAGACAATAGCTTCCTAAGCCATACTGCCTCACAACTAGCCAAACAAGCTGCAACATACTCTGCTTCGGTTGTACTCAGTGCTATGCAGGATTGCTTCCTGCTAAACCAAGAGATCACACCTGATCCCACACTAAAGCAGCACTAATAAGTGCTCTTCCTATCTGCAACACTACCTACCCAATCTGAATCAACATGACCCTCCAGGTTAAACTTTTGACTCGCATCATACTTGAGCCCATAATCAACTATACCCTTAAGGTACCTCAAAATATGCTTTACAACAACCAGGTGAACACCTCTCGGATCCGTTAGGAACTGGCTCAATGTGTTCACCACAAAGCAAATATCTGGTCTCGTATTCGTCAAGTACATCAAGGACCCAATCATCTGACGATACATCTTGACATCAACCGGCTTAGATGAAGCATCACACAGAAGCTTCAGGTTTGATGCCATAGGTGTGGCCATGGCCTTGCAATCCATCATCCTGAACCTCTTCAGGATCTCTACTACATACTTCCCTTATCCAAGGAAGATCCCATCTGTACTTTGCCACACCTCCATGCCTAGAAAATAGTGCATCATCCCCAAGTCCTCCATCTCGAACTCGGCTGCAAGATTCCTCTTGGTGTCGACAATCAACCCATCCTCTCCTGTAAGAAACAGGTCATCCACATATAGGAGTAGTATCACAAGATTGCCTTCCTCAACCTTGTAGTAGAGGTTGGAATCTACTTTACTCTTGGTAAATCCCAAATTGGATAGAAAACTGTTCATCCTACCATACCAAGTCCTAGGAGCTTGATTCAAGCCATACAAGGCTTTCTTCAACCTGCACACATATGACTCCCTGTCATGTGTTTCAAAACAAAGTGGCTTCTCCACATACACTTCCTCTTCGACTACACCATTCAATAAAGCTATCTTGGCATCCATCTGGTGTATCTTCCATTTCATCACTGCAACTAGAGCAAGTACTGTTTTGATGGAAGTGTATCTGGCTACAGGAGAAAAGGTCTATTCATAGTCTATTCCCTCTTTCTGAGAGAATCCATGAGCTACAAACCTTGCCTTGTATTTCTCTATGCTACCATCTGCAGCATGCTTGATCTTATAGATCCACTTGGAAGTCACAACAGACTTCCCTTCTGGTCTTGGGACCACATCCCAAACATCATTCTTCATGATCGATCGGTATTCCTCGACCATGGCATCCTTCCATTCTTTCTTTTCCGCTGCCTCTTCATAACTGGAAGGTTCTTTGTTCATAATGTCATAGAGCAAGTAAACATAGCTAGTGTGTGACCTTGTCTTTTTCCTTTCTCTGTGTTCCTCTTCTGGAATAACATATCTTTCTGCATCTTGGATGAGCTCTCTAGCCCATGCAATTTTCCTCTTGTGAGAGTTCTTCTCACAGGGTGGATCTATAGGTTCTTGTGGATCTTCTATTTCACAATCTGCAACTAGAATTCTTCAATCATAGTGGTGTCTTGAAATCTGGTTTCCTTTGGTTCTTCATGATCTTCAACAGGTGCCTTCTTTGATTTGATGTTAGCTGAGTTCTCATCGAATGTTACATCCCTGCTGACATCAATCTTCTTGAACCCTGGAAAGTATATTCTGTAATCCTGTGAGCTTTCACTGTACCCCACAAAGATGCCCTTCTTTCCTGAAGGATCTAGTTTTGTCCTCTTTTCCTTTGGAACAAGTGTATATACTGGAAAACCAAATATTCTGAGATGGTTGACTTCAGGTTTCTTACTAGAGAAGACCTCTTCTGGTGTCTTGTTGTCTAATATCTTGTAAAGTTTTCTGTTCTACACATATGCAGTTGTCCTAGCTGCTTCTGCCCAAAGATGCATAGGTAGATCCTGGTCATGCAGCATTGCCCATGCTGCTTCCATGACTATTCTATTCTTTCTTTCTACAACCCCATTTTGTTGTGGATTGTAGGGAGTAGTCAACTCCCTCTTAATCCCTGAATCACTGCATAAATTCTTGAAATCACTTGAAGTGAATTCTCCGCCATTGTCGGATTTGAACGTCTTGATGTTCTTATCAGTTTTATTTTCCATCAAGGCTTTGAATTCCTTGAATTTATCGAACACTTCATCTTTGTTTTTCAAGAAATAAACCCAAGTCTTCTTAGAGAAATCATCAATGAAAGAGACATAGTATATATACCCACTTAGAGAACTGGATGACATCGGACCGCATACATCAGAGTGGATAATTTCCAAGATTCCTTTAGCTTTGCTTTCACTGCTTGGAAATTCCTTCTTAATGTTCTTTTCTTTTGCACATCCTTTGCAAACCCCTTCATGCTTTGTCTTGATTTCAGGAAGTCCCTCTACAGCTTTACTTGCAATTGGTAGTGCTCTATAGTGTACATGTGCAATCCTTCTATGCCAAAGTTCACTTGGCTCCATTGATTCATGTACCATGGCATGTTCAGGTTGTCTCTTCAATTTGTACAATCCTCCCTCTTGCTCTCTAATCACCACTACATCATCTATAGTTTTACCCTTTGGCCACATTAGGACTTGGCCATCTACGAATGCAACCCTCATGCCTTTTGCATCAAAAGCAGATATGGAGAGTAGCTTCTTCTTGAGCCCAGGTACATATAGAACATCTTTGATCTTCAAAGACTTCCCAGAGTCTAGGTTGTAGGAGGATTCACCACTTCCCTTGATAGGATATTGATAATCATCCCCAAGTTTCACTTTATGGGATGACTCATGTTCAGATATATTTACAAAAGATTCCTTAAACCCAATCATGTGTTTGGAAGCCCCACTATCAATAAGCCAATCATTACATCCATGAGAGATAGTACCTGTGAGAGCATAGATTAGAACATATTGATCTTCACTAGATGAGTCATCACTTTCTGCTCTAGCCTTCTTCTTGGGAGGTTCATCATCCTCGGCAGCATGAGCATGATATCTCTTCTTGTTGTTCTTCTTCCTTTTGTTGAAGTTGTTGTTGTTGTTCTTTTTGTTCTTAGGACAATATAAAGCAAAGTGTCCCTTCTCATTACATGTGAAGCATCCGAGATGTTTCTTATCTTTATGTTGATGGTGGTGTGAAGATTTCTTGGCATGAGAATGCTCCCTCTTTAACCTTCCTTTCTTGGTGTGTGCTGTGAGATCTTGATCTTAAATTCCCATCTTTTCTTCTCGAGCCACAAGCCTTGCTTCTTCTTGTGAGCATTCCTCCCATAGTCTACTGAATGAGATCAACCTCCTTCTTACACAGATTCCTTGGATGAAGGAGTCCCATGACCTAGGTAGGCAATTCAATGTGGTCATGACAACTTCACCATTGTCCACTACTTCATCTACAACTTCAAGTTGTTCCTTGATCTGAGAGACCTTAGAAAATTAAGATTGAATGGTCTCTCCATTCTGAAGCTTTACCCCTTTCAATTGATTCCACAGAGTCATCTTCTGATTTATGTTCTTCCCTTCAAACAACTTGGTCAGGGATTCAAACATATCCTTGGGTGTCTTTAGAGATGACACATGTGGTATGAGATGGTCTTTTATAGAATCAACAATGATCCTCCTTTCCTTGACCAAGTTCTTCTTATGTAAGGCCTTAGCCTCTTCTTCCTCTGGGACAGGGACCTCTTCACTTATGTAAGTGTCCAACTCATTTTCTTTAGGATTAACCCAATCCTATACTTCCATGCTCGAAAGTTATCAGCCCCTTCAAGCTTATCCTCAAGCTTGGTGTGGTGAGACATCTTAAAGAGTACTTCAAATGGAAGTAGAAAAGATTTAGGTCTTACCACTTGATTTGCAGAAATTTGGTGCAGAAATTTGAATCTCATGTTGGATTAGGGTTTGTTAGAGAAACCCTAACATTTAAAAATGTGAATTTCAAACTTCTGAAAGGATAGAAAGATGCGCCTTGATGAGCTGATCATCATGGTATACTCATAAATTGAAAACTGCAAAGTTTCACCCTTCAGAAATGCTTTTCAATCTCTCGGATTCACTAGGGAGGACCCTGAATTAGGGTTTGAGTTTCCTGGAGCTTCACCCAACCAAAAAGCTCGATCCAAAGCTCTAAACTTTGATTTTTCCAAGGAGCTTCCAACTATGGTCTCAGAATTCAGAAATTCCTATTTTTGTGGAAACCCTAATTTTTAGGGCCAAAAATGAAAGTACCCAGAATTGAATTCAGATTGGAAAGAAAGATGCGCCTTGATGAGGAGAGCCAAAATAACCTACTGTCTTTGAAGATCTGTGGAGAGAAACCCAATAAACAAGAAGCCCTAGCTTCCGCAACTGCACAGTGTCTTCTTCTGAGGTTAGCTTTGATACCATGTTAGTTTTTTAGCATTAATTCAATATACTCTAGGATCTTTACTGAGAGAATAACATGTATAGCATATCAAGCATATCAACCACAACAAGCAATCACATGAGACAATAGACACACAGAGTTTCACCGGGGAAAACCATAAACGTGAAAAACCCCACAACTTCCTCAGAGATAGAAAGATCAATGATACAACCCAAGTACAAGAGATAGTCCTCATAGTAGCTTAACCTCCTTCCTCACTTGTGTGCTACTTTCCGATGAGTGTAGAAGTGAATAATGAAGTGATCAAATAGAGTGCCTCCCGCACTCTATTTATACATGACCTGACCTTCCTAATAAACTAGTAGGGCCAACTTGTCTAACTCAGTCTAATAACCCATGGTAATACTAATCAAGGATGACCCCACACTTGGTGGTCTAATAGCCAATCACATGCAAGTTGCGACACTTGCGACACTTGTCAATACAAATGACGACACTTCCGTATAGAGGAATAATAACATCTCTATAGGAGTACAATATACATAGGTGAAATACATTTTGAAGTTACAATTACATCAACACTTCCATCCTTGGTCTCCTTCTAGTATTTGCAGACCCACTACTCCTACCATTGTTCTAATATGCTAGATAGCCTTGCGAAGAGCTTATATTTCTTCCTTTAAAATTTGGCGTAGTGCGCGGGGTTGTGGGTACATTGTAGCTTTGGGTCTGTCCTTCTTCAGCTTCAGGGGTAGCAGGGTTTCTTTCTTCATCATAGTAAGTTCGCTTAATCCCTTGTTGTCCCTTTTCGCAGTTCTCTGTTCCAGTCTCCCTAGGAGACTCTCTCTCGCTCTTAGTCCTCCTCTTCTTCTACGATCGGAACCTCACCCCACTTCGCAGGGTACCACAATCTTCCACAACCTCCCTTCAAATTTTATTGTAGCTCATATCCATCCACCCTGCATCATTCTATCAGATCCACATCCGCGTGATACCAACATCCTCCGCACACCGAGCTTTACTCGTCGTAATTCATCTTCAGTATACCTTTTTTCGCAAGTGAGCATTTTAATCCACAGTTTCAGCGATAGTAGAAACCTTCCTCTGGGTCCTTTGAAAAACTTCCTTTCTGCGTCGATGTATGAATTAATTTTTTCGATGAGGAATTCAGTGATGTATCCTTCTAGACTACTATCTTCCCAAACCTCAACAACTCTAGATGCTCTGTTGTCCACTTGCTTCAATTGCTAGATCAGTTCAGGTGTCCAATGTTCAGGTTCACCGCCTTGAAGGTTCTTCTTTTGGAACGTCAGTTGTGCCAACCACTCATGCAATAGTATCGGGAATTCACAAAAGAATATCTCGTGAATGTCGGAGTATATGTACTTCTGTAACCAGTCGGTCATCGAACATTCAGGGTTCTGATTGTCCCCCTTAGCAAATTCCTGTTCCTTCTTGTTGAACCATTCCTCAATCTCCGGCTTTATCTGATGCCACAACATGTCCTCTCTTCTTTCGCACTATGGTCCCAGAAACATAACCATTTGTTGACACAGTTCTGTCAAGAGGGGTTCACTTCACATTCCTGTCAACAAACATTGATTAGACACCCTTAAGAATCGGCCCAAAAAGGTTTTACCCTTTCCAGCAACACCCGCAGAGTGGGTGAGGTCTCACCCGAGATGTCTAAGGGGGGCTACAAGAACCAAGTTTCCATAGTTGGGGGAAGACATGCACTATTATACTCTCATTCGACACAATCCATAGATTTTCATTCGCATTAGAACATCATATTATCATCCAAGTAATCCTTGACTGCATTATCATCTCATACTTAGCGAATTAAACAAATCAGTAAAGCATGATTGAGGAATCTGCGGTACATAACATATCTGCGAAAGTATCTAATGCGATCTCAAGAAAACATCATATTGTGATAAAGAGAAGATATATGTGCACATTACTCATGGTACAGAGCTCAAAACCAAAGAATTACTCCATAGATCGATCCAAAGGACAGAAAAATAATAGATGTGAAGGTATCATCTCATATTTCATAACTCAAAAAAATTCCCTTAGGCTTACAATCACACAAAAGGTTCTTCTCATTAGATCCTCTGATCGTTTATGATTCTAAGGCTTATAATCTTAATTATATTTATAGGCACACTTGGCCATTACAAATGGTCCTAATGACCCATCGCTAACTAACTTAACAAATTACTTCTGCATATCTTGGCTTTGCGACTGGTCCTTTGTTCTTGTCTTTGACCCTTTCACCGCTTGGGGTTCCTCACTTGTGTGCTCCGACCTCGTGCCAACATAGACTCTGAAAAATCATTTAATATGAAGTATGTTCTCTATGTTCCAAGATTAAATAAGAATCTTCTCTCCATCTCAGTGCCATATGCTAAGGGAATGAGGGTTTCATTTGTCGATGGCCAAGTTCTAACGTGGCCAAAAGGAAAGACAATAGATGATGCAACAGTAATTGGAGAGCACGAGGGAGGCTTGTACAAATTGAAGGGACAACCTAAACAAGCTTTGGTTCATGAATCCATCCATAGAACCAAGTGAACTATGGCATAGAATTCTTGCACATGTGCACTATAGAGAACTACCTATTGCAAGCAAATTAGTTTCAGGACTTCCAGAAATCCAGAGAAAACATGAAGGAATTTGCAAGGGATGTGCGCAAGGAAAGAATGTAAAGAAGGAATTTCCCAGGTGCGAAAATGGGGAAAAAGTAATATTGGAGATAGTCCACTCAAATGTATGCGGTCCTATGTCTTCTAGCTCATTAAGCGGGTATGTATACTATGTTTCTTTTATAGATGACTTTTCCCGAAAAACATGGATTTATTTCTTGAAAAGAAAATATGAAGTATTTCAAGCAAGTTCAAGGAATTCAAAGCCTTGGTTTAAAATCACATTGAGAAGAAGATCAAGACCCTATGAACAGATAATGGCAGAGAATTCATTTTGGAATAATTCAAGGACCTTTGCGAAGAATCTAGTATTAAGAGGGAGTTGAGCACTCCTTACATTCCTCAACAAAATGGCGTTGCAGAACAAAAGAACAGAACGATAATGGAAGCAGAAAATGAAATGCTACATTATCAGGATCTTCTGATGCACTTATGAGCAGAAGCAACAAGGACAACTGTGTATGTACAGAACTGTACACCTCACCGAGTATTGAACAACAAGACTCCCAAAGAATATTTTTCAGGTGAGAAACCAGAAGTCAACCATCTCAAGATATTTGGATGCCTAGTTTACCTACACATCCCGAAGGAAAAGAGAACCAAGCTATATATTTCAGGAAAGAAGGGATTATTCATGGGATACAACGAGACTTCAAAAGCTTACCAAATATCATTCCCAGGATTCAATAAGATTGAGATTAGTAGAGACGTAAGCTTCGACCAATATTCAACACACATGAAATCAATAAAACTGCCTATCGAAGAAAATGAAGAACCTGAAGTTCCCAAAGTTAGAGACACGGTGATGGGATAAGCGATTCAAGAAGATCATGAAGACCACAACATGGTAGAACCACAAGAAACTATAGATCCACCTCGTGAGAATAACTCCCACAAAAGAATACCAACGTGGGAACGTGAAGCAATCCAAGATGCAGAGAAGTATCGCGCTCTAGATGGGATGCATAGAGAAAGCAAGAGCCCAAGACCATACTCTAGTTATGTGGCCCTTCTATGTGACATCATTGATGAAGAACCTTCCAACTACGAGGAAGCATAAGAGAAGAAGGAATGAAAGGATGCCATGATCGAGGAGTATCATTTGATTATGAAGAATGATGTCTGGGAAATAGTTCTGAGACCATAAGGGATGTCTATTATGACATCAAAATGGATCTACAAGATCAAGCATGCTGTAGATGGTAGCATAGATAAAAACAAGGCAAGATCCGTGGCACGTGGATTCTCCTAGAAAGAAAGCATAGAGTAAGAGGATACATTTTCACCTATATCAAGATATACTTCCATCAGATCTATATTTTCTTTGGGTGTAGTAATGAAATGGAAGGTACACCAGACGGACATCAAGACAACATTCTTGAATGGCGTAGTCAAAGAGTAAGTGTATGTTGAACAACAATTGGGATTCAAGACACATGACATATATAATCATGTGTGCAACTTGAAGAAATACTTGTACGGATTGAAGCAGGAATCTAGGACATGGTATGGCAGGATGGAAAACTTTCTGATGATCTTAGGCTTTACCAAGAGTAAAGAATATTCCAACCTTTACTTCAAGTTTGAGGGCAGAAGAACAGTGATCCTACTACTATATGTAGATGACCTGTTTGTGATAGGTGAGAATGAGCTCATTGCATATCCACAGAGAAGGATTGTCACATAGTTCAATATGAAGGACTTGGGGATGATGCATTACTTATTAGGCATGGAAGTGTGGTAGAGTACGGATGGGATTTTCCTGGGTCAAGGAAAGTATGCCATGAAGATTTTGAAGAGGTTCAGAATGATGGAATGCAAGGCAATGGCCACACCAATTCCATAGAAATTGAAGCTACTGTGTGATGCTTCATCAGAGATAGTTGATGCCACGATGTACTGGTAGATGATTGGTTTGTTGATGTACTTGATGAACACGAGACCATACATATGTTTTTTTGTGAATACCCTGATCCAGTTCTTGACATGTCCGAGGTATGTTCACCTAACATCTGCAAAACATATATTGAGGTAACTGAAGGGTACAATTGAGTATGGGCTCAAGTATGAGGCGAATCATAGGATTAACCCGCATGGTTATGTTGATTTAGATTGGGAATGCAGTGCCACAGACAGGAAGAGCACTTCAGGATGTTGCTTCAGTTTGGGATCCGATATGATATCCTTGTTTAGCAAGAAGTAGTCATGTGTGGTGCTAAGTACAGCTGAAGTAGAGTATGTTGCAGCTTGTTCGGCTAGTTGTGAGGCAGTATGGATTTGGAAGCTACTGTCATATTTGTTTGATCTTGAGATTGAGGCGACTTGTATCTTCTATGACAACCAGAGTTGTATAATTTTTTTTGAGAACCCAGTGTTCCATTACAAGTCGAAGCATATTGAGATCAAGTATCACAATATCTGGGATATGCTGTAGAGATGATCAATGAAGCTCTTGTAGGTGGATACATACGAGCATATAACTGATGTGTTGACCAAGCCTTTAGCTGAGTGAATTTCGATTACTTCAGAGAGAAGCTTGGTATTATCCAGATCGATGTTCCTTGAAAGAGCAAGTAATGAGACCGGAAGATGTAGGTGCAGCAGGGATGGATCTCACATGGTGGAAGACAAAGGTGGTTAATGGGACGTAATGCACCTGGGCTGTATCCATGTCTTGTAGTTGATGGTAGGTCCATTGGTCATAAATAAACTTAGGGTGTCCGTAGGCTGGTCCTCACATGGTGGAAGACCCAAGTGGTCCTTGGGACATAATGCACCTAGTTTTCTCCTGGGTTGTATCCACATGTTTGGAGACGAACACTGACCATGACAGACGTAATTCACCTTGGGTGCTCCTGGGATGTACCCACTGGGTGGGAGACGTAGGTATTCTATTGGAAATGAGGTGTGCACTTGGGATTATCTTTGTATGATGATGAGCTGATTTGGATACGATGAGATGATAGTATGAGACGTACTTGATTGTTATGGCAATGTAATGTGTGGTCCTGGGATGTACCTACTTGATGGATTGCTCGTATATATGATTAATACCTAATAGGCCTACATCCAGTATGAAAAAGGGATGGTTCTATAGAACTTCTCATGACGGACAGGTTCAAGAGATGTCACCAGTCAATGATCTACGAGATGAGGATTGTTGCAGTAGTGATGATGATGATCCAGTGTTGACGATGATGTTCCAACATTGATGATGATCTAATGACGATGACGATGTCCATATTTTGTGTCCAGAGTGATGATGACTGTGTCGAGAGAATACCTTCCTAGTTAAGAGGGAGTGTTGTTGTAAATGTAACTTCAGAATATATTCATTTTGTATTTTATATTTGTATTATTATTGTATTTTATTTGTACCTCTGACGTAGATCATTTTCCTCCATTTGGGGATGTCATAATTATGTTTGGTCATGCAAGATTTTTGTGGTAAAACCTCCATTGTAAGTTGGGGCATTACATCCCCAAAGGTCAAATGCAAATTATATTTTGAGTCTCCCTAGGAGAGTTCGGCCCATTTCGGTAAGAGAGGTTAGCCCCATTAGGAAGTTAAGGAAGTCAAACATAAATTAAATTAGAGGCTTTCTCTCTCATTTGGACACACCACTCACTCAACCAAGTTCGCATAAGGAGATAGAGAAGACAAGTTCGCTGGAGGAGAAAGAGAGAGAGCTAGAGAGTACATTTTATATTTTGGTTTTCTATGTTGCTTGATATTGTACTAGTGACAAATCTATTTCTGAGGATGTTGCAGGGTTTTCTCCTTTATGGTTTCCCCGAGGAAAACTATTGTGTCTATTGTGTTTTGTTGTGCTTGTCTATCTTTTAGTTAAATATCTAATTAAATTGAATTATAGTGAAAACTATAACTTAGATATCTTACAAAACATTTCAAAACTTAAATTGAATTTCCATGTAAGAGAAAAAAAATTATGTTTACTAAATACCACTTTTATACCGCCCAAATCCCTATAAAACCCCCATATCCTATAGTCTCCCCCCCAATACAATATATTGACATTATTCTTCATAATTAAAATCCCCCACTTGAAGAATGAACGTGATAAGATAAATTGGTTAACAAGGTGAGTCCTGTGGGTGTCAATCTAAGAGTAGAAATTAATAAAAGTTAATGACATTTTAAACATAAGGCTTTTGAATTTGTTATTAGTTTCAATTAATATGAATTAGTCACAAAACTCAATGAATATGAGTTGAATATTAACAATGATATTTTTACTTCAAGTTGAATCTCATTGGGGTGCATAGCAACAATAGATATAGGTAAGTTCAAAGATGAGATCATCCCATTGCTAAATCTAAGATATGAAACACCCACATTTTCACAATCAACAAATGTTGTGAAGATGGAGAGGAGTTGTGATGGTGGTTAATGTGTTTTCTTTTTTTTGCTATGTGTTGAAGATTGTTGATCCTAAAAATGGAGATGAGATGAGAACCCCATGAGGATTTCTATTGATTATGGAAGTTGGCCTACATCTTCTCTCTCTGATTTAGCGAAACTGAAATTTACATTCAAGAAGGGTGGCAACACCACTTCTAATATAGAGTTTCTTTGGAAACTATGTGTTGGGCATGGTTCTTAAGTTGACATTAAAAGTATAAATACCATAAAAGAGTTATAACATAATATATTTAATAAATATTATAGGATTTTTTTCCATTGTAAATTAATTGATGTTGAATATTGAATTTGTCAATTATCTAAAAGCGTTCATGCAATATTACATGGGAAACTCAATCCAAGTAAGTGATGGATTTGGTGTTTTATTTCCAACAAAGAGAGAAATGGATATGCCAAAGGGTTTTCCTATTTTAGGTGTATTCAAGTGAACATTGAATGTATTTTGAATTTTTATGGCTTATGAAATTTTCCGTAGCATGGTTACTTAGAAGAAAAATAATAATGGTCATTTAAAACAAATTAATCTAAACTCTTATTTGAATTATTGTGAGTGAGGAAAAAAATATGGATATGATTTGAGATGCTACTTTATGGAGGCTCATAGCATATAAAATGTAAACTAGCATGGATCCATTGTAATATTAGAACTATTAAGTATTGATAGGGACAAAAGAGATTTAGTTGTGGACCTCTTCGCACTTAGTATATTTGGAGTTAAGATCAATTATAAGCTAGTGTGTCTAGTTAGCTTTATTTTAGGTTCATAAAGGCCTTTCCTAAAAAATAGCATGATGTAAATGGGTATCTGCCCCAACTTGTACTATAAAGCACAATGCTTTTCTTGTCATGACTTGTGTAACATCAATACATGATTTTTTTATGTTATACAAGTATGATTTGAATGCTAACTTTTATTCAAAATGTTTTTGCACGACAACATTATGCCCTTGTCATAGTGGAATTTTGATGGAAACATTGAGTATCCATAACTTGTAGCTATATTTCCTAGTGAAAAAGGATTATGTTTCAATACTAAACCCTATACCTACATTGTCATGCATCACGAGCACTATCTTCTATTATAGAAGAAATCTCAAACTTTGGAGTTTTCCTTTTAATTCAATCAAGATTTTCATGCATCACTTGAATCTTACCAAAAGGTAGCTTTACATGTAGGGCTTGAGGCTCAATAGTAAATGTTTTTTCCATTTAAAAAAATTATTAAATGCATACATTGTTTAAAATATCATAGAATTCCCAAGTTGTCCAATGCGACTTATATTCAATAGGAATCATAAAATGTTTTGCTTGTGTGCATAATAATGAATTATATTGTTGCATGTTACTTAGTAAACCTTCAAGCATTCCTATTTCCTCTTAATTGTACAATTTTCTTTAACTCTTCAATAAGTTGTTGTGTTTTTTATCTTTATTGACTTTATTTGGAGTATATATGTTCCTGTAATGTGGGTGGCACACAAGAAATTATAATTTATGAAAGTATTGTATCTCATTTCATTATCCTAGGGGTATAAATATAGAGGGATGTTAAAAATGGTTAAACAAAACTAGATATCTACTATATCTAGTGAAAATAAAGGTTCTTCTAATTGGAAAGATGTACTAAGAGGGAAGTTCAACATTAAAATTTTGTTGTAAATTTTCTAATATCTAATGAAATTAAAGATATTATTTAATATCATGTGAACCCACATGCTATGTCACATGTTCCTTGAGTGAAACCTCTAATTTTCAATCACTTGTGATTTATGTCAGCGATTAATACATGGACGTGTATTTTCGTTTCAATTAAATCATAGGCTATAAACGTTTGTCTTTATTATTGTCGGTCATTAATTAAAATGTAAAAAAAATAAAATGTAATGGAAAGTATTTAATGAAAAGTAAGAAAGTAAAATATAATGAAAAGTAAAAAAGTAAAATGTATTGTCGGCCATTAATTTAAATGTAAAAAAAGTAAAATTATGGAAAGTATTTAAAAAAAATCCATGTCGGCTCATAGAATAAAATATTATGAAAAGTAATTATAGATGTTCCTTTATAAAATAAAAAATTAAAACTTAAACCTGGATTTATCAATGAAGAGAGATTAAATTTATTGAGTTTAAATTTAAAAAAGGAAATACACCTCAAGAAATTGAATCCCTTTCAATACGGATTTAAGATGGATCTATGCTGGTAGTCTCTACATATAGAAAACTATTTTTAATCAGTTTTACATCTGTGCTGGGAACTTGCCCTTTTCTTATCAGCTTCGTTTCAATTTTGAAACAATCTTCAATTCAATTACCAGGTCGGACATAGACAGTGATTTACAGAATGGCCGGAGGAACGCCCTTGTTTCCGGATTTGGGAAAGCACTGCAGCCAAGAGTCTTGCAATCAACTGGATTTCCTGCCTTTCCGATGCCATGGCTGCGACAAATTCTTTTGCGGGGAGCATCGTACTTACATCAATCACGAGTGCCCTGTCGGCAATATCCGCAACCGTGTGGTTCATATCTGCCCCACCTGTTCCTCTTCTGTATTGCAACTTCTGAATGAGGACGCTTCCGTCACCCTCCGCAGGCACTCCCAGTCGGGCAACTGTGATCCGAAAAATAAGGCGAAGAAGACAGCGACATGCCCAGTTAAACGCTGCAAAGAAATGCTCACCTTCGTGAATTCCCTTGTCTGCAAGTCCTGCGGTCTAAAGACGTGCTTGAAGCATCGCTTTCCTTCGGAACACAAGTGCCCTAGCGACCGCGACCGCGTGGTTCACATCTGTCCGACCTGTTCTTCTTCTGTATTGCAAGTTTTGAATGAGGACGCTTCCCTCACCCTCCGCAGGCACGCTGAGTCCGGCAACTGTAATCCGAAGAATAGGTCGAAGGCACCGTGTTGCCCAGTTAAACGCTGCAAAGAAATATTCAACCTCGTGAATTCGATTGTCTGCAAATCTTGCGGTCTAAAGACGTGCCTGAAGCATCGCTTTCCCTGGGCTCACTCCTGCTGCAGCGGCAGCCAGATAACGAATGCCAAACCGAATGATAAAACTTCGTATCGTGACGACCCCTGCGGCCACAGCGGCAGTGACAGCGGTATTCAGAGGACGAATGATAATTCCAATGCCAAAACCAATGATACAACTTCGGATCGTGATCCTTCCCGAAACAACCGCCGCCGCCGTAGAAAGAATAGAAAGTAGAGGTTACTTCCATAATAGAAATTATATTGGAAACAGCTTCTTTTAACATATTGTCCATGAGCCCTTGTGTATGGTTATCTACACATGCTGCAAGGACAATTAGGGATGTTTGAAGGAACTATATGGCAATGCTAGGTCTCACCAATCTTCGCAGGCCAGTTGCAGAAATCACAAATAAGTAAATCATTTTAGTGTCTGAGTTGAAGGATTTAAAAATGATCATTGAGTTTAAAAATGATCCAAACATTTGAATGGCTTTTTGTCACTTTTAGGGTTTGGTTAGTTCAGTGGTCTTATTTTCCCTCCATTTTCAGCTTCAACCAATGTTTGTGAATGCTATATGTACAAGATGGATTGGATTTGAGTTTGTGGGTGGGCTTTTTGGCGCTTGGTTAATGTAAAGATTCAAAGAATCATGGAGAAAATCGGTGAATACTATAACAAAGGATAAGGATGGGGATGAGTTAAACATGCATGGTTTCTAAATCCATACTTAGCGAAACCTTTTTTTGATGAATTCTGTACATTAAGAAATGTCTATTTTCGTTTTGAGGCATTTACCAGTTCTATGTCTATTTTCGTTTTGAGGCATTTACCAGTTCCATTATGTTCTAACTAAGGAAAATTGGTAGATGGATTGGATTATATTCTAAATCTAAGGAAAATTGTGAGATGGATTGGATTTTATTGATATGTTTTCACTGACGTTTCAACTTTATTGTTTGAATTTGTTGCTGCTTGCTTAGATCGATATTGTAGAAGCACTAATCCTTGTCACACTACTAACATATTATTTTACTTGATTCTTCGCAATAAGAGGATATATAAATAAAGAGCAGGTGCATTTAAATAGTGAACCTAATTATGAGCATTTGCGTTTAAATAATGAAGTAAATAAAAGTATTCAAAGTATGTATATCAGAGAAACATAAGCATACTCCATCAACCATATTTCTCTTCTTAGTTATAAATATGTCACTACTGTAATCATGCCTAAGACACAGTCACTCTTTTAACATGCCTTGTCAATATAATTAATTATTTCAAGCTGACTTTGTCTTAGAAATGACTTACCTTCTTTGACTGCATTCATAAAAGCAATTCTTAATAAGCTTGATACAAACAACAAAAGCAAATACATGATTCAATGTCTCACACAACATTTTTTTTTTCAAAGAACGTCTAACAAAACGTATATCTACTTAATGATTATGATAATAGTTGTTGCAATTACATGATTCAATGTCTCACACAACATTTTTTTTTTCATAGAATGTCTAACAAAACGTATATCCACTTAATGATTATGATAATAGTTGTTTTAGATCAACATTTATCAACCTAATATAAAAGAATTTGAGAACCCTTGATAGAAGTAAACAAAATGTGAAAAATACACTTAGGAATTCCCTATACGTGTGCATTCGCTTGACTTGCCACAACTTTTACACGTTTTCATTAGGTCATGGCAGAAAACATAGAAGTTTGGTTTAATTTCGTTCACCTCATTTCGTCGAAGTCTCTCTACTGTGTTATTTAATTTTTTTTAATATAGCATGAGCATTAGGAGGATGATTGATTGTGACATTTCCTTTTTTAGGTCTTTCAAGGCTAATGAATTCTAACAAAAGATTGTAGAGAAATTGGGAGATTTGATATATCTGGAATTCCTCCATCTCCAACTTTTGGTTCTATTTCTTTACACATGCATACTTTATCTAACATTTATAGTTTAATCAATGGAGTCTAGTGGATTGGAGGGTTGAGTATGTAGGGCAGTTCCACAAATTGAAGTCACTTTTGAAGTGGATTCCAACCATATCTTGAATGTTAAAGTAGAGGACAGGGGCACTGGAAAATCTAAAAAGATCACCATAACAAATGAAAAAGGAAGATTCATCTAAGCTAAAATTGATAGATTGGTGAAAGAAGTAGAGTTCTCAAAGGAGGAAAAAAAGGGAAAGGAATGAGTTAATTCCCATAACTATTTGGAAATCTATGTTTATAACATGAAAAACATAATTAACGATAAGGACAAGCTTGCAAACAAAATTGATGTAGATGAAAAGGAGAAAATAGATGAAGCATTGAAGGCCCTCAAATGGATGGATCGGAAAACCAATCAGTCGACAAGCAATATTACGAGGAGAAGCTCAAGGAAGTATAATTGGTTTGTAGGCTTATTGTGACCAAAATATATTAACAATTAGGAGGATAGAGTGAGCATGATAAATTCAATGAGGAACTTTAAATGGGTGTTAAAAACTAGTTAAATTTTGTGACAAAAATAAGAAAATTCCCCTTGGTACGATCTCCATCATAGGTCATCTTTTTTCCCTAACCATTCCCAACCAATTACTGTGGTGGCCAAGAAATACATCATTGAATCAAAATATTTTCTACCTCCTAATCATATCGATTGGTTTAAAAACCCCATTGTGGCCCCTGATGCCTTTGAAGATGGTAACCTATCCAACATTTCTCCAACAATCCAAGTCGACATTTAGATCACACTAGGAGAAATCAAAACCATCTTAATATGTGCATCGTGCTCTTTGTAAGAAGTCATTGACTTCACCTCTCTCTTCAAATAATTTCAATATATATTCAGATGGTCATATGAATAAATGATTGGATTAGACCCTTCAATTTTAGAACATCATATCGACACATGGGAAGATGCACCCCCAGTCAGATAGATAGAAATAGTGACCTTTCCACCTCTCTAAATCCCAAGCTATCAATTCTTAGATAAAAAACTCCCTCACAAAGTATTTATATTCCTCGTTGTTTATACATCATGAGTTTCTAATCCTGTCCCCATAAACAAAAATCAAGGCAACATTTGAGTCTGCACAGATTTCTGTGATCTCAACCTAACATGCCCCAAGGATATTTACCCCACCCCATTCATCGACCAGATCGTCAATTCATGTGCGGGTAGTGAAATGTTGTCCTCTATGGATGGATTTTTTAGTTATAACCAAATAGAAATCCTCCCTTAAGATGAATACAAAATTACATTTACAACACCTTGGGGCACCTTTTCCTATAGCGTTATTCCTTTTAGGGTTACAGAATGTTGGAGCCATATTCCAAAGAGTTATGGCATATTTTTTCAATGACCCGACACATATCATCTTGGCTTTCCTTGATGATATCATCGCAAATATAAATAATTATTTTATCACCTCGAAAAACCTATGCACCATCTTCACATGATGTTGCAAGTACAATATACAATTAAATCCCCTAAAATGCATGTCCTATGTCACTACAAGACGTTTATTAGGATTCATCGTTTCAAAAGAAGTGATCTCCATAGGCCCATCCAAACTCCAATCCATGATTTACTTACCTATCCCATGAACACGATGCCAGCTACAAAGCATCTAGGGAAAGGTCAATTTCCTCCGCCACTTCGTCCCTGATCATGCCACTTAGGAACAATATTTTCGGTGTTTTCTTCGCAAAGAAATCCCTTTTCATTGGGATTATCAAGCCCAAATATATTTCAAGGCACTGAAGAAAGCATTGGATTCTACACCCCTCATCTCTCCACTAGACTTTATCCAAGATTTTATCCTTTATATTTTTGCATCGTCTTCCATAGTCCCAAGCATCTCGCTCCAACACGATGAACATCACACTAAAAATTCCATTTACTAAATAAGCAAAATGTTGACCGGACTAGCACTCAACTATACTCATGATGAGAAGCTTGCATTAGCCGTGATCCTCTTAGTACAGAAATTGTGCTATTGCATCTTACTCCACAAAACATTAGTTATCACAGACTCTAAACCAATGCAATACATACTTAGCAACCAGCTCATTCATGGTAAATTTACACATTGGGCCATTATTCTCCAAGAATTCAACATCAATTTTTTTATTCATAAAAGAAAAAAATCCCTTGTCCCTAGTCAAGCTCCTCACGACCTCCGAGCCACTAACCTAGGAGAAAAAGTGAATGACCAATTAATCGATGAACATATTTCCCTCATTGCAAGTGATGATCCATGGTATGGTGATATCTTGACATATCTTCGAACTTAGAAATTTTCCCCTCACTTATATCGTGATGATTTCTAGTGCATCTTCCATCAAGCTCAAATATATCTCCTCCTAAAAGATGTCTTGTATTGTCACAGGGTAGACACCATACTATGATGTTGCTTGACCCATCAGGAATCGTAACAAGTCCTTGATGATTGTCATAGCACGACATGCAGTGGCCATCTCTCAAGGCTAGAAACTAACCAAAAAATACCGAGCAAGCTATTTTTGGCTGTGACTATTTAAATATTGTGTTTATGTTGTTAAAAGATGTGCCAACTGCTAGGTGTTTTCTTGTAAGATATGGGATCCCTCCACCCCTCTCCATCTAGTAATCATTGCTAGTCTATTTTGAAAATGAGCAATTGATTTCATGGAGTGTCTCTCAGCATTAGTGCAGGGTCACAAATATATCATAGTGGTCATCCACTACTTCACTAAGTGAGATAAATCAATGCCCACATTTGATTGCTCATGGACCACCACTATCTGATTCTTCTTTAATCATGTCATTTCACAATTTGAAGTCCCAAAGGAGTTGGTTTCTGATAATATCACCCACTTCCATAATCATACTTTTGAGGAGCAGTCACTTTTGTTAGGATTCAAGCTTGAATTCTCACCATCTTACTATACTCAAGCTAATGGTGAATTCGAAGCCATACACAAATTTCTTAAAACCATGCTTCAACACATAGTGAACAATAACAAATTCAATTGGAATTATATGCTTAGCCCTGCTTTATCGACATACCAAACTTCGACTAAAATGGCCATAGGATTTATACCCAATTTCAACTTGTACATGGAGTAGAAGTCGTATTACCCATTGAGTTCCAAATACCTACACTCTAATTAATTGTGGAGTTGTCAGTCGATACTATGGGCCTTGAGCAATAGTTGTTTACTTTGGAACACTTAGATGAAGAAAGAAGGGACTCTATCCAATAGAATTAGGTAATGAAATTGTGCTCAAAATCACACTATGACCGTGAAGTCTGACCTCGCACATTTAACAAGGGAAACTTTTTCCTAGTCTTCAACACTAAAGAGGACACCAAACCTAGACCATAGAAATTTGTATATAAATAGACATGGCCATATGTTTTCAAGCAATTCCTACCCAAGGGGGCATATAGAATAATAGATCCGGAAGGAATCACCCTCAATAAGCTCGTCAACTGGTTATACCTCAAACATTTATTTCCCTTATTCACATGCACCCCTCACGTGCGCTAGGTTGTTGATTATTATTTCTACATTCTCAATACCTTCCACATGCTCTATTTTACACTTGTTTATCTACGTCATGTGTGCAGAAAAATGACCAACAAAATCGTAGACTTCATCCATTTATGGCGTAGGACTTGTATCACATGTATCATCTCGAAATTGGTGTATAGGGAATGTCTTCCATTTGCTTACATTGCATTTACCAATATTCTAGTTGATAATCATAGGATCCTTATTCTCAATAATGATGTGCCATCAATGTCACTACTGAGGATATCATGCTTCCCCCATGGGTGTGCACACCATTGCATCCTTGTCATAGCTTGGAGCCCATGATGATGAATCCCCACAATCCTGAGGAATCAGATCCATATTGAAAAGATCAACCCATAGTTTATCATTTTATAGATGCACATTTACTCCCCCACCTCCAGACGTCGATGCCATCAAATTCCTCAACATATGTTACAAGAAATAAATCATGTTTGACCACTCATAGATCCATGAGAAAACTATCATTTGTAATCTTCTTCATATAATCACCCCCACAAAGACACCAATGGGGTCCCCACCCTCCAAAGCAACCAATTATGTTCAATTATTCGCATAGGAACAACCTGCATAGCATTTATTCACGGGGCACCCATTTTTTCATTTTTCAAGCAACCCTCACATCATATGGAAAAGGTTCCCTGAGCCACTCGAAGCCATGGTAACTTCACCCACCATCAAATTAATTCCCTAATTCACCCCAAACCGTGGGAATCCCACCCATCATCAAATTGGTCCCCTAACATTGTCAAAATTATGGGGACCCCACCAACTACTCTTTATGTACAAACAATTCCCCAATCCAATCAACATTATGGGAACATCACTATTATTTTTCATAGAAACCCCTAGTCACCTTTGATCGATGTTGTTAAGTGTCCCTACCCCCAACATTGTATGTTTTGTTAGTCACCATCACCCTCAATGTCATGTTTCCAGCAAAGCTCTTCATCTGCATTTGGTATCCCTTCATTACACTTTGTTCCTTATTTGAATAATGTTGTCATCAATTACTTCCCAAGTTGACATCGATCAAAAGGAAATTATGAGTCCCATGCTTATCATCTATTCTTGTTCCAGGTTTATCATTCTTCTAGTTGGTTACAAAAAAAGCTTGGTTCTCAGAATAAGGCCCTCATCTTATCATGTACTTCAACTCTCATCGACATCAAGTCACCATATTCCGAGAGTTACAGTAGTTGCAGTTGTACTTTGGGTTTCCTTTCAATCAACTGAAGGGATCACCTTGAACTATGCAAGGAGAGTCATTAGTGCTCCCTAACTTCGTGGTATCTCCTATGCTCGACGTCAACACATTTATTGCATCAAGGAAATTTGTATGTTTCGAAGGTAGGAATGTTCACATTTACAAATCATGGTAGTAGAAATACAATGAATTTAACCATGCAACAACTTCACCATTATTTCGGTCCCCCAACCCCATGGGATTCTCATCATCGTTATCAGTAGTTCTGCTTTTTCGTCACATGTAACATCATTTCCAAGTTCTATTACTCTCACAGGGATTTAGTCCACCTTCGTCCATGTACCATTAGTATTATGACTTCACCTCTCAGTATTCTCTCATTGCAGTCATCTTGACAACTTTTCATGAGCATGGTTATGCCTTCCTAATTTGTATTAAACACTATTCTTTTTTACAGCTTCACTAATTGTCACTATAAATGTTACCCCAAGGTAGAATTCCATCCACACTCACTTAATAACTTCCAAGAACATGGGAAAACACAAAAAGAAATGATGATGCATTATCGACTCTATAGTACCGTTAGAACCTCACACATCAGGGGGCATCTTTTAACACCTAAATTTCACACACATGAGACATTTTGGTTAATATATAGTGATGAGTCATCAACATACACCATGCATCCCACCGAAGACATTCTTATAAAATCCGAAAAGCAACATGAGTCCAAGGATGCAAAAAATAGCTAAAAAAAGAGGTAGCTCTGTTGCTCCCATGATATCCCGCTCTATAGTGCATATTATCACTATTGTTCCCAAAGTGCGTATTTTCCTTCAAAATCCACGCAATTGTCAAAAAGTACCAAACCCACCCATGATTCATTGAAGGATCATGAAATCCCCATCACCTCCAAGAATTCGAATTTGGATCCTCATGTACTTGGGATCATTTAATGGACCCCCTTTATGTACTTTGGATATAGATCATGGAATCAATGAGCCCATATTTGGATCTAGTTATTTCATGGCCACCCCTTGGACTATAAAAGGAATTCATGGGCATGCATCTAGTAATGAGAAGTTAGAGCAAGTTTATGTTGTTGGAATTGTGTTGGAACTTCTTCCACCACTTCCCACACCTACTAGCATTTTTCAATCTCCCTTGCCACCTTCCTCCAAGGGGGAAGTGTTTCTCCCATTGTTCTTTAAAGTTATTTAGCATTTAGTGTTGACAAAAAGGACCTCCCTAAGGGATATTATTGGCTTTCCTTGAATCCCAAACCTCCTAGGTGACACTACATGTAACAAATTGATACTACATGTAACAGATTGACACTACATGTTATTCTCTCAGTTAAGATCCTAGATTAGATTGTAAATTCTGAAAAACTAACATGGTATCAGAGCTAGCTTGAAAGAAGGCATGGTATGACATTTATGACACTTGTTGCACTTGTGAAGCTAGGGCTTGATATAGAAAAAACCATTCATCGTAGAGCTTTCGATATAAATTAAGTTTGGAAAAGTTTCAAGATCTGAAAATATTACAGGTCGAATATAAGATCCCCATGTACCTTGTGTCTGAAGGAGAGCCTCTAATTCGTTGTACTTTTAGAATTATGATCTGTACAATATAGGGTTTTTGCCTCTTCCAATTCTCAGTCATAAACAGGTGACCTAGGAAAAAAGATCCTAACTTGGGCTAGGAAGATCCAAATGAAATTTCGTAAAATGTGGCAAGTAGGGAATGGACTGTACTTTAATAGGTCCGCTTTTCAGAGGCCAAAATTGAACCAGTGACACGTAGCACTCCGTACAAGTTCGCTCTCCTGTTTTATCCCATAAACAGGTCACGTTGGAACACTTGGAATAACTCTCTCTCAGAGAATCCATTTGAGGTCAAACATGTGGGGTTTGAAAGATAACAGGTCAGGCTACCACAAGCATAATGTTTGGACCATGTAGATGTGAAATTTAGGAGTTACATCAGAAACAATCAGGTGCATATTTCTGTCAAAACATAATTGGATTTTGAGCACCTTCATTCATGGCTCCGAGAATTTAGGGTTTCGGAGAATGTTGGAATTTTTTGTATCAGAGACCATGGATAGATGCTCCTCATCAAAATCAAAATTTAGAGACTAAGATCAATTTTTTTGGTTGGACAGAAGGTTGGGTTTGATCAAACCCTAGTTCGGGACTTTGATCGGAAAGGTGAAAAATTAGGGCTTCTACAAAAATGAGAATTTTTAAATTTGTGAACATAGCTAGAAGCTCCTTGGAAAAATCAAATTTTAGAGCTTTGGATCAAACTATTTGGTTGGGTGAAGCTCTGGGAAACTCAAACCCTAATTCAAGGTCCTCCCGAGTGAATCCGAAAATCTAAAAGGAAATTTTGAGGGGTGAAACTTTGCAGTTTTCAAATTCCGAGTATACCAACTTGACTAGCTCAGAAAGTTTCATTTTTCTATCCTTTCAGAAGTTTGAAATTCAAAGTTTGAATTTTTAGGGTTTCTCTGACAAAGCCTAATCCAACTCTAGATCCAGTTTGAATTTTTAGGGTTTCTCTGACAAAGCCTAATCCAACTCTAGATCCAGTTTCTGCAAATCAACTGGATTGGGTTAATCCTAGAAAAGAATGGATTGGTCACCTGCATAAGTGAAGAAGTTTCAGTTTCAGAGGGAGATGAGGCTAAGAAGATTACAAGCAAACTTGATAGGTATGACTTACGGGTATGTTTCAAAATTTGTTGATGATTAAGTTTATGATATGTTTGTCTTCATTAAGATTAGTAGAATCTTGATTAATTTTAGACTTGTCGTATCACCTTAATAAAAATATGAATGCATGATAGAAGATATTCATTGATTAGGGTTTTGACACTTATGATTGTACTAATGCATTGTGGTGTCGTATGAAGTTGATGTTGTCCGCTAACATGAAAGGTACATCAAGAAAGACAAATCATGTTCTAGTTCAAGAACATATGACCATGGTGAAATGAAGACAAAGATTCATCCATTTTCATGGATCACATAGAAGATCTACTTACGAGGTATATATAACTTGGTTCTATAATGGTTAACCTATGAGATATGCAGGTTACTAGCACAAGTCATTGAAGAGAACAAGAAGACATTATGCGGGTATGTTAGACATAACTAGCTAGCATGCTAATCTAGGTATGTTTTTCCTATATCAAGTTAGAATCCTACCTTGTGTTGGGATCTCTTATATAAGTATACATGGAATGATTGATAATGATTATTTATGAAGTTAGAAATTTATGTAATTAAGGGTTTATGCATATTATGTCCCTTACCTTAATTGATGATATGACTAACCAGAAGAGTCCTATGGTCAAAAAAGAATATGCATGAGTAAAAGAAGTCTTCCCTGAAACCTTGAATACCAATGCTTATTATCTGTGTTTGAAATGATCATGACTATACATGTTTAAGATTATTTTTTTGTGATAGTATACTAATGAATGTATGATTATGTATGAGATCTTGAAGACGACTCCATGATGATACTAGTGTACACTTAAGCATGCATAGTGGTCAAGTATGGATATAAGCTCAAAGACAGGTAATAACGCTTATTTAATTAAATTTGGACAAATTAGGCAAATTTTGGACTAAGAATGTGTGAATTTAGACTCTGAAAGTGTCAATATCAACCTTTCTAAACTGAAAAAACAACTTTTGAAAGTGGCAATATTGGATTTGAAAAGTGTGTTTTTCCATTCGAATAGTGTGTTTTCTGCCTACTTATGAACCTTAAAATTGCAGTTTTTTTGTTATGAAACTATGAATTTCAATTCAAAATAAGTGAATTTCAAATCAGAAAATGCAAATTTTGATTTGAAAAGTGTGAATTTAAAATATAAAAATGCAAATTTTGATTTGAAAAGTGTGAATTTCAAATAAAAAAATGCCAATTTTGATTTGAAATGTGTGAATTTAAAATCAAAAATTTCAATTTCGGATTTGAAAAGTGTGAATTTCAAATAAAAAAACTGCAATTTTTTATTTGAAAATTGCAATTTTCATTTGTAAATGTTCAAAATTTTAATGTGAAAAAATCAATGTTTAAAATATCCAGTCATTGTTACAATAACAAGTCAATCCGCTAAGTTATAACATATAAAAATAGTTTGTCCCGACTTCTATTTTCCGATAAGAAGGATCGTCCGCCCCTTCTTTTCGTAGTTAATTCTGAAAACATTTATCCAACAATTCAGCTATATCCATAATGGAGAACACAGGAAGGATTGACCGACCCTTCTTGTAGTGTCGATCTATTATGAAAATCATATTGGGAATAAGAAGGGTCGGTCGACCCTTCAATTTCGAGGAAATTGTTAAACTAGAACACCTTGGAATTTATAACATATAAAAATAGTTTGTCCCGACTTCCGTTTTTCGACAAGAAGGATCGGTCGCCCCTTCTTTTCGTAGTTAATTATGAAAACCTTTATCCAAGAATTCAGCTATATCCATAATGGAGAACACAAGAACGATCGGCCGACCCTTCTTGCAGTGTCTAAATATTATGAAGAGAATATTGATAATAAGAAGGGTCGGCTGCCCCTTCTTTTCGTAGTTAATTGTCAAAATATTTATCCATCAATTGAACTATAGCCATAATGAATAATACACGAAGGATCAACCGACCCTTCTTGCAGTGTCGAACTATTATGAAAAGAATATTAGGAATAAGAAGGGTCGGTCGATCCTTCATTTAGGAGGGAATTTTAGCAATATAACACCTTGGAGAAAGAGCGGTCGCTCTTTCTCCGAAAATATTTCTACTTGCCAGCAAAGTCTTTAAAGCAAAACTTCTATAAATGTTGCGACACGTGGAATGCTTATATTGTGACACGTGGCATATTTGATTTTTAAAATTAGTTTAAAGATTCTTTAAACGAATATTAAGGATATTAATGGTACCATTTAACGTTTGGGGACCATTTTAAGCTCCTGCATTTTATGAACCAACAACGAGGATGTTATATGACCGAGGTCGAAATGAGAAGTATAGCTTGCAGTTTGTGGAGAAATGAAAAGTAGTTGGAGATGAATATGGTGTAAGGAATTTATTGTTGAGTTGTTGAGTAGAAGTTCCTTAACGAAGTTTAAAACTGATACACTCCAAATCAATTTTAAACTGATAATAGTTGAGCTGCCCCATTATTCCTCGAGAATGGGGCAACTCCCCAGTAGACAGAGCAGAGAGAATGGGGAAGCTCCCTAGTAGACAGAGCAGAGATACTAGGGCATCTACCTAGTAGACATGGAGCTGCCCCAAGGTGAGGGCTGCTTTGAATGCGTAGAGGGCCGAGGTACCAGAGTTGCAGCTAGCTAGCCGGTGAAGGGACTTGCGAGCAAAGAATGGAGAAGGAGCCATAAAGCCGCACATGTGAGGGCAGGAAAGTGGAAGCAAGGGAGGTGGTATATTGCATGGGGCACACGTGCCATGTTACGGGTGCCTGGGTCGAGGCTCCTCCTGCACGTGCCCTCCTCGTGTTCGACACGTGGCCCCTTGTATAATGGTGACGCCTGCATCCAGGGTTAATATATGGTATACTTGATTCACATAAACAATTTTGTTTCTTGAAAAAAATCATGGGAAGTAATTGCATAATTTAATATATGGTATACTTGATTCACATAGGCTGAAACTTACAGCGAATATTATTCATCCTACTGTAGGCCATTTAATGCGCTGGCAGCAGGCATGTTCGCCGTTGGATTTTCAAGGAATCGATTGGAGTGATACGTGTACGATTAATCCAGCAAAATATTTTTAATCCATCAACATAGTGACTACTCACTATATATAGGCTAACCATGCCCCATATCATAGCAAATTGAAATCGTCCGGGAAGCCATGGAATTTTCTTTTACTTCCTCTATTGTCTTATGAGAAATGCTTGAGTCTTATGATCGCTCCCCAGTTCTCCTCATGATATATGAGTTTTTACCGCCAACTTTTTCGTTTAATTATTGCCCGTAGTTGATTATAAGTTTTTCCCACGAACCTTTTCGTTTAATTATTGCCCGTAGTTGATTATAAGTTTTTCCCATGAATGATGGAGCATTTCATTTAATTATCTATCTTGACGACTACTGCAACTGTTGACGACCGCATGTGACGACGGCTCCATCCCATCCTTACATCCATCTATCGTAGATCTATCTCACCGGTCACGTTGTCAGGTTGAATTATTACGCATCGTCACATGTATTGGTCACATGTATTGTTCTTATTGCCCATAGTTGATTATAACTTTTTCCTGCGAACGATGGAGCATTTTTCAGACCTCTGTTAGAAAATGACAGCTCCATTCCGTCCATATATCCATCAATAGCAGACCTACCAATATCTTCAGGTCATGTTGTCAGATGCCTAACATTTCAAGATGAGGAGTTCTGTGTACAAATGATGGTTCCTAATAGAGATGCAATGGGTTGCTTCACAACTACGTTAAGCTTTTCGTTTAATTTATTGCCCGTAGTTGATATATGGGCATTTTGAGCCAAGTCCCAATACATGGATTTGTCATTAAACGAAAAGCTTAATGTAGTTGTGAAGCAACCCATTTCATCTCTGTTAAGAACCATCATTTGTACACAAAAGTGCTGATCTTGGAATGATAGGCATTTGACAATATGATCGGAAGAGATTGGTAGGTCTACCATTGATGGATATATGGATGGAATGGAGCCGTCGCTTTCTAACAGAGGATCTGAATTCGCCCGCAAAACTTATAATCACTGAAATCCAACAAGAATATGCAACTATGGAACAATACATGTGACGACGCACAATAATTCGACCTGAAACCATGACCGGTGAGATAGATATACGATAGATGGATGTAAGGATGGGATGGAGCTATCGTCACATGCGGTCGTCAACAGTTGCAACAGTCGTCGAATGTTGTTTTAGTACCAGACCATGCTGTCAACTTCTTCTTACTGTGCAAGCAGAAGGTAGAAGGACTGTGCTTTCATAGTCAGCAACGTTTTGTTCATTCAGCTCCAGTTATTTTATGATTTCTTCAGGATGAAGAAATAGATTGTTCGTAGGGGATATGTTGGAGGATCTTAGGTTGGCCACCCGACTAGGTCCTCCGTTCGACCACTTTAGAGAACATGTCAAACTGTCGTGTCGATCAATGTTAAATTGTAATTAGCATTATAGTGTGTCTGGGAAGGCATGCACGAGTTGCTTGTTTTTGAAATTATACATGGAATGTGTTGAATATAATTGTACCACTGATCAAAAAACTATTCAGTAATGATAGTCTATAAATTTCCTTCCTTTCTCTGTTGATTTTTATTTCCCACAATGACAGTCTGTAAATTTCCTTCCTTTCTTTGTTAATTATTATTTGCAGTAAATTATGTGTGTCTGTAAATTTTCTTCCTTTCTCTGTTAATTGTTATTTCCAGTAGATATTTGCCATTGTGTTATTCTTCATGCTTGGATGAAAGTAATATTAAATCAGAATTCATATGTTTATGCCCTGGTTTACCGCATCTAAGTATTCACCAATCTTATGCTAAAATTGATATTGGATTCATTTATTACCAATGCCCAATATTAATGGAGAACACAAGAAGGATCGACCAACCCTTATTGCAGTGTTTAACTATTATGAAAACAATACTGGGAATAACCAGGGTCGGTCGAACATATAAAAATAGTTTGTCCCGACTTCCGTTTTCCAACAAGAAGGATCGGCCGCCCCTTCTTTTTGTAGTTAACTGTGAAAACCTTTATCCAACAATTTAGATATATCCATAATGGAGAACACAAGAAGGATTGACCGACCCTTCTTACAGTGTCGAAATATTATGAAAAGAATATTGGTAATAAGAAGGGTCGATCGACCCTTCTTGCAGTGTCAAAATATTATGAAAATAATACGGGGAATTTTTTATTTGTAAATTGCAATTTCCATTTCTAAATGTTCAAAGTTTTAAGGTGAAAATTTATAACATATAAAAACTATTTGTCCCGACTTCCATTTTCCGACAAGAAGGATCGGTCACCCCTTCTTTCGTAGTTAATTGTGAAAAGATTTATCCAACAATTCAGCTATAGCCATAACGTTGAATACAAGAAGGATCGGCCAACCCTTCTTGCAGTGTCAAACTATTATGAAATGAATTTTGGGAATAAGAAGGGTCGGCCGACCCTTCATTTAGGAGGGAATTGTAACAATAGAAAACCTTGGAGAAAGAGCGGCCGCTCTTTCTCTGAGAATATTTCCACTTGCCAACAAAGTCTTTAAAGCAAAAATTATATAAATTTTGTTGTTAAAATTTTGATATTTGGTATCCTAGGGTGACACGTGGAACGATCATATTGTGACATGTGGCATATTTGATTTGGAACTTTGAACAAACCCAAAAGTATATTGTTTATATTTTAAAAAAAATAAAAAAATTGTTTGGTTAATCGCAGTCAGAATCATTCCAACTAATGGCATCACTATCTGCATTGTCGTCTGGGAATGTCCTTTTACAACACAGTATCTTGCTTAAATTTTAATTACTGAATACAATTACAAACGAGTGCCCAGAATCAAAATGGAAGACACAATTACTTAATACAATTGGAAACGAGCACCCAGCAGCTCGTGCCATACCGAGTATGGTAAAAAAGCCAGAGTAGATCAAAGTGAGGAGCATACAACCAGGCTAACTACAGATAAAACCCGTGTTGACTCAACTCTTCTCGACAAGGTTTCTCACTGTCGTCAACAAGCACCAACAATCCCCTATACATCGGCCCAGAAAGGAGTTACCCTTCCCAGCAACACCTGTGGAGGGTGATGCAAGAACCAAGTTTCTGCAGTGGTGTTGAGAATATGCTTTACCCACAAATCTCTTATCGTAGAAAGTTAACCATATATCATCAACTTGAAAGCATACTATTTACTAATCATTCGCATATTAGGTAAGCAATTCGGAGATTCAACATAAAGTAAACATTCATAATAACATATCCATTCTACTTAATCGCATGAACCATTATCATTCAATCCACATCATAATAGGCATAATGCAACATTCACCATTGCACAGAGATAGAATTAGAACAATAATCGGACATCTTCTTGCATTCATTAAACTCTGCAGTAAACCCATTGTAGGAATAGTCAAAACATAATGTTGCAGATCCAAATTAGACCAAAAAGAGGATTTATCCACTATCTCTCTCTCTTCTAATATTCCCTTAAGCTTACAGTTCACTTCTATTTATACGCTATTCAATGGTCCATATTGACCGATTCTAATAATTGAATATTGACCAAGCATCCCCCATAACAAAACCACACTAACATCCGGAGTCTGCATCGAGACTGAACTTCCAAAGACATGGAAAAATACACAGAAAAAATAGTGAGCCACTAGTGAAAAATCCATAGAAAAAACAGCGAGCCACCAGCGAGCAGGATCCTGACGGCCAAGACCATCACGAACGCAAATCAGGAAGACCAGTCAGGAAGCAGGGTGCTCCCCCCATGGGGAAACTAGTTCGTCATGAGGGAAGTCCCTCAAGCTATTCATGTAATCTTTCAGAGCAGACTTGAGCAAGCGAACACCAACTGAATGAGTTTGTTAGCCGCCTTTTATAATTTGGAGGGCTTCACGGAGGCCGTGAGCCAGCTAGTTCCTCGCTTGAATTGCGCGAGTGAACAAGATCCTCACCTCCTAGTAGGGGTTGGAGATTAATTTCTGGCCCAAGTGTGCTTCGTATTCCCTGAGAAGGGATGATTCGTGGTGTGCTATCTGCTCCTCTATCGGAGTAGGTGTCTCTGTTAGATACTGAGCCCCCCAATTGAATGTCTGAGGGGTAGACTCTTCCATCCCCATGGTGTGTTGTTGAGACGATCCTTCTCCCTGACAGCAACTTTCCCCCCCAGGTCATGAAGACCCTACACCCTTGCTGGATCCCCTGCGTCTACACGGCCTCATACGGGAAACCATGATATACCAATTAAAAAAACTGAACCACCAGAAATCCATCCAGAAGTTCATCCAAGCTTTAAATTGTAGGTCTCTCGAATGGAGGTCGCCTTCTCCATTGAAAATATTTATAGGAATTTCTATGGAAAGCAGGGAGGAGAGTCGAATTGACTCCTAGATATTTTCATAGAAGCCCACACATATGAGAGGATTGCCATTAATGGCTTTGTAGAGATTGAATGACTCAAAATCCATGTAAAAGGCCATCTCGTACAATTGAAAATCAATTTGCAGTACTTGCTCAGCAGCGCAGTACAACCAGAATTACTGCCTTCAACACGGAGACAGTTATGCTTCAGGAAGTAATGATAGAAACGAATTGTGTAAACCGGCATCAACATAATGATTGAGGGCATAATTTATTGGAGGCATGATGTTACAGGGAGTCTGGCTGACCCCTGCCCCATGTCATCCTCCACTACCATCCCTTCAAACCAGCCTGCATCTGTCCGAATAGTACTATCATGATGGTTGATAGTACCATCATGATGGTTGATAGAGGTGTAGACGACGAAAGCGAAGCATTGAGCTGCAGAGTATTAAATGTGGCAACTCCACTACCGGCCCTTCAAACGAGCCTGCATCTGTTTGAATAAAAGATGCCGCCAACGTTCAGCGACTGACAAGGACAATCTAAAACGTTGAGCAACTTTAGCCTTTGAAAGTGTCAATATCAACCTTTCGAAAGTGAAAAAATAGGTTCTAAAAGTGGCAACATTGTCTTTGAAAAGTGTGTGTTTTCAATTCAAATAGTGTGTTTTTTGACTACCTATGAACTTTAAAATTGCAGTTTTTTGTTAAAAAACTATGAATTTCAATTTAGAAAGTGTGAATTTCAAATAAAAAAATGCAAATTTTGATTTGAAAAGTGTGAATTTCAAATAAAAAAATGCAAAATTTGATTTCAAAAGGGTGAATTTCAAATAAAAAAATGACAATTTTCATTTGGAAACTGTGAATTTAAAATTAAAAAATGCAATTTCTGATTTGAAATGTGCGGATTTCAAATCAGAAAATTCAATTTTTTATTTGAAAATTGCAATTTGCATTTGTAAATGTTCAAAATGTAAGGTGAAAAGTTATAAAAATGGTTGTCCCAACTTCTGTTTTCCGACAAGAATGATCGGTCGCCCCTTTCTTTTAGTAGTTAGTTGTGAAAACATTTATACAACAATTCAGCTATATCCATAATGGATAACACAAGAAGGATCGAGCGACCCTTCTTGCAGTTTCAAACTAATATGAAAATAATATTGGGAATGAGAAGGGTCGGTCGACCCTTTTGAGAGTGTCGAACTATTATAAAAGTAATATTGGGAATAAGATGGGGCGGTTAACCCTTCAATTATGAGGGAATTGTAAAAATAGAACACCTTGTAAGTTATAACATATAAAACTGGTTTTTGACGACTTCTGTCTTCGATCCTTGTTTTTCGACAAGAAGCATCAACCGCCCCTTCTTTTCGTAGTTAATTGTGAAAATATCTATCCAGCATTTCAACTATATCCATAATGGACAACACAAGAAGGGTCGACCAACCCTTATTGCAGTGTCGAACTATTATGAAAACAATATTCGGAATAAGAAGGGTCGTCCGAGCATTCAATTTCAAGGGAGTTGTAAAAATAGAACACCTTAGAAGTTATAACATATAAAATTGTTTGTCCCAACTTCCGTTTTCTGACAACAAGGATCGGCCACCCCTTCTTTTCGTAGTTAATTGTGAAAAAAATTATCTAGCAATTCAGCTATATGGATAATGGAGAACACAAGAAGGATCGACCAACCCTTCTTGCAGTGTCGAAATATTATGGAAATAATATTGGGAATAAGAAGGGTCGACCGACCCTTCTTGCAGTGTCGAACTATTGTGAAAATAATATTGGGAATAAGAAGGGTCAGCTGACCCTTCAATTACGAGGGAATTGTAAAAACAGAACACCTTGGAAGTTATATCATATAAAATTAGTTTGTCCCGAATTCTGTTTTACTACAAGAAGGATCGGCCACCCCTTCTTTTTGGACTTAATTGTGAAAACCTTCATCCAACAATTCAGCTATAGCCATAATGGAGAATGCAAGAAGGATCGACCAACCCTTCTTGTAGTGTCGAACTATTATGAAACGAATATTGCGAATAAGAACGGTTGGCCGACCCTTCATTTAGGAGGGAATTGTAACCATAGAAAACCTTGGAGAAAGTGCAGCCACTCTTTCTCTGAGAATATTTCTACTTGCCAGCAAAGTCTTTAAAGCAAAAATTGTATAAATTTTGTTGTTCAAATGTTGATATCTGCTATCCTAGGGTGACACGTGGAACGATCTTATTGAGACATGTGGCATATTTGATTTGGCACATTTAGTATAGCAAGGTTACTAATGCTGGTTTAACCACAACATAGTCAAGAAATGAAAATTCACTGATAGTAGTTTTAAGGATTAGGCACATGCAAGATTACCTTGTAATTGGAAATGCTAATTGAAAAATTAACATGAATTTATTAATTTATGTTAATCATTTGCAGAAATAGATAAATGTTTTAGTTAAATAAATTCACTTCAAACATAAAAGACACACAAATCATTAGTAAAGACAAATCCAAACTATAGATCAATGTGGATTATTGATTGCAAAAATTAAACAGTGTTCATAAACAGTGTGGATTATTGATTGCAAAAATTAAATAGTGTTCATAGACAGTGTGGATTATTGATTGCTTATTTGGTAAAGTTTCGAGAACCTGAAACCGGCAACCCTCATTTTTGGATTGGGGATTTTGGGAACGTTGAATAAAGCAAGATTTTGAAACTTGACCCCGAATCCTACATCCTATAGGAGTAATCTCGACCGTTCGTTTCTTCCTAGGTCTATGGTCCAGATCTCATACGGTCAAGAAAACCTTAAATAAACGATTTTTTTCTTATTTTTCACACCTTTTTTTGTCGGTTTTTACGCTCCTACGTGGATTTTACTATGGAGTTTTTACCAGGGTCACCTGCACGGTTTTCAGCTGAATTTAGGTTGGTTTGTCGTGAATTTTGCATCTTCTTTTCGTGTTTTTATTGTTTATGGGTTGATTTTGACTCTTGTTTGTTTATTTATCAGAATTTCCCAAAACCTTCATCAGAATGTCTCGAACTACCCGGTCTAAGGCACTATATAGGGATTCACTGACCACGGATCCCAATTTTGGCATTTTCTCAGACACTAGTGAGAGGGTGACTGAGGATTATCAAATGGAATGGGCAAAAATTTATTCAGTCTTTGACAACCATGACCTTTCAGGCATCAAACAAGACCAACTAGCCTATGAAACCCTAAGTTCTGACTTTATTCAAACCCAGCTATACAAACCCTGAGTTCTAACTTTATTCAATCCTCCAAGACCAGAAATAATTTTGACAAGATGATGAAATGTTGGATGATGAAACCTAATAGTTTCGTGCCCAAGGTGGATGATCTCTATCCTATTATTTTGTTCAAGGAACCTTACTCTTTACTCGCAGCCATGCTTTGCAGGCTTTTTGGTCTCCCCAATTGTTTAGTTTTCAAGGCTGAATGGGCACCCATAGCCCATCATGTGTTAACAACAGGTCAATCCTTTCCCTGGGCATCCATCCTGTCATCAGAAATTAAGACACAGATTCAAAACTATCAAAAGGCACCCACCTCAAAGAAGCCACATTCTTATCTATCAGCCTACATCCTTGATGTCTTCTGCGCTGACTTTCAATATCCTAACTTGGGGTGGAATTGGATACCTTCGTAGTTAAGAGGGAGTGTTGAAGTATATGTAACTTCAGAATGTATTTCACCCATGTATTTCACCTATGTATATTGTACTCCTATAGAGATGTTATTATTCCTCTATATGAAAGTGTCGTCATTTGTATTGACAAGTGTCGCAAGTGTTGTAACTTGCTGATGGGTTATTAGACCACCATGTGTGGGGTCGGCCCTGATTAAGTTAACCATGGGTTATTAGAATGAGTTAGACAAGTCGTCCATGTTGGTTTATTTGGTAGGACAAGGTCTGTATAAATAGAGATCGGGAGATCTCTATTTGATCATCTCATTACTCACTTCTATCTCTCTCGGAAAGTGGCGCACATGTGAGAAGGAGGATCATCTGCTAGGAGAAGAGTATCTCTTGTACTTAGGTTGTACTATTTGCTCTTTCTATCTCTGAGGAAGTCGTGGGGTTTTTCACCTATATGGTTTTCCCCAGTGAAACTCTGTGTGTCTATTGTCTCATGTGATTGCTTGGTGTGATTGATATGCATTGTTATACTTGATATGTTGTACATGTTATTCTATTAGTAAAGATCCTATAGTATATGTAAATTTATGCTAAAAAATTAACATGGTATCAGAGCTTCCCTGAGAAGAAGACATTGTGTAGTGGTGGAAACTAGGGTTTCTTGTTTATTGGATTTCTCTCCATAGATTTTGGAAAAGAAGTAAGGTAGATTGACTCTAATCATTAAGGAGACTCTTTCTGTCCAATCAGAATTCAATTCTGAGCATTTTCAATTTTGGCCCTAAAAATTAGGGTTTCCACAAAAATAGGAATTTCTGAAATCTGAGACCACGACTGGAAGCTCCTCAAAAAAATTGAAGTTTAGAGCCTTGGATCGAACTCTTTGGCTGGGTATAACTTCGGAAAAATCAAACCCTAGGTTGGGGTCGTGTCTAGTGAAATTCAGAAATTAGGGTTTCTAGAAAAGTTGGAATTTCTGAAATCTGAAGACATAGCTGGAAGCTCCTTGGAAAAATTGAGTTTTAGAGCTTTGGATCGAACTTTTTTGTTGGGTGAAGCTCCGAGAAACTCAAACCCTAATTTAGGGTCCTCCCTAGTGAATCCGGGAGATTGAAAAGCATTTATGAAGGGTGAAGCTTTGTAGTTTTCAAATTCTGAGTATACCAGGATGATCAACTCATCAAGGCACATCTTTCTATCCTTTCAGAATTTTGAAATTCACATTTTGAATTTTTAGGGTTTCTCTAACAAACCCTAATCCAGCTCTAGATCCAGTTTTCAGCAAATCAAGTGGTAAGACCTAAAACTTTTCTATTTTCATTTGAAGTAATTTTAAGATGTCTCACCACACCAAGCTTAAGGATAAGCTTGATGGATCTGATAACTTCCGAGCATGGAAATATAGGATTGGGTTAATCCTTGAAGAGAATGATTTGGACATCTACATAAAAGAAGAGGTTCGTGTCCCAGAGGGAGATGAGACTAAGGCCTTACACAAGAGGAACTTGGTCAAGGCTAAGAGGATCATTGTTGATTCTATCAAATACCATCTCATACCACATGTGTCATCTCTGAAGACACCTAAGGAGATGTTTGATTCCTTGACCGAGCTATTTGAAGGGAAGAATATAAATCAGAAGATGACTTTGAAGAATCAATTGAAGAATATCCAGATCCAGAATGCGGAGACTATGCAGTATTATTTCTCAAGGGTCTCCTAGATAAAAGGAACAACTTGAAGCTGTGGTTGAAGTAGTGGAGAATGGAGAAATTGTAATAACTAGATTGAATGGCCTACCTAGGTCATGGGACTCCTTCATCCAAGGAATCTATGCAAGAAAGAAATTGATCTCTTTCAATAGACCGTGGGAGGAATGTTCACAAGAAGAAGCTAGGCTTGTGGCCCAAGAAGAAAAATGAAGATCAAGCTCTCACAGCACATACCAAGAAGAGTAAGAAGGAGCCATCTCATAACAAGAGATCGTCACACCACCATCATCATAGAGATAAGAAGATCTGAGATGATTTTTCCTCATATTGTCCTAAGATCAAAAGGAACAACTACTACAAGCAATCTGACAGGTATGACTTACATGTATGTTTTGAAATCTGTTCATGATTAAGTTTACAATATGATTGTCTTCATGTTATTGAGTTTAGTAACAATCTTGTTTAATTTTAGACTTGTCTTATCACCCTAGTAAAAGTATGAATGCATGATAGAAGACATTCATTTATTAGGGTTATGACACTTAGGATTGTACTAATGCACTATGGTGTTTTATGAGGAGAATGTTATTCGCTAATATGAAGGTACAAATCAAGTCCTAGATCAAGACCATGGTGACATGAAGACAAAGACTCATCCATAGTCATGGATCACATAGAGGTATGTATAATTCGGTTCTACGATGGTTAACTTATGAGTTATGTAGGTCACCGAAGAGAACAAGAAAACATTGCTAGACATAACTAGCAAATATGATGACCAGGTATGTTTTTTCTTATATCAAGTTAGAAGCCTACCTTATGTTAAGATCTTATACTTTTGTATGAATGATAATGATTATTCTTGAAAGTTATAATTTTTAGTAATCAAGGGTTTATGCATATTATGTTTCTTACTTTGATTGATGATATGACTAGCCAGTAGAGTACTATGGTAGAATATGAATATGCATGAGTAACATAAGTCTTCTCTGAAACCTTGAATACTAATGCTTATTATCTGTGTTTGAAATGATCATGACTATACATGTTTAAGATTATTTTGTTTTATACTAATGAATGTATGAAATCTTGAGGATGGAACAATCATGACATTAATACACACTTAAACATGCATAGTGGTAGAGGATGGATATAAGTTCAAGGATAGGTAATCCAGGTAGCAAAGATCAAGAGGGAGCACATTCCAGTACTTTCTGCAAGGATGCAAATATTCAGAGGGAGTTGACCACTTCTCACAATCCACATGGAGTTGCAGAAAGGAAGCAAAAACTGAGAGGGAGTCAACCCAACAAACAAACAAAGATAAGTATTTGAATTGTCATTTCTTGTATATTTCATTTTTTAAATAAAATTGTTCAATGATGTATATTCTTATGTTCCTAGACTTAGGTTGTGTAATTGGCATATTAGAATAATTGCATTAATGAACAATATACTACTAATATGCATGTGATGGGTAAGTGGCCTATGGCACTGTACAACATTCCATTGCTACTTATCTAGAATGAAACCTCTTTGCTGACATGTTGGAGTTGCGCACACTCTTAACAATGTTCTAGTAGAAATTGGAAGGCATCTAGAAAGATAAGGATGTGGATAAATGTTGTATTGAAGCATTGGCTAAAATAATTGCATGACTGTGTGACATACTTCTTTATGTGTAAGAATTTGTTCTGAAAACTATGAGATGTTTCTAATCATGCAATTTAACTTGTTTTGTAGGAAAGATCATGTACAATCACCTACAAAAGAAGGACTACAACATTTGTTCTAGCAACGAAGTTCAAACTATCTATTGAAGATATTGAAGAATCTGAAGTTCCCAAGATTAGCGATTCAGTAATGGAAGGATGCCATGATTGAGGAGTACCAATCGATCATGAAGAATGATGTCTGGGATGTGGTCCCAAGACCTGATGGGAAGTTTGTTGTAAATTGCAAGTGGATCTATAAGATCAAGCATGCTATAGATGGTAGCATAGAGAAATACAAGGCAAGGTTTGTAGCTCGTGGCTTCTCTCAGAAAGAGGGAATAGATTATGAAGAGACCTTTGCACCTATAGCCAGATACACTTCCATTAGAACAGTACTTGCTCTGGCTACAGTGATGAAATGGAAGATACACCAGATGGATGTCAAGACAACTTTCTTGAATGGTGTAGTCGAGGAGGAAGTGTATGTAGAGCATCCACTTGGTTTTGAGACACATGACAGGGAGTCATACGTGTGTCAGTTGAAGAAAGCCTTGTATGGATTGAAGCAAGCTCCTAGGACTTGGTATGGTAGAATGGACAACTTTCTATCCAGTTTGGGCTTTATCAAGAGTAAAGCAGATTCCAACCTTTACTACAAGGTTGACGAAGGAAATCCTGTGATACTACTATTGTATGTAGATGACCTGTTTGTTATAGGTGGGGATGAATTGATTGCCGACACGAAGAGGAAGCTGGCTTCCAAGTTCGAGATGAAGGACTTGGGGATGATGCACTATTTTCTAGGCATGGAGGTGTGGTAGAGTGTAGATGGGATCTTCCTTGGTCAAAGGAAGTATGCAGTAGAGATCCTGAAGAGGTTTGGGATGATGGACTACAAGGCCATGGCCACAGCTATGGCATCAAACCTAAAGCTTCTATGTGATGCTTCAACTGAGCCGGTTGATGTTACGATGTATCGTCAGATGATTGGGTCCTTGATGTACCTGACGAATACGAGACCAGATATTTGCTTTGCGGTGAACACATTGAGCCAGTTCCTAACGGATCCAGGAGGTGTTCACCTGATTGTTGTAAAGCATATTCTGAGGTTCCTGAAGAGTACGGTTGATTACGGGCTCAAGTATGATGCGAATCAAAAGTTTAACCTGAAGGTTTATGTTGATTCAGATTGGGAAGGCAGTGCTGCAGATAGGAAGAGCACTTATGGGTGCTGCTTAAGTATGGGATCAGGTGTGATCTCTTGGTTTAGCAGGAAGCAGTCCTGCGTAGCACTGAGTATAGCCGAAGTAGAATATGTTGCAGTTTGTTTGGCTAGTTGTGAGGCAGTATGGATCTGGAAGATACTATCTGAGTTATTCGATATCCCATTGAATGCTACTGGTATCTTTTGTTACAACCAGAGTTGTGTGAAGTTGTCTAAGAACCCCGTGTTCCATGACAGGTCGAAGCACATTGAGATCAAATATCACTATATCAGGGATATGGTGCAGAGAGGAGTAGTGAAGCTCCTATATGTTGTGATGGATGAGCAGGTTGCCGATGTGTTGACGAAACCACTAGCCGTAGTGAAGTTCGACTACTACAGAGAGAGGCTTGGTGTTCTTCATATTGATGACACTTCGAGGAAGAAATGATGGACACATTTGCTTGAGCCATTCCAAGCATGGAGAGAGGAGGATCCTTCTCATGACTGTGGATGTAAGCGCTAGATGATGAGCATCAAGACGATGCTCCAATTACTACTCTGTATATGCATTAGGTAGATGCATGATATGTATCAGGTGGATACATTGTATGATCAGGATGATCATAGATGATGAGCTTCAGGATGTTGCTCCAGATGATATGCACCAGGACGGTGTAGTGATGATGATCGGGATGATCATGTATTGATGTGCATTAGGATGATGTATGGTGAGTATCAGGTTGATACTCTGTGGCCATGGATAGGTTGTGCAGCTAAGCATGTATGTTGACCTGGGAGATCTGACAGGTTGCGCTGTGTGCTCGTAATCAGTCTTGGGATGCTCTTTCGAGGCATTGCTCTGAGAGGACATGCAATATTTCCCTGGGAGATCCGACAGATTGGGCTGTGTGCTCGTAATATGTCATGGGATGCTCTTTCGAGGTTTTGTCCTATGGCATGTAATGTAGTCTTGGGAGATCCGATAGGTTGGGCTGTGTGCCCGTAATAAGTCCTGGGATGCTCTTTCGAGGTTTTGCCATGAACACATGTAATGTAGTCCTGGGAGATCTAATAGGTTGGGTTGTGTGCCCGTAATAAGTCCCGGGATGCTCTTTCGAGGTTATGTGGTGGAAATCCTATATGCGTTCTAGGTCCCATCTAGTATGAAAAAGGACTGGTTCTGTGGTAGGAAATCCTAGATGCATTCTAGGTCCCATCGAGTATGAAAAAGGACTGGCTCTGTGGCAAGAAATCCTAGATGCGTTCTAGGTCCCATCCAATATGAAAAAGGTCTGGATCTATGGCAGGAAATCCTAGATGTGTTCTAGGTCCCATCCAGAATGAAAAAGGACTGGCTCTGTGGCAGAAATCCTAGATGCGTTCTAGGTCACATCCAACATGAAAAAGGGCTAGCTCTATAGATGATGAAGGCCTACAGGTGGCAGGCCTACATCTAGTATGAAAAAGGACTAGCTCTTTAGAAACTCCTATGACGAGTAGATCGGAGATTGATTGAGATAGCAAGAGTAGTGAAGATGACGATGATTCGAGGACAATGATTCACTGATGATGATCCAGAGAAGAAGACTTGTGCTAGCAGATCTGTTTTGAGAAATACCTTCCTAGTTAAGAGGGAGTGTTGAAGTATATGTAACTCCGGAATGTATTTCACCCATGTATTTCACCTATGTATATTGTACTCCTATAGAGATGTTATTATTCCTCTATACGAAAGTGTCGTCATTTGTATTGACAAGTGTCGCAAGTGTCGTAACTTGCCGATGGGTTATTAGACCACCATGTGTGGGGTCGGCCCTGATTAAGTTAACCATGGGTTATTAGACTGAGTTAGACAAGTCGTCCATGTTGGTTTATTTGGCAGGACAGGGTCTGTATAAATAGAGATTGGGAGATCTCTATTTGATCGTCTCATTACTCACTTCTATCTCTCTCGAAAAGTGGTGCACATGTGAGGAGGAGGATCATCTACTAGTAGAAGACTATCTCTTGTACTTGGGTTGTACTATTTGCTCTTTCTATCTCTGAGGAAGTAGTGGGGTTTTTCACCTTTATGGTTTTCCCCAGTGAAACTCTATGTGTCTATTGTATCATGTGATTGCTTGGTGTGATTGATATGCATTGTTATATTTGATATGTTGTACATGTTATTCTATTATTAAATATCCTAGAGTATATGTGAATTTATGCTAAAAAATTAACAAATTCAGCTAGCCAATGATCCCTTAATGCTTAGTTATACAGATGGAGACAAAGGTAAAAATATGATGGAGGAACCTCCTCAGATTAAAACCACTGAGCAGGTTAAAGCCTTGTTGCAGACATCTCAGAATTTTCAGCAACATTTGGCAAAATTGACTTCAGTGTTGGGTACCAAGACAACTGAATCGCCCAAGGTTGCTATGAGTGTTCAAGTAACTGCTGCAGCTTCATAGCTGGTTGATGACTTGATAATGATTGAAGATAATCCTCCTCGGAGACAGAAAGTTTAGGTTTCCACATCTGAAGTTCCTACTTTTGATCTCACTAACAGTGATGTAGAATATGAGCCACAAGCTGCAGTTCAAGTGAATGAATAAGTACCTGAAAAGGTAATTGACAAAGTTGTGGAAGAAGTCACTAGGGAAGTGACAGACAACTTAGAGTCACTTACAGACTTGTTGGACAGTATTGAAATGGACCATTCTGATCTTGATCAACCAATTTTGGAACTTACCTCTACTAACCCTGAAATCACAGTTCCATCACTTTTGTTACCACCTATCAAGTATATTTCTATTTTTCCTGCAGGGGAAATCCCACCACTCTCTATTTCACAGTTTTCTCACACTTTGACTCATAGGACCACCCCTTTTCCTAGTAACTCAGTTTCTTTTTCCATTCCTTCCTCTATACTTGCAGAAGCCCAGTCTCCGACTAGCCTCCTGCAATTACCCACATCTACTTCATCATTACCCACTGACAAAGATTCAATCACAACTAGTTCTTCATTACCATCAGCTGCAAATGGTGACCAAGTTCTCCTTTCTAAAGCTATCACTTCAATCCCTTCTCCTACTATTCTCTCATAAATTACTCAAATGATTTCTACCCCTATGATTGTTTCTCAAGTTACCATGCCTATTCCCGATGCCATGGCCACTCAAACTCCCTCATTGGTTTCAACAGAAAATGTTAATTCAGTCACTTCTGAAGTAATAACTAAATGGGAGGATGATGAAATAGTCCCTCTTGGACATTACTTCTACAGTAAGGATAATAAGGTAGTGGTAAAGAGGGGTAAGAAGAGAAGCATTGATCAAAAAGGCTTAGAAGTGTCTGTTCCTAACTAGATAGTTTGGGCTCAACAAGCCAGTAACCCTCAGACAGGGGCAATTGAGATAGCTACAGCCCTAGGGGAATTTGCAGGAGCAAACCTTGATTCAATACAGGTTCTCAATAGAGAAATTGATCAGAAGAGGGAAGAAGTGGAGAAGCTTCAAGATGAGATGGCAAAGGCTAAAGAGGAACATCAAATTTATGTTGATGATCTTAGAAGGATTTGGGAAGATAAGTTGGGAGATGAGGAGTGCAAGAGCCAATCTTTGCAGGTTGAACTTTAAAGGTTACAAGCTGAGAATTCTGCCAATGTTCAGTAAATTGCTTTATTGCAAAAACATTGTGAGGATGCAACTGCAAGTGTAGCCTCTTCTACTTTCTTCAATATGACATCTCAGGAATTCAAGGACTTGGCTTCTCAAGTCAATAAAGAGTATCACGAATACTTGGAAAAGCTGTTTTGCACATTGGATGAAATTAGAGAAACTCATATTACTTTTGGCAAGATGCTTAGTGCCTTTGAAAGGAAGGAAGGTAAAAGGCTTGAGGCTTCTAAGGCATATAATAAAATTTTTGAATGGAAGAAGTACATCAAAGACATTCCAGAAGGATTTCCCATGCTTAGCAGTTTTCAATTTAAGAAGATCAGAGGTGCATTGAATACATGGCTGGAAATAAACGAATCAGTTGAAGATATTCTTACAAAAGCCTGAGCCATCTGTAGCAGGCAATGGTATGCAGTAGATAATTTTATGTTGTCTCTCCAGTTTCCTGCCATGGAACTCATCGAAGATGCCTATCCACCTAAATTGAAGATTGAGGAAGTTGAGAATAAGTTTGATGAAGTTCATCAGCAAATTCAGCTTCTAGAAGAAGTCAAGGTTGATGATGTGGAGCAATTGATTAGGAAGCCGGTTTCCCTAGAACGTAAG
Source organism: Larix kaempferi (assembly GCA_027924585.1). Classification (NCBI taxonomy): domain Eukaryota; kingdom Viridiplantae; phylum Streptophyta; class Pinopsida; order Pinales; family Pinaceae; genus Larix; species Larix kaempferi. Next base: position 8,731,014 of record BSBM01000314.1, read on the forward strand.
ATCCAAGTATACATCCGTATATGGCATAAGCTGGCAAAGAATGAGATGGAGATGTTCGAGTGCAATGCCCAGTTGGGACTTGAGTCAACAAATTATCCTATGATAGATGAGTTGTTAGAGATTTGGGGCAAATGGCAAGATGTCCTAAGACATTAGGTTATTTTTTATTTTGTAATCCCTATTTTTTGTGGATCTCCATTTTTGTACCCTGTTGTAGTTCTTATTTAAGGACAGATGCCTCTTTTGAAAAGGGGTGGATAATTTTGGGATTGGGAATCAGCAGGAGACGACTGGGATTCTCTGTCTTATTGGAGCTTTGTAATTTTGTTTGTAGAATTCATTAATACAGTAAAGTAATCTCATTGAATCTTTTCTTGTTTATTGTTCAAGTTTCTTTTAAAATGCATGATTTCGTATCTCAAATTGTCATCTACAGTATGTGATCCCTTTTGCATGTATGAATTAATGCACAGGTCTATTGTACTGATTTCTCTTATGGCTGATCTATGTATAAAATATCTTGTTGAATTTCTTTAATTAAGATATTTTTCTTTATCGATTTCTGCAAATGATTCACATGCTATTTGATCAATGTTAATTTTTCAATTGACACAGTGATCACAGATTGATCTTGAATAGGTTTAAATTACTTGAATTATTCTCTTTTAATTTTCATTGATTGGTGATGATTTAAGTAAACAAGTAAAATGCATCTTTTACATTTCTGTTGGAGTTGGAAAACATGCTTGTTCCTTTCACATCAAGACCGATCTACACAACAACAAGTCTTCCTTAGAATAGATCCTAACTTAGTGCCATCTATGGTGTGCATGGACTCATTTAAATATCAAGGAGTCTGTATTCCATGGCTGGTGTTGGCACTAGCCATAGTTAAGAGAAGAGAGCAGAATTAAAAGAGCTTAGGGCTAAAATGAATGCGCAGAGGGCCGAGCTACGGTCGAGCTCTACCAAGGTGGTGGCCAAAGTAAATGTGAGGGGACTTGTGAGCGACAATGCAGAGGGATGCCATTAAGCCACAAGTGTGGGGGTGGCCAGCTGTGGAGGCAGATAGATGGTAGGGCAGGTGGATGGGTGAGCAGACAGGTGTGGAGGCGTGCATCATTGTGGGCAGGTCTGAGACCGAGCAGGGTAACGCGTGCAGTGTTAAGGGCGCAGGGTGTGAGGATCCCTCCCCTCGTTCTCTCCATGTGCTGGGGGGATGGCCCCATAGATCATGATGGCATCCGTAGCCAAGGGATAATGCTCCTTGAACTGAAGTTTACTTGTGGAAGTAATTGTAAATAAGTAACTTTACACATTTACATTAGTATCATTATAGTAGCATTATACGAAAACTATTCTATTCTTTCTTTTTATTTTTTTTAATAGAAACATTCTTTTTTTTAAAAGATAAACATTCTTTCCTTCTGTTTTTTTAAATCGAAGCATTATTTCTTTTTTATCTTTTTCCAAATAGAATGAAATCTCATAAAAAGAATGAAAAGTGTTGTTAGTTATTATCATTTTTTAATTAAAGCCCTTCATGCTAGAAGGGAGGTATGAATATATAACCTTCAAATGTGAATTTAAAATAAAAAAATACAATTTCTGATTTGAAAATTGTTCAAAATTTCAATTTTCATTTGTAATTGTTCAAAATTTTAAGGCGTAAAGTTATAACATATAAAAATAGTTTGTCTCGACTTCTGTTTTCCGACAACAAGGATCGGCCGCCCCTTCTTTTTGTAGTTAATTATGAAAACCTGTATCTAACAATTTAGCTATATCCATAATGGAGAACACAAGAAGGATCGACCGACCCTTCTTGTAGTGTCAAAATATTATGAAAAGAATATTGGTAATAAGGGTCGACGGACACTTCTTGCAGTGTCCAACTATTATGAAAATAATATGGGGAATAAGAAGGGTTGGGCGACCCTTCAATTATGAGGGAATTGTAAAAATAGAACACCTTGGAATTTATATCATATAAAAGTGGTTTGTCCTGACTTCCATTTTATGACAAGAAGGATCGGCCGCCCCTTCTTTTTGTTGTTGATTGTCAAAACCTTTATCCAGGAATTCAGCTATAGCCATAATGGATAATACAATAAGGATAGACCGACCTTTTTTGGAGTGTCCAACTATTATGAAAATAATAAGGGTCAGCCGACCCTTCATTTAGGAGGGAATTGTAACAGTAGAACACCTTGTAGAAAGAGCGGCCGCTCTTTCTCTGAGAATATTTCCACTTGCCAGCAAAGTCTTTAAAGCAAAATGTCTATAAATTTTGTTGTTAAAATGTTGATATCTAGTATCCTAGGGTGACACGTGGAATGCTCATATTGTGACACGTGGGATATTTGATTTGGCACACTAAGTATACGGAGGTTAATATTTTTTATTTGGTTTGGCACATTGAGTATAGCAAAGTTACTAATGCAGGTTTAACCACAACACAATCAGGAAATGAAAATTCACTCAATAGTTTTAAGGATTAGGAACATGCAAGATTACCTTGTAGCTGGAATGCTAATTGAAAAATTAACATGAATTTATTAATTTATGTTAATCATTTACAAAAAATAGATAAATGTTCTAATTAAATAAATTCACTTAAAACATAAAACACACACAAATCACGAGTAAAGATAAATCCAAACTGTAGATTGAACTAATTAGAGGCAGGAGGCAGGATATGATTAAACATGACAGTGTTATACAAAGAAAACTAATCAGAGGCAAGATACCTGATTAAAGAGCTTTTGTTTGGTAATTAAAGAAGAATATATGAACAACCCATCAATATAGAGCTTATGATAATGAATTCTATACCGACTTTAGCAGAAAATGGTAGTGGATTCTTGAAATGAAAGCAACAGATCATAATATTTATGACTTCTTTCTCGATACAAAACTTATCCAAGCATGAAAAAGCATAACAGTATGAATTAAACAGTGAGAGAAAGATTCACAGAAGAGAAGAAGTAAACAGACTGTAAAACGAATAACACATGAATCTCTGATAGAAAACCTTGCTCGGCCTAGCCAGATTTTATTAAAATATATCTCAGAGTGCTTAATAACATAGGGAATTCACAAGTCCAACAAAATTTTCCAACCCTTTCTCCTTCTATTACATTGCTTACATACATGCTTAGAGCCTTCCGGATCGAGCTGCCTCAATAGGAAGTTGCTACAATGTAGGTGACATCTATTCAAAAAGGTTCGCCAGCCTCAGGAATTAGTTACAACAAAATGACAATGCTGGTAAAACTGGCTCAATTGCCTTTTACAAAATTACTAAGCATTTTTACCGAAAGACAATAGACTCTAACAAAATAAACAAAATGCTTCAATGAATATCTCCTCCATGCTGCTATCCCATGATCATCGAATCTTCAACGGTTCAATATCAGCTTTCGCTTCCCATATTTCTCAACGAGCTTCCATAGCTCGACAGCTGGCAGCTCTGAGGTGGCCAACTCCTTCATTAAGCCTCAGATCTCAGTGTGGTCCCTATAAGAGTAGCTTTGTAAATGTGCACTAGCCTCCTTGAACATCATGCTTAACTCAAAATCCTTTGCCATTTTCTCCACCACTGTCTTCCCTGATAGAAGCTGATCCATACCAGCAAAATCGTTGACATGCACTTTACATCCTGCCAATTTCTTCTGATATTCTTTTTCTATGAGCATTGTTCCATCCTCCTCCAAAAAGAGAGGTGACCCTTTCTTGAACAAAGGGTCAAACATGTCTTTGAAATACTTGATCTGCTGTGCCATGACATCTATTTTAGCTTGAATAGCCTTTACCTGCTAGTGCTTTTGCATCACTTTTTTGGCTCCAATGATGATGGAAACCCTATTTGTTACACTAGTTGTCTTGACCTTCTCCTCAGATAAGCCTTTCAAGAGTTCGATGGCATTCTAAGTATACTCTACATGTTTTTTGTTCAATTTCTCATTAGCTGCTGTCACACTACTCTTGGCTAATTTTATCACTGTTTCCTGGTCCAAGACAAAATCGAGGAAGGGCCTCAATTTCCCTACTTCTTCAACAATGCCATCCCAGATGACCTTCCTGGCCTCTAGCAAGGAAGTCTGCCTTGTAGCTTGTCTTTCGAACTCATCATATTTACCCTGCAACTCCTGGTGCTTGGCTTCCCAAGCCTCCTTTTCTCTTTCTGCATGATCTTTCAGGGTTTTTAGATTCACATTCTGCTTTTTTAATCTTGTTATTTCTACATCTTCCAGACTAGCTTCGGCTATAGCCCCTATCAGGGAGAAATCACCAGCCTCTATGGATGGTGTGGCCATGCTTTCTACTTCTTTCTCTTTCTGCTGCAGTCTCTTCTCAAGCTCTTCCACTCTGGCCTTTGAGATTTTCTCACTTGCCACCATAGTGGCTATATCTATCTGCCATTGTTTTTCCTTCACTTCAAACTTCAATAGATTGTCCCTACAGTCTGTCAAGTCATTCTGCAACTTCTCCTTCTTTTCCTCCAGTTCTGTTAGCTCAGAGACTGCTACTAACTCGGTAGAGGGGATTTTCAGCCCCTTTTTTAGAGATTGGATGATGTTGTCTTTTTCGTTGAGTAGGTTTTGAATAATGGCTCTTTTATCAGGCTGGCCCTCAGTGGCCACTATGTCACCCTGCAATTTCTTGATCTTTTCCTTATGAGATTTGTTTTCCATATTTTCCTACTTGAGCTGGCTGGAAACCTTACTCTTACTGACCTGTACCTTTGATAGCTCCAAATTTGTCCTCAACAGTTTAGTATAAATAACATCCCCAGTTTCTTTGTGCAAGTTTATTACATCTGGGACAGGGATGTCCTCTAAATTCATCCTTAGCTTAGTGGCCTTGCTCTTGGTGGCCAAGGCCAAACTCAGGGTGTTCTGAGCGAGCCTCCTGCTAGTCACTAGAGACTCTTCTTTGCTTGAAATTTTCCTTTGTTCAGTATATAACTTGGACTCCTCTGAGGCTTCCTGTGAGTCCACCTTGTATTCATCTATCAACTCATATCTAGTCTTGCTTAAGGAAGAAGGCTGGGTGGCTACTGGATTAAACACATACTATTTGATCTCAAATGCTAGTAGCTTATCCACTTGTTTCTTCTTTCCTTTACGAGTCCCCACTGGTACTAGCTGTTTCTTAGATTCGTCAGTTTTCTGCCTCTTTGGGGCTCTCTCAACATCCCCTTATGTGTCCATAGGGACACTGTCAGCTTCCTTGCTGGAGTTTATTAAGTTGATGGCCATAGGCATGGCTGCTGGCACTGATAGGACTAGGCTAGAAGAGCCAGGCATTGTGGGTGTGTTCCCTTGTGTCAGCAGGGAGGATCTCTAAGGTGTGTCTATTTCCATTTGGCTCCTACTAGGACATTCCAATAAATTTGCAGCTTCTGCCATGCCTAAAATTTCGAAATGCACAAAAGCCTTCCTGTTGCTTTCCTTCCTCCTGTTGGAAATGATGTAGTGGGGATCATAGTTTAAGGCCGATTCTATTTTGAAACCCATCTCCTTTATCTTTCATTCGATGGTTGTAAGAGCTCCTTTGTTTTTTATTAGGAATGGGCCTATAGTCCATGGAAACACAATATCAGAGCCCTTTCTATGATCTAGAAAGTGCTCAGCTTTTGCCTTCAATTTTTGTCTGATGAATTCTAATGCAAACATTCTAGGGGTCAGGAAAACTAGTAGCACGTAGGGTGCATAAGCAAACCCATAAACCTTGATGATTGTGCCATGCTCTGAAAGGAACCAATCTCTGATCCTCTTCTCAGGAGAAAGCTGTAGTAACTCCTGCATTTATGGTAATACTCTCAGAATCTTCTTTTGGAAAATGACCTGATAAACCTCAGACATGAGCTCGTCATGGAACTTGGTGTAATTAGTGTACATATACTGACTAAGTAGTACCTCAGGAATTTGCAAGTTTTCCTCATTGAATGCCAGGAACATTTTTAGTAAGTAGGACTGAAATCTGAAAATCCTTGTTTCCTGGAAATTCTTTAGCTGGGAGTGTATACTTTCAACCAAAAATTCATCCAGCCTTAGGCATGCACATTGGGTAGACTGGCTTGGGTCATCGGATTCCAGGGGGGTAGGTTCCTTGGACAAAAAGCAAACTTATTAGAGGTTCCGTGACATACATATAAGATTCTAGACCTAGGAATTGGCTCATCATGGCGATAACACCTCTGGATTCTTTCGTGAATAGTCTGGCTTCAGATGGGAAATCCTACTCTTGTATTTGGATAGTAGGATTGAGACAGGACCTATAGAAACTCTATTTTACTTCAACAGGGGATTGTCTAAAAAACTGGATTAGGGCTTCCTCGGTATACCCTATAGCTTTCTGGAAAAACTCTTTTGGGACTGATAGGTCTTTTCTAAGGGTTTGGGTATCGATTTCGCAAAGGATATTGGACTTGGAAGCATCCATGATTGCCCTCTTGGTAGAAGAGTAGTTATAGGTGCACCATTCAACAAATTTGGGAAAAGAAGGGGTTTGGCCAACTATAAACAGATGGAAATAGGACTGGTGGACCTGGTGCAAGTCTATGCCTCACTCCCTAACTAGTTTCAGTTTGTTTTTTACAGTTTCCATGGGGTCATCGGTCATCATAGTGTCGTAGACCTCTGCGTCTCTATCTGTAAACAGTGTTTCTATGGGTTCTCTATCACTCAATTCAACCATTAAATAGTTTATTGTAGAGAAGATAACCTACCTATTTTTTTGAGGTTGGCCAGGGCCCCTGGTTGACCTGTCTGTTTCTTCACAGCTTGCTCCTGTCACTTTCGGATGCAAAATAGGAATCTAGCTCTCCGTGCAGGCGATTTTTTTATATTAATTATCCTTTGCTATCACCCCTACATCTCCTGCGGCGTGGAAGCTTCCCTAGCCATCCATTTTCCTTATCCCTGGTGGCCTCGAATCCTGCCACATGTCGCCTCAAATCCTAGCCATCAAACGATATGAATTTTACTAACTTCACGGATGTGGCTTGCGTTGATGTTTCGTGCAAGTTAGATCCGCTAACAAAACCTCGAACATAGATCTCGTCCTCCTTAGATTTGCGTCGTCCAAACCCGCGGGCCTCTACCAAAAGTTTGTGGATCTGAAAATTTGTTTGCTCCGCACATGTCGTATCAGAGAAGTAGTTTTCGACCGTCGATCTGATCCATTGGCCGTTGATCTTCTACTTAAGATGCTTGTGGGATAAACCTCCTGCCTCCGTCTAGAACACCTCACCCTTTTTGCGCGAAGCATGCTCATGAATGTAGATCTTCACCACCGCCTATCTAGACCGTTTATTTGCAGAGATATGTAACTTTAGGCAGACCTCAATAATTTAATTCTCCTTGCAAAGTTTCGGGCTTGGGATTTGGTCAGTTCACCCTTGCGGCTGTCAATACCTACCGAGATGATTCTATTTTGCTCAGACCACCGAGGCTTTCTCTGTTCTTTTTAGAAATTGAGCCTTCCAGTTTCATCCAGGACAACACTAGTGCTAACACCAACAAGCTAAATGGGCAAGCTAAACCTCATTTTAATCACCCGGTGTAATCTCATCCGTAGGATCAAGACAAATCGACGGTTAAAATGTAAACATGCCGGAAGGAAAAGAAGGGTTGCGGGGTTTTATTTCATAAATATATACATTCTTTCCGCAATCCTCAATCTGCAATTGCGGGTTACAGGTTGCGAAAAGAAAATATATCAAAACCAAAAACCAAGATTCCGCAATCGGCTAAGTTATAACATATAAAAATCGTTTGTCCCGACTTCTGTTTTCTAAATAGCCAGTCAATCGCCTAAGTTATAGCATATAAAAATCGTTTGTCTCGACTTCTGTTTTCCGACAAGAAGGATCGGCTGCCCCTTCTTTTCATAGTGAATTGTGAAAATATTTATCCAGCAATTCAACTATATCCAAAATGGAATACACAAGAAGGATCGACCGACCCTTTTTACAGTGGCGAATTATTATGAAAAGAATATTTGGAATAAGAAGGGTCGAGCGACCCTTCTTGCATTGTCGAACTACTATGAAAATAATAGTGGGAATACAAAGGGTCGACCGACCATTCAATTATGAGGCAATTTTAAAAATAGAAAACCTTGGAAGTTTTAACCTATAAAAAATGGTTTCTCCTGACTTTCGTTTTTCGACAAGAAGGATCGGCCATCCCTTCTTTTCGTAGTTAATTGTGAAAACCTTTATCCAACAATTCGGCTATATCCATAATAGAGAACAAAAGAAGGATCGGTTGACCCTTCTTGCAATATCAAACTATTATGAAAAGAATATTTGGAATAAGAAGGGTCAGTAGACCCGTCATTTACGAGGGAATCGTAACAATAGAACACCTTTAGGAAAGAGCGGTTGCTCTTTCTCTGAGAATACTTCCACTTGCCAGCATAGTATTTGAAGCAAAACGTCTATAAATTTTGTTTTTTAAATGTTGATATCTAATATCCTGGAGTGACACGCGGAATGATCATATTGTGACACGTGGAATATTTGATTTGGCACATTTAGTATTAGAAATATAGTTGGCTCGCATAGAATATTGGCTTGTATAGAATATTTTTTCCTATGGGCATCGCTGAATTTGGCAGTTTGAGTATAGTGGATCATATTTTAGTATTTAGGTAGTTACTCTGAAGATACTTACTTGATTTTAAGTGCAGCGGATAAACCACTTCTAATGGCCAATTATTCTTAAGCACAATTACAACACTTAACGACAGTTAGTGTGCAAATTACGACACTTATCACAGATCCAATTTTGTAACAAATAACCACCCATTTTCAATCCCAATGGCTATAAGTTGTATCTTTCCTTTTGTAAAACTTTAATGAAAATGAGAAAATACAACTTTTTGTTGACCAACTGGAAATTTAGAAACACAACAATTTTGTTGCTTAAAACTACCACAAAGAGAAATTTAGAAACCAATTTTTTCTACTATCAACCCTTGAGAACATCCACCACTCTGAACACTATTCCCCATATTTGCTCATTGTGCCTTGACTGCTGCAAGGCCCTTCTCGTTTATTCTAATTTTTTCTACTATAAGGCCCTTCTTAGTGAGCATTCCCATATGATGCTATTTACATCGATCTTCATGTTTTCTTCTACACCAACAACCCATTGTTGTTGTCTATCTAAGCATTTTTTAAGTATATATATTCCCTGTCCAAAAACGGTCTGGTTTAAATTTTTCCCTTCAGTAGATAAAATAATTACCTGTCCATAGTAAATTTTTTATTAATATATATTTTAAAATTGATTAAAATTTCACATTTACATAGAAAATAAAGTTTTAACTACATAGCAAATGCTCATGGTTGAAAATATTTTCAATGTGTACGTTTATTTCCAGGTATGATATGCATAGAAAGGTCCAATGGTTACGTGTCAAGTTAACAATTTGGAGCTTTCTATTTTAATGCCAAGTTGTTTATGTTAACTTATCAAACAAATTAATGATCATGGAAAAAAAAATTAAAAGAAATTAGAAAGGTTAGCTGTAAAATGTAAATCCAAATTCTGTTAAGAATGACCCACAAAAATTAATGACGGTTTAGAGAATAATGTGCCCATCAAAAATAAGTTTTGGAAAAAAACGGACAGTTTAACATGACGGTTCCAATATGACAGTACTAGCATCTGACTCCTGATAAATATCACCAATCGCCTTACCCAAAGTGCTCTTTTTTATCTTATGGCATTTATACCATGCATTTTGACAATCGTCTATTGTGTGTAATCTCATTGTAAACAAGCTTCTTTTTCTGTCATCTCCTTCTTTGTCCACAGGAGCATTTGATCCCATAAAATTTATAACATTCAACTATCAAATTTCTTAGCACATTCAACTATTGATCGAAGTGGAATTTTTTATATACAAAAATTTGAGCAACAATGTTCGGTACCAATGTTTGAAAGGTGTGCACCCTGATTTATTGCAGGCCTGTAAGGTAATGATCTTAAATTTCATTTGGAAATTTTAGAAGAAGCTGGTATATCCATTGCTCACCCCTGGACAACATTCCATACAAGAAAACACCACTTCATCGACCAGAATACCAAAGGAGATAGATGTCACCCAAAATTGTTCCCCCAACAAAATCAGTCTCACTCACATTTGTTACAAAACCTATAGAAATGCAATCCTTTCTTTCTGAACACTTATGTAACAACTTAAATTTTCTCATAATAAAAGAAGATTTATTCTCAGTTGTTTTGATATGTGCTACACTCGTCAAAGTAGAAGCTGGTATATCATTCACCTCATTCTCAATTGTTATGATATGTGCTACCTCATTTACGGAATTGTATGGCCTTGTTTGATTACCTTTAACATGTGTATATTCACAATGGGGAGTACCTGGAAGGACCATCTATAAAGGACATTCTTCAAAAACATTCCAAATGTATAACATCCAAAGGAACATTATCGAGATCAAGCAAAGTGTTTGCATGCCATCTTATAATAGAGCCTTCAAATAAACCACAATCCTCACAATTGCGGAAGACTTTATAAACTAAAATACAAAACTCACTAGCATCTATTACTTTGAATTGTACAATGTATCCCTTAACAACAGTTGACACTAATCCCCGAGCAACATACCGTGGCTTTAAATAACATTGATGTATCAAATTAACTAGTAGATTCAGATTGATTATTGTTGAAAGCGCTTGGAACAGAAAGCAATGTTTCTATATTAAAATCGATGATTCTTTTAATCATCCATACAACAAAAGATCCACTGCTCACCCCAGGACAACATGCCATACAAGAAAACACCACTTCATCGACCGTAATACCAAAGGAGAAGTCACCCAAAAATGTTCCCCCAACAAAATCAGTCTCACTCACATTTGTTACAAAACCTATGGAAATGCAATCCTTTCTTTCTGAACACTTATGTAACAACTTAACTTTTCTCATAATAAAAGAAGTTTTATTCTCAGTTGTTGTGATATGTGCTACACTCGTCGAAGTAGAAGCGGGTATATCATTCACCTCATTCTCATTTGTTATGATATGTGCTACACTCATCGAAGTAGAAGCTAGTATATCATTCACCTCGTTCTCCCGAAGAGCGGACCCAATCTAGTTAACGATCTCATATATAGGCCATTGAATATAACCACCAACAACCTTTGACAATGTATCTGCACCTTCTGATCGATAGGGCAATGGAAGACTTGCATTCAAAGACTTGGTAACATTTACAATGATACATCGTTCATTAATGCTGATATTATGCAAAAATTTTCTTTCTGGAAACGAGATTCCTTCAACAACTTTCAATCCATTCAAAAGTAGGTCCACACATTGTTGAGTACCAAAATCCATTTCATAAACAATATCTGAAATATAAAATAACAGCACACATTTTTCAGAACCAAAATCCAGTTCATAAGCGTTTTATGAAATATAAAATAACAGGAGCACATTAACAATCATATTTATTTTAAACAAAGATATAAGATAGATTATAATATATAAAAAAATGGTTGTTCGGACTTCCAATTTTCCGAATGGTAGGATCGGCCGCCCCTTCTTGTAGAAGAAGCGAACACAAGAAGGATTGAACGACCCTTCTTGCAGTCTAGAAATATTACGAAAAGAATTATGGGTAGAAGAAGCGTCTCCCGCCCGTTCATTTATGACGGAATATTAAAAATGTTCAACCTATGAATGTTAGGCCATCAATACATGTATTTCTAAAATTGTGAACAAGGGAAGAATACTGAGCACAACAAGGGTCGGCCGACACTTCATTTACAAAATAAATTTAAATATATTTAATCTACGAAGGCTATGTCGACAATTCTCGGCTTCCAACTTCCACTGTAAATAGTAGGGACTCAGACATCATCTAAGTTCTAACATATAAAAATGTTTGTCCCGGCTTCCATTTTCCGAAGAGAAGGATCAACCGCCCCTTCATTTAGGAGATAATTGTGAACAACTATATCCAACAATTCACCTATATCCAGAATGGCGAAAGAAAGAAGGATCGACCGACCCTTCTTGCATTCTAGAACTATTATGAATACAATATTGGGCAAAAGAAGGGTTGGCCGCGCATTCATTTATGAGGGAATTGTAAAATTATTCAACCTACGAAGGATGAGTACGTCAATTCATCTATATCTAAAATGGTGAACACAGGAATAATACTGAGTATGGCTAAGTTATAACATATGAAATTGTTTGCCCCGACTTCTGTTTTTCGAGAAGAAGGATCAGACGCCCCTTCGTTTAGTAGATAATTGTCAAAACCTTTACCTAGAAATTGAACGATATCTAGAATGGTGAAGATGAAGAAGGATCGACTGACCCTTCTTGTAGTCTCAAGCTATAACAAAAAGAATATTGGGAAGAAGAAGGATCGTCCGCCCCTTCTTTTACGAAGGAATTCTAAAAATAGAACTTGGAGAAAGAGCGGCCAATCTTTCTCTTTGGATATTTCCACTCTCGAGCAAAATGTGTGAAGCAATTTTCCTATGAAATATGTGTTTAGAGTGCCGATATCTACTTTATCCACTCTGAAAACTCATCCCTAGAGGAAGGAGCAGACACTCTTTCTCCTTAGCATCTACTTCCAACACCCCAAAACGGAACAACCTTACAATAGAGCGACCTCGCTTTCATTGACAAAATTTTGACTTGACGGGAAACTCTTTGTAACAAAACATCTGTAAATTTTTTCGTTCAAATGTCGAAATCTAGTCTCTAGGGTGACACGTGGAACGTTCAGATTGTGCCACATGGCTTTGATTATTCCATAATTGATCTGTGCTACACTCGGTAAAGTAGAAGCTGCTATATCATTCACCGCAGTCTCGACCCAAAAGTATGAAAGAATGTTTGTCTGGTTAATCGTAGTCAGAATCTTTCCAACTAATGGCATCACTATATGCATTGTCGTCACTGTTAAATTCATTTTCCAACACGGTCTCCTGCCTAAATTTTAAGAACATCTTTATCAGCTTTATCTGTGAAACTAAATGCCTTGGGTATCGTATGCAAGGCTCACATGTGTTCTCATTGCATCCAACAATTTGAGTCATACACCGCGTCCAACTACGCAATACATGGGACTTTTCTAGCCAAGATACTGTATTGGCAAACAAGTATACCTTAATATTGTTTAAAGCTATTTGATTGCTTAATTTTATTCAATTAAATTATATATATTTATATTAAAAGAAATGTAATCAATATTATATAAATTAAGACATGAATTAACAATTTCAAATATTTCAAATAAAGTATTAGCGTTTACATAGATCAATATACTATAGTGAATATTAACTGCCAAATGATATTAAAAAGAAAAAACATGTTTCAATTTTACGAGTTCATTTGTCGTTATCTTTTTCCAACAAACCTAGCCAAAATTAATGCTAGAGGATTTGCAGAAAACAATATGGAATATATGAAAATAATACATTACATCACCAGACAGAAAACGTATGCAAGCTGGCAGGAATCGACATTAATGAGTAATGCCCGATTTTGCAAATATAACGTTGTGAATTCATATTAATGGACTGTAAGAAGATAACTACCCGGAATTGAAGGAAATAAATTTTGGAAATATGAAGAATCTAAAACATTCAGCAACTTTAAACTACTGTGAACTTCAAACTGTCATTGCATTGATTTTTGACAACCATGGAAGATATGGATTTTTAGCCTAGAGGCTGAATAAGCATGCTTTATTATAGATTTAGATTTATGGTTTGAATAATATAAATACCTACCAATTGAAAAACTAGGAGTCGATTCTTCAAACCAATCTTACCGCTCTACCCACCCAACACTCTTCTCAATTCCACCTCAGCAAAAGAAAACGTCGGTCCTCAGAGAAAACAAAGCTCCAAACTGGAAAACACAGAGAGTTTGAACTTTAAGTTTCAATGTAGGCAGTGGGCAAGAAGAGCAGTGTGGCGGGATAAGTTTCAATGCAGTCAGTGGGTGGGAAGAGTAGTGTGGCAGGATAAGTTTCAATGTAGGCAGTGAGTGGGAAGAGCAGTGTGGGCAGGAAGAGCATTGTGGCGGGATATCAATGCAGAAAAGTTCATGACATTTATTATCATAGTGTGGAGGGATATCATCTGTATGTCGTGACACATAAACACAATCCATCATAAATGGGCATCTCATAAATGTGATGAGATTATTCACACGAGTGATACAATCCATCATTTAACATTAGCGCTGTAGAGACCATTTTAAATGGCAGAAAACATCAACTCCATTCCAACGTACAAACCATGTTAAATGGCGCAAAATATCACCTCCGTGCGAACGTACAAACCATTTTAAATGGCAAAAAAATCACCTCCATGACAATGTACAAACCATTTTAAATGAAGGAAAAGATCACCTCCATGCCAACGTACAAACCATTTTAAATGGAGGAAAAGATCAATTGGGTAGCGAAATATCAAGGGTCCCACTTCCTTTCCGCATCCCCAACATGTATGCTAGGATGAGGAGATGGGTGGTTATGGAATCTGAAACCACTCTCGACATGGCAGCACCACATGATTTCGCAATTTGGAAGGGCAGTAAGGAAAACCACCGTCCTCCATTTGCGAAACCACCTTCGCCCATCCTTCACGGTCGCTGACACGTGTGGATATGATGTGGCCGGTCCACATCACACCTTCTGCCCACGCAAATCCTCCACGTCGGGGATTTTGCCAATGTGTCTCCTCCGTGCTAGACTTCCTTCCCACGTGGTTTCTCCACGTCAACCTGCACATGCACAGTGGAAAACACCTTTCAATTACACAATCACAACATGCAAGAATGAAATAAAAATGTATCAGAATCAAACGCATAAGATTACTTATATTTATCCAACACAGATCCAAGCAACTGGCTTTGTAAGAGCGATTTTCCACTTACTAGCATCAATATAAATGTGTGGTTGTTTATCAGTTGCATAAAATTATAGATAAAATGAGTTAAACGAAGAAATTCATTTAACACATAATAACACATGAATCGTATATTAATAGAAATCCAACCTACAGATCGATGTATTCATTAAATTGGCAATATAAAACATAGTTCAAAGAAATTTGACAAATTAATATCCAAAAAAGATGGCCAAGAGAAACCGACTGAATTTCATTAATTATGCAAAAAATTACAATGAATCAATACATAAAAATTAGAATAAATTTACCTAAATTATACATAATCCAAATTGAAACGACATCCCCATAAATTGCCCTGATATTCTTCTTCCTGTGTCCTCGTGGTGCCATCCTCCTCCCAAAAGATAGGAAGTCCGTTCTTGAATAATTGATCAAACATTTCTTTGAAGAGTTTTACTTGATGTGCTAAAATGTCTATCCTTGCCTGAGTCGTGTTCATTTGGTGATACTTATTCACCACCTTCTTTGCCCAAATAATACTAGACACTCTAGCCTAAGTTTATGCTAGTTGTTTTCACCTCATCCTCTGTCAGCCCATTCAGAAATTCTATGGTCTTTTCTGCACAGTCCATGGGATTCTTGTTGAAATTTTCCTTGACTACTGTTAGGCTTTGCCTAGCTAACTTTAGTACACCCTCTTTGTCCAGAATGAAATCGAGATATGGCCTCAATTTCTCTGCCTCTGCAATAATGTAATCCCAAATGACTTGCTTCACTTCCTGCAGAGAGGTCTCACCTGTAACCTGCTTTATTAATTCATCATATTTCACCTGTAGCCCTCCTAGAGAGGTCGGCCCACGTAGGGTAAAAGGAAAGTGGAAGACAAGTAAAAATAAGTGGAGGAGGTAGGGTTATTAGACTCTCTATTTATTCATTCATTCACTCACTCATTCTCTCAAGTGAGTAGTGCGCACAAGTGGAGTAGGAGAAATACAAGGCAAGGTTTGTGGCTCGTGGCTTCTCCCAAAAAGAGGGGATAGATTATGAAGAAACTTTTGCACCCGTAGCCAGATACACTTCCATCATAACGACACTTGCTCTGGTTGCAGTGATGAAGTGGAAGAGTTACACCTGATGGATGTCAAGACATATTTCTTGAATGGTGTAGTCAATGATGAAGACTTGTGCTAAAGAACTATGTCGAGAAATACCTTCCTAGTTAAGAGGGAGTGTTGATATATTTGTAACTTCAGAATGTATTTCACTTGTATATTTTATATTGTATTCATATGGCATTTTACTTCTGACGGAGAGGTTACATTCGTCCGATCGGAAATGTCATCATTGTATGTGATATGGTTATTAGACTCCCTAGTGGGGTCGACCCTAAGTATATTAGGATGCTAGTGAAAAATTGCACTAATGAACAAGATACTACTTATATGCATGTAATGGGTAAGTGGTCGATGGTACTATACAACATTCCATTGCTACTTATCTAGAATGAAACCTCTTTGTTGACATGTTGGAGTACACTTGCACACTCTTAAACAATGTTCTGGTAGAGATGGAAAACATCTAGAAAGTTATGGGATATGGATAAATGTTGTATTAAAGCATGATTGGCTAAGATAATTGCATGACTGTATGACATATGTCTTTATGTGTAAGAATTTGTTCGGAATACTATGAGATGTTTCTAATCATGCAATTGAACTTGTCCCGTAGGAAAGACCTTGTACCATCACCTACAAGAGAGACTTGTTTCGAAGAACAAGTGACGATGATTCAACAAGAATATTGATGAAGTCAAGAAGAAGGGGATTACCAATGCCTTGAGAGGGGGAGGTGTCGGGAAGAATGGATCCCATGGATTATTTGCTCTACCCTGATTACGAGATGCGGTTTGAGGGGGTGGGTTCCATTGAATGTTCCAGGAACCATAATAGGGCACTCCATAATTCAAGTTAGGGGGAGAAAAGGCTTGATGTTGATTTGCTTTCCCCCTAGCTTGGTTCTAGTTTCCAAATATGGAATGCCCCTTAGAAGGTGGGATTTGTGGGCCCCAAGAAGGAATTGGGCATGACGAAGGAAATGGTATGTTGGTCCCACTTGGGGTATTAATAAAAGTTTGTCTACCGCCAGTTTGGTTATGTGATCCCCACATAGAAGATGATGCTAATGGAGGAGGTTTTTTATTGGTACCACTTTGGGTACCAACAAATGGTTGTCCTCCAAAAAGTGAGGTGTGTGGTCTCCACATATTAGATGGACCAGATGGAGAAGGTTGGTTACTGGTTCCTCTTGGGGCTCCAATAAATGGTTTTCCTCTAGAAATAGTGTAAATTGTGGATGAAGAATGTCCTCCAGTCACAGTGGGTGTTCAAACATTAGGAATAAATGTTCTTCCAATGGAAACATTATAAGAGTTTGGTTTTGCATATTGGATAACTACACTAGTAAAGACGACTTGTGAATATAGTGGTGCACTAGTTCCAGATGGTAAAGGTGACGACAAGAAAGTAGGGTTTGACCTCATAGTAGCAGTGTTCCCCGAAGAAGTGCCAAAAATGTCATTTGGTAATAGATGTGGGGAAGCTTGGATAGGAATTTCGGGTTTAGTTGCATGGGTATGGAAAGAGTGTGGAAATCGTCGAGGTGGAAATCGTCGAGGGCTTGGCCTAGAGTTGTGTTCCGTAATGAGGAGGTTGGATCGAAAATGCTTGTCACTGAATCGTGAGGGGAATGTTTTGGATTGGTCCAATCTGTGGGTCCTGACCGACCTATGAATGACTCACAGTAGGTAGTATTACTGGATGAAGACCGAGGCATGCGAGAGTCATCAGATTTTACTGCTTGATAAGCAGTCATAGGTCAGTATTGCGAGGTTGAAGACAGTATCTGAGCAACTTCACATCTAAATCATTCTTATGCCACTTGTTCATTTGCTAGACTGGCCATTTCTACTCATATAGATTGCATAATGTCTTGGGCTGAAGGAAGGTCGGGAGAAGGAATTTTGAATGATCCATTGCTGGAAGATCCAACTTCATATCTACCTATAACCGGGGGTGAAGTTATGACAGGTGGGGTTTCCCATTGCACAAAGGGTTGGTTAAAGTTTGTAGCAAAGTGAATCGTCGAAGGGGTTACTGGGTCGGATTCCTCAATAAATTTGACATGTCATTCAGGGATATCAAATGGTGATGGAATCACTATAGTGGTGCTAGTATCCAGAAGGATAATGAATTCCGAAATAACAGTGGTTTGAAGTGAGACACTAACCTCAGGAGCTAAAGTAGTTTCCTCTATGGTGTTGACTTCTTGTGCAATAGTGGGTTGTGGTACTGCACTAGTCTCGGTTATTGTACTAAGTTCTAGAATAGTACTAGTCTCTGGAATTGTGCTATGTGTTTGGGGTATCGTAGCAGCTGGTGGTGTTGTACTAAGTGATGGTGGAATGGTCACCAGCTGGTCTTCTAGTGGGCAGTTGTCGGAAGGCATGGGGGTGTTTCTCTTACTTCATCAACCCACACGGATCTCCAAACTCAACAATTTCACCTACAGGACAATCACAATTGATAGTAACAGCCGACTGTAATATTCAGCACAGTCACAGCTAACAGTAACAACTCACTGTAATATTTAGCACAGTCACAGCTAACAGTAAAAGCTGATTATTTCAACTAATAAACATCTATAGGACTGTTGCAGCTGACTATTATAGCTATGTTATGATGACCCCTGCATTCATAAACTTGTCTAATAACAATTAAACATAACTAACTCTCAAAATAACTATAATATCTTCACTTGCTACAGCAAAAATAACTATAGAAATAAATATGATTTTTCGAACTCAAACAACAGAGTGTAATCGAAACACACAGGAAAAAAATTATGGGTTTAACTTCAACTTCATTCACTCCGTATATCCAATCACGATTACAATGGTAAGTATTTATAGTGATTCAGCCTAATTGATCATTAAATGGTAAATGAATCTCCGTAACAAAATCTTATCTGCAGAACGAAATGCTTTGTTCTGTTGTATTTCTTGAGAAGTTCAATAACATGCTATAGATGCCTCTTCAAAATTCAATGACCCTTCAACCTTTAATGCTTGAATCGGTTTGGTGGTAGAGAACTCTTAAATAGTCAAAATAAAATCTAATTTAGTTTGTCTTAATTAATTTATGGCTTTTCAAATCAGATCAGAGCGGTGTTGCCTTTTGGAAATTATGATGGTCATCTGAGTAAGCAATGGAGTAATTAATCACTACCAACATTCTCCCCCTTAATTACTTCACCCAAAAAACAAAAATTTTAAATACTAGATTCCTGTTACAATTTACAAACACCAATGTTTTTTCTATGAAACTCAAACAATTCTTTCCCCAGAGGTTTTGTAAATAGGTCTTCAAACTGATTTTCTAATCTGCAAAATTACATACTGATTTCATTCTTGTTTATCAATTCTCAAATGAAATGATACCTTGTATCAATATGCTTACTTCTTTTATGAAATACATGATTTCTTGATAGTGCAATGGCTGATTTGTTGTCACGGAAAATCTGAGTTGGTTCATCTTGTTCATGCTGCAACTTAGAAAGAGTTCTTCTCATCCACACATTTTGACATGCAGCTGTTGTTGTTGCAACATTCTCTGCCTCAGCGGAGGATAGTTTCACTATGGGATGCTTCTTTGAAGCCCATGCTACGGATCCCGATCTAAAACTAAATACATATCCAAATGTACTCTTTCTATCATCTGTAGAACCTGCAAAATCACTATCAGTATATCCAATCAACTTAAAATTTGAATTTGATGTATACTTGATACCAAACTTTGTTGTTCTAGCAATATATCTCAAGATCCTCTTTCGAACTTGCTAGTGGGTGTTCTTTGGAGACTCCATAAATATTTAAATCATACTTACTACAAACACTATATCAGATCTTGTTGCATTCAAGTACATGAGACTTCCTACCAGTTTCTTATACAACGTTGGATCAATTTTTGACCCATCGTCCTCCTTACTGAGTTTTGTACTAGTTGCAATTGGTGTTATAGTTGTCTTACAATTCATCATTTTGAATCTTTTCAGTACATCATTTGCATACTTATTTTGATTTATAAAAATACCATCATCGGACTGAGTTACTTCAATACCAAGAAAATATTTCATCATTCCTAAATCAGTCATCTCAAATTCTATTTTCATGGCTTTCTTAAACTCATCTACTAAAATATCTCCAGTGAAGATCAAATCATCAATATATAAGCAAACAATCAATATTTTACCTTCTTGGTTTACCTTTGTGTACAAGGTTGGCTCACTTGGACTTCTGTTGAATCCTTCAATATTCAAATATTCATCAATCCTGTTGTACCAAACTCTAGGTGGCTGCTTCAATCCATACAATGCTTTCTTTAATCTATAAACTTTGCCATCCAGTCCATCAAGTTCATATCCAGGAGGTTGTCTCACATAAACCTCTTCTTCTAAAGATCCATTCAAAAACGCATACATTACATCCATTTGATAGACATACCATTTATTATGAGCAACAATAGCTAATACCATCATTACTGTATCAAGTCTGGTTACAGCTGCAAACATCTCATTATAATCAATACTAGGTTGTTGACTAAACCCCTGAGCTATAAGTCTTGCTTTGTATTTTTCAACTTCACCATCAACATTTAACTAAGTCTTATAAATCGATTTGACACCAATACAGTTTTTATTATTAGGAAAATCTACAAGATCCCAAGTACTATTTCTTTCTATGGCATCAATTTCTTATTCCATTGCTTTTATCCAAACATCCTTTTTAGCTGCTTCATCAAAACTTACACGATCACATGCTATCAATGCAAAATTTGAAACTTGATCTACTTCTTCATTTTTCTCATACAGTTCTCTTAAACTTCTAGTCTTCTGACCTCTAACTCTGTTTCGTAATGGAGCTAATGTAGGATTTGATTCATTATTTACCTCTAATACTGTTCCTTGCCGTCCATCAACACTTGATGGTTCACTATGTTCTTGAGTTATGGGCGTTCTGGAAGGTGTCCTAACTGCTGGTGTAGACGTTTGTGGAGTTAAATGTCCTCCATGTATTCCTTGCTCATCTTCTTCATCTTCTACATGAGATGTAATAGCATCCTCTACAACCAACTTATCTATGATTGATATGAACCATTACACCAAAAGCCCGAGGTGTTAGTAAAGGCCGCCCACTAGGATCTTAACATCCCACCATGCTCTGCAGTCCATACTCTGGGCTGGATGTGCGCCCATACGGTGGTGTCCCCTTTGAGCCGTACGAGCCCTGGACGAACACTGCAATGCCGACGTTGCCACCCGCTCCATGACTCGAACCTGGGTGGAGGCTCTGATACCATATGTGATGAACCTGCAATAATTAATTAATGAAAACACATGAAATAACATAAATAACAGAACTCATAATCACTTTTATATTGATTGCAGGCCACTTCGAGGGGGCAACCTCCTTTGAGCAAGCTCAATACAAATAACTTCACGGTACCTTCATTGGTCTCAACACCAACTTATATACTAAGTCTAGGCACCAATACCATGGGTCAATACCATGTGTCAATACAAACCATGGGACAATACAAAATATGGATCAACAATTAATACAGGACAACTTACAAAGCATATGCGTCCAACAACAATAATACAAACTATGGATCAACAAATACTACGGGACAACTTACGAAGTATATGTGTCCAAAAACAATATAATAAAAAAGTAAATAGAAGGGTTGACATGGGTTCCTAACATCCCCTCTCCTTTAGAAAAAGATTTGTCCTCAAAGCTTTAGATGTGGAAATTGATGCAGAATCTGAAGGAGTGGTTCCCCTGTATCATCCTCGGGTTGCATCCCGGGCCACTGGCGCCTTTTGAGTTTCAGGGAGGGTTTCTTGGAAGGTTGTAGATGAAGAAGAACCATATCAGCTGCGTGAAAAGTGCACTTAGAACGGTGCTGAATGGCTTGTTGTTGGAGTCAAATTCTTTCCATGTGAAGATTGTCCTGCAAAATGAGAAGAATATGATCGCAGGTTCGAAGAACTAAGTCAATTGCCTGAACTGGGGAGCTGTTGAGGGTGTATGGAAGAAGAACTAGCGGTGCCTGTCCATAAACTGCTTCATATGGTGTCCTTTTAGATGTGGTATTGTACCATTGGAGCGCTTCTAGGAAATCCATAGAAATAGTTGTCCAAATCGGTGTAGGGATGGGCAAGGGTTCGATTAGTCCTGAAAGGAGTGTCGGTTCACCCTTGTTGACCTGGAAAGTAGCACAGTCAATCCCCATATGTTGAATTGTTAGTTTCAGTCCCTACCAAAAGAATTTACATTGTTCCTGGTGATACGTTTTGAGGAACCCAGAGTACCCTGCCAATGAAGAAGCATGGAGTTCATAGAAGAGATAGCCCTATTGAACAGATTGCAACCAATTTGGAACAAGTAGAGAAATAGCTGTAAGAGGAATTGGGTCATCAAATGTGTGAGAAGGAGCATCTACCACCATATTGTCCTTACCCTTCTTGTAAGTGATCGCATAAGCATAACCCATGAGTTGGATAACCCATTTCAAGTGTGCTGGGGAGGAGACCGGTTGTTCCAGGAAATTTTCCAGACTCTGGAGATCAGTCTTGATGCAGAAATGATTCCCTAATAGGTATGGCTACCACTTCTGTATTGCATGCAAAATAGACAGTGTTTCCTGCTAAGATGTAGATGCGGCTAAAGTCTTACCAGAAAGGTCTCTTGAAGGTGACAAGCCCACTGGTTCAACAAAGACACCTGCATATCTATCCAAGGAAGTAGGGGAGACCGTTGATGGGTTCATCTGAATGGAATGGATTTGAGCGATGACACCATGTGAATTCTTCTTAAGGATCTTTTCTAGGCGATGTGAATTGATGATGCAGAGAGACCCTTGTTGTAAGCCCTTAAATTTGTGTTGTTTCCCATTGATGGAAAACTGCATCCAAAGTTCAGCAAAATCCATTAAGATGGGGCCAAGTGTGCGTAACCATTGAACGCCCAAAACCACATCACACCCGCCTAGGGATAAGGAAAACATGTCAGAGCGTAGGTTATAATCTTCTAGAGAGATACGCACATTGTGACACTTCCCCTTGCAAGGTAAGGTGCCCCCATTGGTAACCATGACTTCAAAGTTGGAGCAAGGATTGACAAAACAATCAGCCTGTTTGGCGATTCAAGGGTCAATGAAGTTATGAGTGCTACCAGAATCAATGAATGTTGTAAGAGAAAGCTTCTTGAAGTAGCCCCTGACCCGCATTGTTTGGGGGGTGGTGACACTGGATAAAGCATGGAGAGATATATCTGGTTGGTCATCCTGAGATGGGGGGTCAATAGATGGATCCAGAATGTTGACCTGATCATCCATTGTATCTGGAGCTTTTTCACCAATTTTAGAGGCAGGCGGAGAATCCATATCCAAGAGATAGAGCTTTTGTTGAACACATCTATGTTCTTGAGTGAATTTCTCATCACAATTATAACAAAGCCCTTTTTCTCTACGTGCCTGCATCTCTGTTCCAGACAATTGGTTGATAAGAGTTGGTCGAGCAGCTGGCGGGATGGGAGGTCGTTGAGAACCCATATTTTGGAAGGGAACAAAAGTGGGTTGGGAGCATTGTTGGGCTGCAATCTTGTTTTATCATTAGTCTGAGCGGATTTCATCCTTAAGACTACTGATAAAACAACTTCTGTAGAATTCATCAGACAATCCTTTTGTGTGATTGGCTAGTTTCTCAAATTATGTTTGATACTCTCTCACAGTGCCAATTTGACGAAGTTTAGTGAGTGCTCCGATGAAGTCATCAAAAGCACTAGGACCAAATCGTTGCAAAAGGACTTGGCAAAAATCTGTCCATTTTGGTTCGTCATGAGCCTTGATGTACCAACGGTACCATTGAAGGGCTTCCTGTTCCAAATGAAAGGATGGAAGTGGAAGTTTTTTGGACATCAAAAGTATTATGCAGACTAAAATACTATTTTGCACGATAGATCCATCCAGTCGGATCAGTACCATTGAAGCGAGGAAATTCAAGCTTCGGACCATGGAAATTGCTGGAAGAAAAGAACCCATTGTCTGATGAAGACTCGTACTGTCGTTTGTTGTTCATCGCTGAATGCTCAAGATGGAGGCCAAGAAATTTTTCATCCAGATCCTGGAGTTTGGCTTGGATGGCTATAAGTGCTTCTTCCATGGTTGTTGCTCCTACGCGGGTGACAACCATTACCAGGAGTGTTTTTTTTTTGTTGAGTGGGTAGAAAAATAAAAACAGAAACTGTTTCAGTAAAGGAAAATCTATGTTTGGGAAAAAAATGGAAGGGTAATTTGGGTTTGACTAGGTTTTGGACACTGTCGAATGGACAGGGAAGCAGAAAATGAGGATTTCAGAAGCGGGGTGAAAGAAGGATAAAATTTGGCAGAGAGGGACAAAGAAGCAGAATTAGGAAACGAACTTTGTGGCAAAATTTGAAGGCGACTGGCTGAAATCCGAAGAAGTAATGGCAAACCCTAAAAATACACAAATGTGGGATTTCAGGCTTTGGGAAGTGGAATTTGGGGTAGGGTCCTCAGGAAAGAAATATGCAGAATGGGATTACAAGGGTGTCAGGTAAGTTTCGAGGGAAACAGAGTGAAAATAAGGGAGATATGGCGTGTTAGGGATTTTTATTTATTTACTTATTTTTTCAGAAACGGATCTGCAATGGCGCGGAAGGGATTGGCAATAGATGGATCTGAAACGATGCCGAATGGATAAAAAATGGCTAGATCTAAAATAGATTTCAGAATAGATCTAAAATGGCTGGATCCGGAATGACTGTCGGAATGGATCTGAAATGACTCAAAATGGATCTGAAATGGATGGATCTGAAACGGCTTGGAATGGATCTGAAAGGGCACGGAAGTGATCGGCAACAGTTCAGCTGAAAATAGATATGGACCCCAGGTATGTGCGGCTTCCTATCGGTTCAGGGGATTCACTTGGCCACCAATTTTGTATAAGGGCTTGCGTATTGGGGCATTACCCCTCACTCCACAGCTCAGTAAAATTGATAACCGCTTTGCCACAAACGATAGCTCTTTGTTTACCTCATGGGTGGGAACTAGACAATCAGGTAGGGGTCGTTTCCCTTTTCGCTGGTAGGTCCTCTCAATGGGCCAGCTACTTCGAGGTTCCTGTGGTACTCCTCATAATGAGTTTTAGGGATTATGCCCAAGTACTTCCCACAGTTAAGCGGATAGGGATTATTCCTAGATCGGAAGTTGCGAAAAATGTTTTTTGGCAAAAATTTCACCGAGCGAGCCCAAGAAAGTGCTCTGATACCAGATGATATGAACTGTTACACCAAAACCCCGAGGTGTTAGTGAAGGCTTCCCACTAGGATCTTAACAATGATTCCATCCCATGCTTCTTATTCCTCAAACATTACATCTCTGCTGATGACATACTTCTTGGTGATTGGATTATAGAGTCTATATGCTTTAGATTCTTCACTATATCCAACAAAAATACATTTCTGACTTTTTTCATCTAACTTTCACCTCATCTCTTCAGGTACATGTGCATAAGCTACACAACCAAAAATTCTTAAATGAGATATGTTGCTACACTTACCATTCCATGCTTGCTGTGGAACTCAATATTTCATGCTCTTAGTTGGGATTATGTTCAGAATGTACACTACGCAAGTAACAGATTCTCCCCAATATTCATCTGAAAGATGCTTCTCCTTCATCATACTTCGATCCATGTTCATAATGGTTCGATTCTTTCTTTCTGCTAATATGTTTTGCTGTGGAGTGTAGCGAGCAATAAACTGTCTTTTAATTCCATGATATTTACAAAATTCCACAAACTCATTCAACATATACTCACCTCCTCTATCTGATCTCAAGACTTTAATACATATGTCACTCTCATTTTCAACCATAGCTTTAAAAATTTTAAACACATCAAAAGATTGAGATTTCTATTTCAGCAAATACACCCAAGTTTTTCGACTGAAATCATCAATGAAAGTAATAAAATAAATAATACCAGTCAAATAAGGTGTTTGCATTGGTCCACACAAATCTGTATGTACCATCCTGTTGAACAACATGCCCTCAGTCGACAGGGGTTCACCTCACTATCGACACATACCATAGTCTCCCTGGGCACGGGCCCGGGCAGGTTTGATCCCACCCAGCAACACCCACAGAGCGGATGAGGTCTCACCTGAGGCGTCCAAGAAGAGCAGACGGAACCATGTTTCTGCCGAGGGAGGAGGAGAGTTCTAGCTGCATGGACTGACTCTAGTGCGGTACTTTAACCAGAAACATTAAACATTTGGCAAGGAGTTATAACATATCACTTCATTGTAGCGTTCAAGGGGTTATACCATTTACTTCATCACAACATTTATCATCACATTCTACGTAGAACATACTACTTGATCACATCATTTATCATCAAGGCAACAAATTGCATTAAACAACATTCATACATCGCAACATTGCGCAAAGTTTGTACCAAAACATCATTATATTATTGTCGCGAATACACCAGCAAAAACATGGATCTCGCATCCCATTTGTCTTCTTCCTCTCATGCATGCCTCTCTTTAACACTCACAACTTCTCATGTATTTATAGGCTTTTGCCCTTACAATATTTGTCCACTTACAACTGACTCCCTAACCGACACTATGGACAATTGACCCAATATCGAACTGACTTGGTCCAAATGATTCCAAAAACCCACATACCGTGGTATACTGACTCACTATTACATAATGTATGGTCCAAGTGTTCCAAAACCCACCAACTGCGGTATCCTCTGGCACAAAATACTCCTTTCGCGCCCTCTTTTGGCGTGTCGTGGCGTCAGCAGTACCGTGATCTTTCCCCATCAAACCGCTTGCCAACAGGCCTCCAACACAATCTTGTGGCTCGCCCTCGAGCCACGTCAACTGATGGACAGAGTGCCTTCGAACTGAACAATGTTTCGGTAATTATTCTTGCTGTCTGGACGCGATGTTGTCCCGCTCCTTCTGCTATACGGATCGTCGACTCATTGTGCCGTATGTTTAACCCAAAATCGTCAGCGCCTGACTTGCTGTCATGTACTTCTCAAACTCATCTTCGAGTCTGTTGGAATGGTACCAGCGGGAAGGAAAAGAGGACGAACATTACCCAGATGCGAACTTCACAGATGATTCTGGCACATCTATTTCGCATCGGCAATCAGCTCCTTTTATGGTCGGGGAGCTCCGGTCCCAACCACCTCATTCGTTGAGAAAAGCACAATCCTTCAAACAACTACTATGTACTTAAACATGCTGAACCAGCACTCGTCTCGGGAATGACACAGTGTAAGTGCACCCACCGTATCAAGGCGCTCAGGGACACTCGTCATTCGGGCTCACAGGGCCCCTAGGGTGCTGCCACGAGAATCAAAGTGAAGCATTTCCACATCCTCCTTGGAATTCCTCACAAATCAACCCCCAAATTGATCAACCAACATAACCACTCTAGTTCGGAATAACTTCATTGTAGCAAGCTACCAGCTGCCTCGGCTACTTATAGCCGGACCGTTCCCGGGTGACGATAGTGGGAATGATGGCCCACTATCTCTCATTTGTGTGTGTGACCCCATCAACTGAAGCAACTGGAGGGGTAGCCATACTGTCATCGAAGATCCTACATGCCAACATGTGAGCAATCTCCTCATAGTGTGTTGATCGTACACGCCCCCCGTGCCATGTGTAAGACATGCCGTCGTCTTGTGGTTATTCGACTGACTCGACGAGGTGCAATCATGTATAGGGATGATGGGTAGCGGTGACAAAATACTAGTGGAGCAGTAGTCACAATACTGCCCCGTACCTCCAAATCCTCCATAATCATTACAACTCCTTGAACAAAATTTGTTGTTGGTCCTAGTCGTAATACTGCCATGAGTCTTCGACTGCTCCAAACTTGCGGTACAATTCTCCTTGCTTCGCATACCTTCTTATGTTGGTGCGCCATTCGCCACCAAGCAACCTGCAACAATCATCATCATTTCTTCTTCTTTTTTTTTCTTTACTAATGCGACTTAGACATCGCACTTCTCCAAGCCCGAGTGATAGGGATTCAACCTAGGACCATTTACATGTTTGGGGAGCATCCCCCCATCCAATCGCTGCAACTGAACCGCTCCTCCTGAAGTAATACTATTGATGCGATAGGGACCCAGCCAATGCATCTGCAACTTGCCTGGATGTTTCATAAACTTACTGTCATATAGTAACAATAAGTCGCCTTGCTGAAACTGCTTACTTTTAATGTGGCGATCATGCCATGCCTTCTGGCGATCCTTCTCCACTCCTTGGTGAAAGCCAGTGATAAATCGATCCTCTTCCAGCTCCACCAATTGTGCTAGATGTTCGTCTAATGCTGCAACATCATCCATGCTCGTAACAGCCACAATTCGTAAATTGGGAACAATGTACTCCATAGGCATAATTGCTTCCTTCCCATATACCAACTTAAAAGGTGTCTAACCGGTCAACCTTTTGCATGTGGTGCGATAGGCCCACAATACCGCTAGAAATATCAGCTCCCAGTTGTCACGGTTCGCATTACACACCTTTGTCAACGCATGCTCCAACACTTTGTTAAATGCCTCCACCATTCCATTCGCCTGTGGGTGATAGCGTGTACTGTTCTTATGCTGTATCTGCAATTCTTCTGTCAATGCGCTGATAGTGTGATTCAGAAAGTGGCTACCTTGATCACTCAGCAATATCTTAGGGCAGCCGAATCGAGTGATAATGTGATCAAACAAAAATCGAGCAGCCGTTGCAGTAGAGCAATCAACTATAGGTGCTGCCTTAGCCCATCGGGTCAAGTATTATGTCGCTGTGATAATATACCGTGCACTTCTTCATTTCCCTGGTGGATGGATCGGTTCAATAAAATCCACAGCCCATTTTTCAATCGGTTGCAATGTCACTTGAGGTAGCAGCAGCATCTCGTTGCGTCTGGATGGCTTGCCAATTCACTGACAAACATCACAAGACCACGCATAGTCTGTCACATCATTATGTAATGTGGGCCACCAAAGTCCTGCACACAGTATCGTCTGGGTAGTCGCCTGACCGCCATAGTGTCCGCTCACAACTCCACCATGTGCATCGGCCAATATCTACGCTTGCTCATGCGGCAAGACGCATCTGCGCAATATCTCATCGGCACCCAATTTCTACAACTCTCCTGCGATCAGTTGAAAGTTAGCATCCTTGACGACCAATTGCTTCTTCTGAGTAGTGGTAAAGTCATCGGGTGCGGTGCTGGTCACCAGAAACTGAAGGATGTCATCAAAATATTGATCAGCAGTAGCAACGTGAAACAGTTGGGCATCCGAAAACCCATCTTCAATATTAGTTGGTTCCTCCCATGTATCAATCCGTGACAAATGATCGGTTCCAGGATTCAACCACCCCGGTTTCACAATGACTTCGAAATCGAACTCCTGAAACAAAAGTAGCCACCGGCAGATCTTCCACCCCAAAACAGGCTTGTTGACCAAGTATTTGAATGCAGAATGATCAGTAAACATTTTAAAGTGGCCACCCAATAAATAATGCCTAAATTTCTGCAGTGCGTAGACCATGGCCAGACCTTCACGTTCTGTGGTAGTGTAATTGTGTTCTGCAGAGGACAGCTTCCGACTGGAAAAAGCAATGGGATGATCAATGTCACCTTCTCCTGGTTGATCCAATACAACCCCTAGTGCAACCGATGAATCATGAACATGGACATGGAATTCCTTACTCCAGTCTGGAAAGACCAAGATCGGTGCCGACGCCATCTTCGCCTTGAGTGTTTTGAAACTATCCTGACATTCCAGGCTCCACTGGAATGCCGCGTCTTTCTTCAACAACTTTTCCATAGGGGCAGTAATCGCAGCATAACCCCTAATGAACTTGCGATAGTATCCCGTATGACCCAAGGTTGCGTGCAATTTCTTAACGGTGGTCGGCGGTTGCAACCCCAAAATAAGCGCAATTTTGGCTGGATCAACCAGCAATCCCTGCTTACACACAATATGACCCAACAATATCCCAAGCGGTGCATAGAAAATACATTTCTTCAAGTTCAGCGATAACTGGTGCTGTCGGCATTGCTCAAGCATTAGCCGTAGATTGGCCAAATGATCACGAATCAATCCATAAATGGTCCAATCATCCATATATACCTGCAAAAACTTCTGAATAAAATCATTGAATGCAGCAACAACGACCCGAGAGAATATCGCGGGTGCATTCTTCAAACCAAACGGCATGACCGTGTACTGAAAGCAACCCCATTCGGTAACGAAGGTTGTCTTATGGCGATCTTCCTTGGCAATGTGAATCTAATCATAGCGAGAGAATCCATCAGTGAAAGAGTACATCTCCTGGCCACCCACTCCTTCAAGTACTTCATCAGTAAACGGGGTCGAAAAAGGGTCATGCAAGCAGGCATCGTTCAACTTCCGCAAGTCGACACAAATGCACACTTCGCCTGTTTTCTTGTCTCGCACCATCATAGGGCCGATCCATTCAGATTCTTCCACAGGTTCGATAATACTAGCGTCCAACATGCGATCAAGTTCCACCTTGACCTTTTCTTTATGTCGTGGATTCAGCCGATAAGGTCGCTGTCGGACTGGATTAGCATCTGGTTTTAATGGAATCTTCATCTCTCCTAAATCACCCAGGATTCCCTTCATTTCGGAAAACATCATGGTAAACACGTCTTGAAATTCATGCAGTAAATCGGTAACCTTACTCATCATCTAATCATCCCAATAATCCCCAACATTAGCAAACTTGGGAGTATCTTCGGTGCCAATATTCATCTTGCAAAGCTAAAATGGCTGACTAAACGGATTACTTGGCACAACAGGTGGGACCACATCACGACTTCCTTCATATTCTGGAATGTTAGCATTCCAGGGATCATCATTGTCCTCCAGGCCACCATTAATGTTGAAGCACTCCATGAGAGGCTGCATCTGACAGTGGGCGTGCGGATCGACAGGGTAGGCCATCGGAACAACTTGAAATATCACGTCGTGGATGAGCTGCAAGGTGTTATGGACATTAGGGTTGGCATTCCCAAATGTGAACGTATGAGTGAAATAGATCGTCAACTCCCCCCATGTTGTAATGTCACGGCGCAACTCGGCTGCAGTGTACCACAAGCACAGTATCTCCTCCAAAGTATGGACAAAAGCATCAACCCACTCATCTCTCGGTCGCGCTACCCACAATCGTTGGCACTCCATCACATGATCACTAGGATCCATCCGACCATCATACTTTCCAGTGTGATAAACTTCAGTATCGCCAAACTGAACCATCATCAACATTCAACACTGTGACCAATCTTTAATGAATTTCTTATGTGTCGCCCACCATCGTGCTGGAGCAGCCTTCAGTGCTTCCTCCAAGGCCAACAATCACTGTGGTTCTGGGATGCGGTCTTCAAACTTTGCTACAAAGGTGTTTAGGCCAAGCAACCCCTCATAGACAGGCAATGTGATCGTTTATGTCACAACACGACACAAGGATTGCGTAACTAAACCACATTTCTGAACTAATACTTCATGCATGCGATTATGCCAGTGTTCCAATGCATCATCAGAGTCAAAAGGAACAGAGCTCTCGTTGTGCCACTCCAACTCACCGTGGACAGTGGGACGAATATAATCTTCTGAAATGTTGAATGTGTGGTCCCATCCAACGGTGTCATCAACTCTTATAGGTTCAACATATCGACGTCCTTCAGCCGGATCTAATGGGGCTATGACTCTAAAATCATGATTCTCAAAGGTCATCATGCGCTTCTTGAAGTTGATTACAGGTCCACTATCATTAACCCATCCGATCCCCAAGAGTGCTGGATAAGAGCTTCCTCCCTCAACCACTTCGATATCATCAAAATCAGCATAAGTCTTCATGCCCTCAATATCAATTGTGAGCTGCGGAACTCACCCAATGGGTGTTACCTTGGCATGGTTAGCCAACCGGAGCTGCACAGAAGACCAGCTCAATGGGGGACTCCCCATCTTCTGCCACTCCTACTTGGCTAAGATGTTAACATCCGAACCAATGTCAAGAATCATAGAGTCAACATCATAGTCACCAATCTGAATATTCATTCGCATTTCCTTGCTAGTCTTCTGTCGTTTTAAGGAGTTTACTTCCGACTCCTGCCGTCCTTTCAAAAATTTCTGCAACCATCCCTCAATCTCAACCAGGGCAGCTGGGTCTCATGCCAATGACAGACTTCTTTCAAGGAACTTCTGCAATGTCCCTGGGGGTGGTCGATCGACGTCTGATGTGGCATCAAAGACAAGTGGCATATCGCAAACAACAGCCTTACCGCAGTCTTTCTCCAACATGCGACATGCTTCCAGGAATGTCTCTTGCTCCGTATCAATTTCGAAGGGTATCGTCTTCTGACCAGCTAAACAAATTAGTGGGCGCGAACCATCTTCCCCAGTCATATTGCCTCCACGAGTGACAACAACCACCGAAGCATCTTGCGGTCGCGGTTTTGCAGAAATGGTCACAATATTTGCACCCTATGTCTGGTTCTGCTGCAGATTCCCTAGTTGGTTGATATTTTGATTGCGTTTGGCGATGGTTGCGGGGCATGGTTCTGTACTAGTTGGTGTACCGGGTTTTGTACTGGTTCCTGTGGCTGGGCCTGATTCTGTAGCTGCGGAGCATTCCCATCCTGCCATCGTGCAATCAACTATGGACAATTCTCAACTGTATGATCATTACCAAAACAAAATGTACATTGATTCTATAGCAGTGGGCAGTCACGTTGATAATTCCCCCATACCGCATAGTGGTAACATTGAACAAGTCCATGACCACCTCAGCCTCCTCCTCTACGACCAAATCCGCCACCGCGTCCGTCCCTATAGCCTCCCCGTTAGCCGGCTTGCTGCTAGTATTGTTGTTGCATTGGTGCTGCTGGAATCCCTTGCCCTTGTGGTGCATAATGCGGTTGTTGTACGTATTGTGGTTGTGGGGGAGTCGTCTGCATCGGGGTGTATTGCAGCATGAACTGCTGCAGTTGTTGTTGCTATGGTGCAAACTACATCTGCGGCTACTATAGTGGCTGGGATACCTGCGGTTGCATTTGTGGTTCTTGCACCACGCATTGATCATCCTTGACGTAGAATGCATAGCACATCCTCTCCTGTAGCAACCCATATGCACGACAATCCTTCTCATCGTGACCCACCGACTTGCAGAATGTGCAGTAAAGATTTCGCGAGGTTGTGACCATTTTCTGCATATATGGGCAATTATCGTGACTGTGCCAAAAAACGTGACAAACACGACACCATGGCATACTACCGCCATTCAACGGGTTTGGCGCACCTTACACCAAATAATTATGGAAATCTGGACAATTATCCTTCGTATGTCCTTCTCTTCGGCATTGCGTACACCATACTTCATCACGTTGTTCCTTGTTCTTCTTCAAATCTTGCAACTGTATAGTCAGGTTAGCAAGCTATGTCTATATCTGCGACATCCCGGCTGCATTATCTCCAATCGGTGACGTTTCCAATCACATTGCAATCTCTAGAGATTTGCTCAGTGTCGATATCTTCTGCTGCATCAGCGACAACCGAATGTGGGGTAATAGTGCTGTAATGAACCATTCTTTATGTTGGACAACACTCATATTGAAACTAACCTTTGCCATCAGCATCTTGAATCGCTGGTCGAAATCCCATACCGTCTCATTGGGATACTGCTTAATTTCCTTCAATTCAGTAATATATTGAGCCTCCGACTTAGGCCGTCTAAATTCAGCAATTAGTCCATCCCAAATCTCATCCAGTAACTTCTCTGGGGCCCCCATAGGGACTAAAATAAACTTCATGAACCAATCTAAGGCACGACCTCACAATGTCGTGGCTAACTGTCCTTTCTTAGCATTGGCATCAGTGGTCTGTTTCATGGTCCAAACTGCTTCACACAAAAACTAGTACTGTTCTGGGTTGTATGTTGCACTTCTGTGGAACAACAACAACTTAGCATCATCACCTGCCATCTTGGGCATCCTTCCTCCTATCGCTGCGCTACTACTACCAATTAACTTCTGCGGAACTGATGAACTCGGCTGTGTCGAAGTAGTGTTTATTGCTGGTTGAGAGTTAGTGAGTGGAGGTGTGGGTACGTTGGTGCTGGGGTTTGGTCCTGCCTCTATCCTGGACGTAGCCTAGTTATCCCTATCAGGACTATGAGGTCGCTTCATCCCGTGTGGTCTTCCTTCATGGTTTTGCGGTTCGATCACAGTAGGACCTTCTCCCGTCCTTTGCCTCTTCTCTTGTCGAAACGTCGCTCCTCCTCTTGTAAGACCACTTTCTTCCTCGGCTTCGCTCACAGTCTCCTCATGGTCTGCACCCATCTACCCCTTTACCATTTCATGTACCATTCCCCAGCAGTCGTGGTACCCATGACGTCCGCACACCAGGCTGTCTACTGATCAAGGTGCATCTTTTATATACCCTTTTCGCAGATTAGTATCTTAATCGACAGTTGGAGCGACAGCAGAAACCTTCCCCTCGGTCCTCAGAAGAAGCAGTTTTCGGCTTTGCTATAGGATTTCTTCGTGTCGACCGCGAATTTAGTGATATACCCTTCCAAGATGCTATCAAGCCAAACTTCGACATCCCACGATGCCTTATTATCGACTTCCTGCAGTTCCTGGATTAATTCCGAGGTCCAAGCCATCAGCTCACCACCCTGGAAGTTCTTCTTTTGAAAGGTGAGCTTCAACAACCATTCATACAAAATGACTGAAAATTCACAGAAAAACCATTCATGCAGACCGTCGTGAATATATCTCCCCAGCTAGTGATCTATTGTCAGTCGCATGTTCCGACTTTCTTCTTCAACAAACTCCTACAACTTCTGATCGAACCATTTCTGTATCTCTAGCTTCGTCGGGTGCCACAACATGACCTCCTTCTACTTTGCACACGGTCCAGGCAACAGAACCATTTGTTGACCAACATGCCCTTAGTTGATAGGGGTTCACCTCACTGTCGATGCATACTGTAGTCTCCCTGGGCAGGTTTGAGCCCACCCAACAACACCCACAGAGCGGATGAGGTCTCACCTGAGGCGTCCAGGAAGAGCAGACGAAACCATGTTTCCGCTGAGGGAGGAGGAGAGTTGTGGCTACATGGACTGACTCTAGTGCGGTACTTTAACCAGAAACATTAAACATTTAGCATGGAGTTATAACATATCACTTCATCGCAACATTCAAGGGGTTATACCATTTACTTCATCACAGCATTTATCATCACATTCTACATAGAACATACTACTTGATCATAGCATTTATCATCAAGGCAACAAATTGCATTAAACAACATTCATACATCGCAACATTGCGCAAAATTTTGTACCAAAACATCATTATATTACTGTCACGAATACACCAGCAAAAACACAGATCTTGCATCCCATTTGTCTTCTTCCTCTCATGCATGCCTCTCTTTAACAATTACAACTTCTCATGTATTTATAGGATTTTTCCCTTACAATATTGTCCACTTACAATTGACTCCCTAACCGACACTATGGACAATTGACCCAATATCTAACTGACTTGGTCCAAATGACTCCAAAAACCCGCATACCACGCTATACTGACTCACTATTACATAATGTATGGTCCAAGTGACCCAAAACCCGCCAACTGCGGTATCCTCTGGCATAAAATACTCCTTTCCCGCCCTCTTTTGGCATGTCACGGCATCAGCGGTACTGTGATCTTTCCCCATCAAACCTCCTGCCAACACATCTCCAATGGTGATTTTCCTCTATATGAGACTCCAGAGACGAATTTCTCTCTGTGATCCTTTCCCAATATGCAGCTCTCACATTAGATTGCTGGATGCTGAATACCAGGCAACAATTTTACCATCTGCTTCTTCTGTAGCAAATTTAAGCCACCAAAATGTAAATGGCCATACCTCAAATTCCATAACCATGATTGATCTAAACTCTTAGTTTTATAAGCATTCAAAGATTTAGTCAAATCATTTCTCATAATCAATGGAATCATCCTGTTCTTTGTCATTTCTACTCTGGCTATGAACTGCTTACTTGTATATTTGTCATAAGTAGTACATACCTTGCTCTTAAAGAACACTCTGTACTTCTTCTCTAACAACTGTCCCACACTCAATAAATTACACATTAAACCAGGAACATAATAAACCTCATGAATTGTTCTTCTTTTACCATTCTTGGCATATATGGCAATCACACCTTTACCATTAACTTTTACCTTACTGTCATTACCTAACTTCACTTGAGACTGAATGCTTGTATCTAGATTTAGAAATAATTCCTTATTTCCAGTCATATGATTGATGCATGCGCTGTCCAAGAACCATATATCCTTTGAACTTTCCTGGGTGACATTATGTCACGTCCCCATTTTTGACCCCCTTTGCACTAAATCGTAAATGATGTAATTATTGTAACTTAATCATGGTGAGGAGCTCAAGGCCAAGGCCCCGCCATTGATTTATCGTTTTATGTACCGAAAATTAAGAGATAGATGCCTATGGTTCTTGTGCTAGAAGGGCACGATGTAAATAAGACATCCTATAAATACGAATTTAATGAAAGATACCC
Organism: Larix kaempferi; assembly: GCA_027924585.1. Lineage (NCBI taxonomy): Eukaryota > Viridiplantae > Streptophyta > Pinopsida > Pinales > Pinaceae > Larix > Larix kaempferi. The sequence continues at coordinate 8,767,734 of BSBM01000314.1, forward strand.
ACAACCAGCTACGCAATGCAACAAAGAGATGGGGGCATGATCTTTACAAGGAATAGGGAGGGAAAAATAACCAAACCCTTGAGCCATGGTGTTAAGCCATTTCATTGAGGAAACCCATGAACTCTCCACTACCCATTTGGTCTCATGCACCCAATCATTTAATTCTTCCAAGAATTGGTTGAGACAATAAATTCCTTGGGATGGCAGAGGTATGGCTGTCAATTTTCGTGCATGGACAAGCCATCAACTTGGAAAAACGTGTTTTTGCTTGTTGGGCAAGAAAACCCCCACGAAATTGGCCCAAAAAGCCATTCTTCACCCATGGCATTCTCTCTCACGCAGTCTGATCTGGTTGGAGTCTATCCTCACATTTTTTCACCATAAACCTACGTTTTTCCATGTCCAGGAACTTGTTTTTGGTATTGTGAAGTAGCTGGGAAAGGAGGGACGCGATTTTGGGCTGAGGGAGAGGTCGTTTTTGCCCTTGGGGCGTTTTTCTGAAATGGGTTGCTCTCCCAGTCGAATTTTCCCAGTTTTCCAATTCGTTTGAGCCTACCCACATTTTTCTGAAGCTCAAGAAACCCCATTTCGTGCCTCCCACTGTTGAAACGTTTCTCTCATGCCCAACACTTACAGTTTTTGCTGTTAAATGCATCCATCTCCCAGCAGCCCCAGAAACATGACTGCTGGTTGGTATGGCCGACTCTGGTGTAGCTACGGTTAGGTGAGACCCTGTGGTTCCCTAGTTCCTTGTGGAGATCATGCCCAGCTCGAGGGTGGCAGTGGTGCTGAGAGATTAAGGAGCTCACTGGCCTACGGTTGGGTGGAACGTTGCAGAAGCATAGCTGGTTGCTCAGGGAATTACTTGGTTTAAGATAAGTATTCTCATTTGCTAATTTGATATCATTTAGATTGATGAACGGCATGAATATACTGACTGTATAATGGGTGTGTAATTGATTATTCCCGCTGTGTTTCGCTTATAATTTTACATCCCATATCTCTTTTAAATTATGTGAATGCTTGGTTAAAAAGTTTATGGGGCTAGATGCCCGGTCACAGCCTCACGATCCCCTCCATCTAGCTGGTATGATGGGAGGGGACGTGACACATTACAAGTTAAAAACATAGGTTTCTCTTCATTTTCAGTCTCCTCTGTAATGTGTGTAGACAGCTTACCAATATATGCTTGCTTCTTCCAACATTTGTTAGCAAAATGCCCAATTTTCTTGCAATAGAAACATTGAACTTTAGATCTATCATACCTTTGATTTCTTGGTTTCCATGTTCTGTTGCTACTCCCACTTAAACTAGGAGTATTCTGTTGCAACTTCTCTTCAGATTCCGAATAATTTTTCTTGTCACTATGGTCAGCAGTTCGACATCCTCTTCCTCTTCTACTAAATCTTTCTCTACCTCTGCCTCTAGTAACATGTAACTAAGATTTCAAAGCATTTTCTAATGGAGTATCATCATACCTCTTCATTCTTGATTCATGAGCAATAAAATAACCAGTCAGCTCATCAATCTGCATTTGAATGAGATCTTTAAACTCTTCAATTGGAACAACCACTGCTTCAAACTTCTTTGGCAAACATCTCAACAATTTCTCAATCACACGCTGATCTGAGAGGTGTTCACCATACTGTCTCAGCTGGTTTACAATGTTCATAACTTGAGTCATAAAATTAGCAACAGTCTCACTGTCCTTCATCTTCAAATTCTCAAAGTCCCTTCTCAAGTTCTACAACTTAACATTCTTCACCTTGGTCACACCTTGATAGCAAGTTTCAAGAGTGTCCCAAGTTTTCTTTGAAGAGTCAACACTTGATATGTTCGGAAATATGGATTCACTTAGGCCTTGTTGAATAAGGACAAGAGATTTGTTGTTCTTCTTCCTATTCTCTTTCAACAGAATACGCTCAGCATTTGACATAGCCAATTCAACAGCTTGATTAGCTAGCTTTGGATAGCCAATCGTAACAAACTCCCAAATATCCTGAGCACATAGGATAATTCTCATCTTAATAGACCATGTGTCAATTTCTTTCAGTCAACACAGGAATTTTTGGCTGCACTACACTGCTCTTAGTAGCCATCTCAAATTGAATTCCAAATCACTCTAAACAGAAAAACGAGAAGAAAAACTTAAAAAGGCTCTGATACCACTGTGGGAACGCAGGGGGGGTGTTTCTCTAACTTCAGCAACACACACGGATCTCCAAACTTAGCAATTTAACCTATTCGACAGTCACAACTGACAGTAACAGCCGACTGTAATATTCAACACAGTCACAGCTAACAGTAACAACTCATTGTAATCTTCAACACAGTCACAGCTAACAGTAACAGTTGATTGTTTCAACTAATAGACATCTATAGGACTATTGCAGCTGAGTTGCAGCTGACTGTTACAACTATGTTATGATGACCCATGCGTTCATAAACTTGTCTAATAACAATTAAACATAATTAACTCTCAAAATAACTATAATATCTTCACTTGCTACAGCAAAAATAACTACAGAAATAAATATGAGTTTTCAAACTCAAACAACAGAGTGTAACAAAAACACACAGAAAAAAGTTAATGGGTTTAACTTCAACTTCATTCTCTCTGTATATCCGATCACGATTACAATGGTAAATATTTATAGTGCTTCAGCCTAATTGATCATTAAATGGTAAATGACTCTTCGTAGCAAAATCTTATCTGCAGAACTAAATGCTTTGTTCTGTTGTATTTCTTGAGAAGTTAAATAACAAGCTGCAGATGCCTCTTCAAAATTCGATGACCCTTCAACCTTTAATGCTTGATGCGGTTTGGTGGTGGAGAACTCTTGAACAACCAAAATAAAATCTGATTTAGTTTGTCTTAATTTATTTCTGGCTTTTCAAATTAGATCTAGGTGGTGTTGCCTTTTGGAAATTCCAGCGGTCATCTGAGTAATCGGTGGAGTAATTAATCACTTCCAACAGGGGTGTGACTATGCATGAATATGAGGGTCAACTAACTGGAGGTACTGACTTGGGACTCTTCCCTTGTTGTCTACGAGATTTCCATTGGTCTGCCATGGAACTAAACTAAGTGTTCTGGGGAAATGCTCGGGAAAAATAACTCAAAAACCCTGGAGCAATTGAGTGTGTACAAGGGGAGATAGGAAAATAAAACGTGTGTAGGCCAAAAGAAGAAGCTCAAAAAAATTGACTGGGACAGATGTCACAGTAAGCGAGCTATAACAAAATGGCTAGAATGCCAACAAGCAACACTAAGAAAATAAAAAGACCCTCTGAAAGATGAAATAGCAGGAAAATTTCCTATCTAGGATCTGGAGACCTCAACAGATCGTATCCTTCGCAAGGTGATGAAATCCAACTCGAATAATATGAAGTAACAGAACAAAGTGGAAGGATATCCCTCTACCAAAAGGGATCCTGGATACAATATCCCTAGAAGAAAATCCACTAAGCTACCTTGTTCATGACACGTCTGAGAAGGTTAACCGGAGCATTTTCCTTTGAGCCCTTGTACAACTGGTATGGAGGCCGACAACTACAAGGAAGGAAACGGATTGGTGTCCTTAGGTACTAGCTAGAGTCCGGAATTCCACAAAGTCCATCCAGAACCAATCCTCTCTGCTTACCGCCATGGAATGGGAGGCCCTCTCAACAAGTTGGTTGATAACCGTGTCAATAAATACAAGAGGATTTTAGTACCCTAAAGGACAAAAACTGTGTTTCAGATGTGAAGTGACAGGCGGGAATTATTTGTATTCTTATCCCCGATGTCCTACCCAACTAACAAATTGTTTTATATCCTCAAGTGAGGTTAAAAATGTGTTGGGTTAAGGTATAAATTTTAGTGGTTGGTTGTCTTACTCAAGTGGGTAGCGGAAGTGAAACTCAATGGTCTTGTGACTTGACTCAAACCATGCAATGTGAATGAATCAATGCACTTTTATTTTCGATGAAATGCTAGGTACAAAGAGGAGAGAGTTCTTTGATCCCAAAAAATGAAATAAGCGCAACCACAAACTTCGCAAAAAGAAAAACCACTCATATTTGTATTTCTCCTTTTATGCCAAACTACAACTACTCTTTCAAAAATGAATGAATCCAAGAGTGTTTTCTTTTTCTACTTCTAATGAGTGCAATAAATGACAAGTGAATGAAATGTGTCTTCTAATTGCAAAAAATATTGTGATCTTTAAGCGAAGGATAGAAAAAGGGAGTTTGAAAAACTTTTCTAAGCCAATTATATGAATTGAATATGCAAAGAAACTTTTTCAAGTTGACACAAGTCGCCTTACTGGAATAGGTTCTTGCTTAACTATACACATGACAAATACTACAATGCTTACACGAACAAGGTGTAAAACAAGATGCCAGAAGTGGCTTATATTACTTCTTTGAAATCGGTTACAATGCAGAATAACTAAAAGTAAATAACTAACTACAGTCGGCCTCAGCCATTACAAGTCAGAAGTCACTGTGGTGTGCTCTCTTAGTGTGTCGACCTCACCCTCTCCTGGTCCACTGCAGAACTCTAAGCTATGGGTCGATCTCAACTCTCTCCGTTATCAACTTGTGTGACTCTTCACAACTTCTACCTCTACTCTCTAATACTGCTGACTAAAGATCCCTAAACTGATTCCTCTCCTCCATCTTCTATCTTGCTGCTACTATTCCCGAGACACTCATCCTCCTGTCCGCCGATCCTTCCAAATCCTCCAAACCTGCAACTGTCAGCTTCCAGCTGTGCTGCACAGCCTCTATCTATGATGACGTCTGTCATGTTCTTCACCTACCTGGAATAACTGTATTAAATTCCTCAACAACCCCGAATGGCTACCAGGTACAGTCCTCTTGACTTTCTGCTCTTCCGACCCTACTACAGTAGTCGGTCACATCTCGACCTTTCTGTCGTCTTAATCTCTTGACTACTACGGTTAGCCAGTCCTCCCCTTCCTCTGCGATTGGCTCCACCAAACCCGTCAAGTCATAGTTCGACCACTTGTCAACTACCCAACACCTCACCTTCGCCTATCGTCTGTCAACCATAACCTGTCGCTCTTGACCATTCACAACATCCGTTGTGTGCTGCTTCGGTCGGTCGCAAACCGACTGCTCTTGCTCAACTTGTTGACTTCGACAAATCAACCTACTTCCCGTACCAGTGGTCATAGAAAATCCCACTGGTCAACTCCCTCATGTCAACCAACTTCGACTGATCTGCCTAGGCCCCAATGCTCCTGCATCAAACTCCCCAGGTGAAAGGAATTCGAATGCTCCATCGGTCTCTTGAACTCCTCTTCGAAAATCCATGTTGCCTCCTACAACTCATCATCTTTCCATCGCACTAAGTATTCCTTCTTCTGCGAGATACGCATTCGCCCAACCTCACATTCTTCGATTAATTCTGCAATCTCTTCCTTGTGTCGATCTGGAATGTAGTCTATCCAGTCGATGCTTATCACTTCTTCGCTTCCGCTACTTGACCCTTCTTCAAATTTGTACAGGTCTTAGACATTGAATATTGCTGAAATGTTTCAAGTCATCCGATAATTCCAACACATAAGCGTTGTCCGAAATATTCTTCAGAATCCTACATGGTCCAATCTTCTTCAGCTTCAACTTTTTGTATGTACCTGTCAGAAATATCTCCTTCTGCAAATATGCATAGACTCAGTCCCCTTCTTTGAACAACTGTAGCTTCTTCTTTCTGTCGACCCTCAACTTGTATGCCACGTTACTCTTTTCCATGCGCTTTCACACATTTTCATGCACATTTTCATGAACTTCATGCATATGTTCCACGAATCATCCTGCATCCACACTCTTTCTGATTTCTATTGGCAACTCGACCAAATCCACCACTCCGTGTGGGCTTCTCCCTTGAAGAATCTGGAATGGACTCAACCCTGTCGATCGATTCACAGAATTGTTGTATGCAAACTCCTCATGTGCCAACACATTTTCCCACTACTTGGGTCTATTGGCTGCTAGACATCTAAGAAGGTTTCCAAAAGTTCTGTTCACCACCTTGGTCAGTCCGTCTGTTTGCGGATGGTGCACTGAGCTAAACTACAACTTCATGTCGATTTTCTTCCATAGGGTTCTCCAAAAATGCTCCATAAACTTGGTATCCCAATCTGGCGTGATACTTTTTGGCAACCCATGTAATCTGACTATCTCCTTGAAGAATAGTACAACAATCCCTGTGGCATCACTTGTCTTTTTACATGGAGTGAAGTGTGCCATCTTCAAAAACTTGTCGACTACAACAAATATTGAGTCACTTCCCTATTGCGTCTTCGGAAATCCTGACACAAAATCCATGCTAAGATGCTCCCAAGGGGTATCTGGTACCGATAATGGTGTATACAACCCCATGTTTTGACTTCTCCCTTTTTCCAACTGGAAAAATCGACATTGTCGAACCCACTTTCCGACATCAGTCATCATCCCTGGAAAGAAATACTTTTCTTCGACCAGTGCTTTAGTCTTGTCGATACCAAAATGTCCTGCTAACCTGCCATTATGCAATTCTCAGATTAGGTTCTCTCTTACTGATCCTGTGGGAATACACAACTGAATTCCCCTGAAAAGATAGTCTTCTTGAATGAAATAAATCAAGTATGGAGTCTTGTCGATAGTCCAAGGTTCATGACAAGACTTCCATGCTTTCGTAAAGTCCTTGTCGGTCTCATACTCCGTCTTTAGCGACTCTATCCCCGTTTCCTGAACTGTTGTCGTGTTCAGCAGTGCAACTCTCTTGCTCAATGCATTGGCAACTTTGTTCAAGTTGCTCGGCCTATGCCGCAACATGAACGTATACCTCTAAAGTAGCTCCACCCATTTCATGTGTCGCTAGTCTAATTTCGCCTATGTCTTTAGATACCTCAGTGCTTGGTGATCTGTATACAACACAAATTCCTTGGGCAATAGATACTGCCTCCATTTCTTCAATGCTTGGATGATAGCATAAAATTCCTGGTCATAGACCAAATACTTCCACTTCGCTCCATTCATCTTTTCACTAAAGAATGAAATTGGTTGGCCTTCCTGACTTAATACTTATCCAATTGTCGTTCCACTTGCATCACAATCAACCTGGAAAACTTTGACAAAGTCTAATAGAGCCAATACTGGGCTCTCAGTGACCTTTTCCTTCAACTCGTTGAAAGCTCTCTGGGCCGCGTTCGTCCACTTGAACTCGCCCTTTATCATGCATTCTCTCAATGGTGCACAAATCCGACTGAATCCCAAAATGAACTTCCTGTAGAAACTGGCAAGTCCATGGAAACTCCTTACTCCAGTCGTACTTGTCGGTTCTGTCCAATCCACTATTGCCTTCACCTTCTTTGGGTCCATCACCAACCCTGTACTTGAGATTACAAACCCCAAGTACACCAACTCCTTCACAAAGAATCACTTTTGCAGGTTCACCATCAGCTTCTCCTCCTGCAATCTCTGCAATACTTGTCGAATGTGCCCCAAGTGTTCTACCTAGGTTTGACTGAAAATTAGAATTTCATCTAGATAGACTACGACAAAATTTCCCAAGAATGGTTTCAACACCTCATTCATCAATCTCATGAATGTTTTGGGTGCATTGGTCAATCCAAATGGCATGACTAACCACTCGTACAACCCTTCTTTTGTTTTGAATGTTGCCTTCCATTCATCTCCTTCCCTAACTCGAATCTGGTGATAACCACTCTTCAGATCTATCTTTGTGAAGTATGTCGCCCCACTCAGGAAATCCATCAAGTCATCCATTCTTGGCAATGGAAACCGGTACTTGATCATGATCCTGCGATGGCTCTGGATTCTGTACACATTCTCCATTCTCCACCCTTCTTTGGCGTCAATATTGTTGGTACTGCGCACGGGCTCAGACTCTCTCTAATTAACCCTCTATCCAAAAATTCTTGAACCTGTCAGTTGAGTTCCTGTCCCTCTGTCGAACTCATCCTATACGATGCTTTGTTTGGCACACTCGCCCCTGGAATCAAGTAGATATGATGGGATATGCTCCTTGTCAGCGGCAATCCCATCGGTTTCTCATCAGCCATTATGTCGTGAAACTCTTCGCGCAGTTCCTTGATTTCGACCAGAATATCCTCCTCCCTAGTTGTTCCCTCGACACATGGTCCTTTTGGAATGATCACAAAACATCCTGACTGTATCTCCTCTTCCACGAGGAATCCTTTCATGGTGCTCATAACCACTCGCTTTTCCCAAAGGTTACTCTCGCCGTGCTTGTTGTCAGCTTGCTACTCCAGCCTCGGCTTAAGATTCCTTCTCACGCCACTCTTCCACACTGTGACTATGTTGGCTCGACCATCATAGATCATTTTACGATCGTATTGCCATGGTCTCCCTAACAACAGATGGCATGCATCCATTGGGACTACATCGCATAGTACACTGTCTTCAAATCCTTCAACTCAGAAGTTGATCAGGCATTGTCTTGTCACCTCGACATGGTGTCTGCTCTACAACCATGAGATCTTGTAGGGGTGTGGGTGTTCCCGACACTTCAGCCCGATTTTGTCGATAACTTCTGTCGACACAAAATTCTTCGTGCTCCCACCATCAACTATGGTTTTGTAACGCCTTTTTCCAATCCGCACCTTCATTTGAAAGATCGCCTTCCGTTGTGCCGGCTCCATCGGGTCGCATTGATCTTCCTAGATCAAGGTTCTCTGAACCGTCAGATTTTGGTTCTTCCTTTTCTCACCTCCACTACTGTCGGATGCCAACTATTCCCTCTCGTCGACTTGTTCATCTTTTCGACGTCTAGGCTTCGAATCCTCTATAGCATGTAGGTTCTCTGGGAATTCATATGCCTTGATTCCCGCTCCTCGACACTTGTAATAGATTATGGTTGGTCTGTTAGCTCCCTTTCTGTTGGATGGACCACTTCAACTATATGCACCTCGACACTTCAACTATACGCACCTCGACCGCGGTTCTCACGACCATCGCATCGATTTTCTTGTGCTTTCTCTCTTGTCGATGTCCCTTCAGCATGTCGACTATCTTTGACATTTTCTTTCTTGTACCCGCTACATTGTCCTTTTGCGGAGACAGTTTTTGTGCCCTGACAAGTCATCCTTCCCTTGGTCACCGCGGATTTCCTTGATAGTTTCTCTTCTGCCTTTAGATCCAACTAGTAGGCTTCACCGACTGCTCTGAATCTTGACATGCTCAGTTCATCCTGAATAGCATATTTTAAGTCGTTCACATATCTCATGACAGCTTCTTCCCCCTCATCGGTTTGTCCCAACCGAATCGAAAATTGGTAGAACTCCTCCGTGTACTCCTTCATGGTCATCTCTTTTTGCTGAAAGTTCTGCAACTTTCTGAACAAGGAAATCATATAGTCGTTCAACAAGAACTTCTCCTTTAACTTGGCGACCATTCTGCCCCAAGAATTGATTTTCTCCTTTCCTTTCTTGACTCTGTCAGCCTCTACATTGTCCCACCACAACGAGGCATGACCTTTCAACCTCAAGGAAGTCTTAACCCGTTTAGGGTCCTCAATCTGATCTATGTCGAAGTATTTCTCCATTTCTCTGAACCATTCGATCAAATCTTCTGGGTCGAGGCTTCCCAAGTATGTATGCACATCTATCTTCTCCTGTCCTCTCATATCCATCAGAAGTTTGATCATCTTTTCTTCTGGTTCTTCTATGGTTTCTTCCCGGGCTTCCACCTCTTCGACTTTCTCGTCACTGTGGTCTAATGCCTCAGGAATACAACCACTCCTCTAACTTTATTTGATCGTTGCGACTTCATTTGTCAAATGTCGCATCGTTCTGACACATTCGTCGAACATATCACGATCCACCGTGACAGCTGCTGCGCCATGCGCTCTTCGTCCTTGTACATTGATTCCTCTATGAGCCATTTTCAACCTCTGGTGAAACTCCCACACCTCCAATCACAACCAGACTTAAACAAGTCGTGCACAATTCAACCCAACCTGAAATTGTTTAACACACTTGCAGGCTCAATATCACGGGCGTCCCTCAAACTCTAAGGGTTCTTCTACGCTGATACCAACTGACGCAAGTCAGGTTGGTATAGTCTCCTTTCTCAACCGGACACAGTTCTGGGCTTTGATACCAACTGACCCAAGTCACCTTACTGGAATAAGGTTCTTGCTTAACTATACACACAACATATACCACAATGCTTACATGAACAAGGTGTAAAACAAGATTCCATAAGTGGCTTATATTACTTCTCTGAATTGGTTACAATGCATAATAACTGAAAGTAAATAACTAACTACCGTCGGTCTCAACCATTACAAGTCAGAAGTAACTCTGGTGTGCTCTCTCAGTGTGTCGACCTCACCCTATCCTCATCCACTGCGAAACTCTGAGCTATGGCTCGATCTCAACTCTCTCCATTATCAACTTGTGTGACTCTTCACAACTTCCTCCTCTTCTCTCTGATACTGCTGACCAAAGATCCCTAAATGGATTCCTCTCCTCCATCTTCTACCCTGTTGCTGCTATTCCCGAGACATGCATCCTCCTGTCCGCCGATCCTTCCAAATCCTGTAGACTTGCAACTGTCAGCTCCCAGCTGTGTTTCACAACCTCTGTCTATGACGACGTCTGTCATGTCCTTCACCTACCTGCAATAACTATATTAACTTCCTCAGCAATCCTAAATGGCTACCAGGTATAACCCTCTTGAATTTCTTCTCTTTCGACCCTACTACAGTAGTCGGTCACATCTCGACCTTTCTGTCAGCTCAATCTCTTGACTTCTGTGGTTAGTTAGTCCTCCCCTTCCTCCGCGCTTGGATCCGCCAAACCCGTAAGGTCGTAGTTCGACCACTTGTTGACTACCCGACGCCTCGCCTTCACCTATCGTCTGTCGACCATAACCTATAGACTCTCGACTCATCACAACATCCATTGTGTGCTGCTTCGGTCGGTTGCAAACCGACTGCTCCTGCTCGACTTGTTGACTTCAACAAGTCAACCTACTTCCCACACCAGTGGTCATCGGCACTCCCGCTGGTCGACTCCCTCATGTCGATCAACTTCGACTGATCTACCTAGGCCCCGATGCTCCTGCATCACAAGTAATGAGAATTTCCAATACTTCTTTCAAGGATCAAAATGAATATAACAGATCTTGCCTTGAATTTTTAGTAAAAATCACTTTCGCAATAAAATGTCAAGAAGGAAAATAACCTAAGTTTCTGGTCACCTTAACTCATGAAAATCAAACCAATGAAAGATCAATGAAACTAACCAAACTAAGCTTCAAAATTGCTTATAAAGATTAGAGTGAATATGAAAATCGAATGCAGAAGTGTAAGAAGGTTGTGAGGATGCAGTCAATGATTGAACCAATGCCCTAACTTCAAATGTAGTTAAAATTCTACCAATCCACTCAAGAATCAAATCAAAGGCCTAAAAGAGGTTAAAAAGAAAATGCAAGACAATGCAGGGGTTAACCTTGGGTCACACAAGCCTGATTAATTCCTTATATATGAAATCAATCCGCAAGATCATAAATTAAAAAAGTAATCAAGAAAAAACCAATTTTATGCACACACAGGAAATTTTCGCGGGGTGTAAGGTAGCCTAGGCGCGAAATATGAGTATTATTGCGGTCTAGAACACTACTGGGGCACGAAAATTTGGGAATTTTCACAATGGTCAGTATGCAGGGGGTGCAAAATTTTACTATGAGAGACCAGGAGCGCAATTTTTGAAAAAAAAAAATATTTTCTTAGGTTTGCAGACCCAGAGAACAAAAGTAGACTACCAAACTAATTCCAGAGGTAAAAAAAGTTGAAAATGTGCATAGGAAAGGAATCAAATGATAAGAAAAACAATGTTTCAAAACCAAATGAAAAATTGATCTAAGTCAGTGGAGTCGCGAATTTCTGTAGTAGTACGGTCGTTTAGTAGATTTGGACTCCACAGCTGGCCAACTGAGATTAATCTAAGCATAAGCACAATCTGAGAGGAGTCGCCAGCTGTTGTGGACCTCTTCGCACTTAGTAGATTTGGAGTTAAGACCAATTATAAGCTAGTGTGTCTAGTTGGCTCTATTTTATGTTCATAGGGGCATTGCCCAAAAAAGCGCATGATGTAAATGGGTATCTGCCCCAACTTTTACCATAGAGCAGAATGCTTTTCTTGTCACGACTTGTGTAACAACAATGAATGAATTTTTTATGTTATACAAGTTTGATTTAAATGCTACCTTTTATTCAAAATGTTTTTGCACGACAACATTATTCCCTTGTCATAGTGGAATTTTGATGGAAACATTGAGTATGTGTTGGCATGAGGTTAGACTGCATAAAGTGTGGAAGCCAACAGCAGCAAAGACAGACAATCTATGGAAGAAAGGACCATTCGCGGAGAACAAGGAGCCGATAGAAGCACAAGATTGGTTTATTTCGTTAGAATGGGTCATGTGGACCGTTTTGGAACCACTTTAGTTGATATAAATAGGAATATGATTGTAAGCCTAAGGGCATGAGATGTTTTGGCATCATCCTATGTTTTTCTCTTTTTCCGACAATTTTGTATGGATCCGCGATAAGGTGTTTTGAATTGTTTCAGTGAAGGTTATACCACAGGTTTTGATGAATGCATGAAGATGTTCGGTTATGGTTATAGCTTTTGTCTTTGTTTCTGTTAAATCATAAATGCAAGTGTTAGTTGTGAAATGTTTAAGGCTTTGTGGTTTAATAATTGTTGTTGATGCGAATGATTAATTTAACCATGTTAATGTGAATGTTGATTATACACTGAATATGTGAAGGAATGAATGAACTGTTAGCATGATGCGAAGGCACAATATCTGGTTTCTGTAGCTGTAGAGTGAGAATTTATGCATGTCCTCCCCCCACTGCAGAAATCTGGTTCCTGCAACCCCCTTAATCATCTCAAGTGAGACTTCAGTCGCTCTGCGAGTGTTGCTGGAAAGGGTAAAACCTTTCTGGGCTGGTGTTTAAGGGTGTTTGGTTGATGTTTGTTGATAGTAGTGTGAAGTGAACCCCTATCGACAGTCGCTGTGTAAAAAAATGGTTCCGTTGTCGGGATCCTAAAGAGGAAAAGAAGAGTACATGCTATGGCACCCGACAAAACCGGAGATTCAAGAGTGGTTTGAGAAGAAGACAGAAGAATTCGTAGAAGAATAAAATAAAAAACTTGGACAAACAGTAAGTACTTGGTTGCAAAAGTATATGTATTTGGATATCCACGAAGTGTTTTTCTGCGAATTCCCAGTATTGTTGCACGAGTGATTGGCGCAACTGACGTTTTAGAAGAACCATTGCCAAAAGACCAAGCCTGACCATTGGACTCCAAAACTGATTTGACAGCTAAAACAAGTCGGCAATAATGTATAAAGGGTTGTCGACTTTTGGGTAGACAATATCCTAGAGGGATACATTACTGAGTTTGAAATTGACACAATCAAATCATACAACGATGCAGAGAGGAAATTTTTCAACGAACCGAGAGGGAGATTCCTAGTATCACTCAAGTTGTGGATTAAGATGCTTGTATGTGAAAAGGGCATCCTGAGGATGAATTCCGACGAGTAGAAGATCAATGTGCGGAGGTTGTGGGTATCGCGTGAATGCGGATCCAATAGGAAGATGTGGGGTAGATGGACATGGGCGATGAAAAATGTCTAAGGGAGGCTGAGAAAGATTGTGGTAACTTGAGGAGTGAGGCGATATTCAGGCGACCATAGAAGAAGAGGAGGATTGAGAGAGAGTCTCTTGAGGGTACTAGAACAGAATACTGTGAGACAGGACCAGAAGGGATCAAGCGACCTTATTACAACAGACCTTCAACCCTGAGCACTACCCAGAATTTCATAGGAAGAGATACAAGTTATTCCCAGAGTTGTCCTACGTGTAGCGGTAGAAGTAGCGCAACAGTAGGAACGTAAGAATGGAAGATGACGCAAAAATTCCCACTTTCCAGGGAAACGGGACTAAATATCCCGAACAGTATTGGTTCCTGTGCAAGGCATTATGGACTGTGAGGTAGGTCTAGGATGAAGATATTAAAAAGGGACAGGTAGAGACGACCCTCAGGGGTCGTGTGCTAGAATGGTCTATGAAGTTTACTAAGGTACCGACAGGGACTATGGGAAAAACATTGGCACAGATCAAGGTGGGAATGATTGATGAATTTAGAAAACCAAAATCAGAGTCAAATTATGTCACCAAGCTCAGCAATACCCAAACGAGCAGGTATGGGATTTTGATCAATGGTATAAAACATTAATAGAAAAGGTGAGTTTCAGGATGAATTATATGCAACACAAGGAGTGGTTTATCGCAGGGTTGGTGCCACACATCTGCGGACCACTAATGCAACAGAAAGTAGCGACTCAACCCAAAGCGCTGGATATTGCGATGAAGCTGGAGGCTTCACCAATTGGTGAAGCAAGCATAGGAATGGATAGGATACAAGCATAGTTGTAAATTTGACACTTCAACTGCAAGATATGAAGAAGGGGAAAGAAGCACACGAAGACATATGGTGTAGTAGATGCAAGACTGAAAGACACAATAAGGATAATTGCCCAGAATTTAGAGAATATTTGCAGTCAGGTGCACCGAATCACCTCAGTCACAGAGGGATTCCTTGGTGTTGCATTTCTCAGACTAGAGGACATCTACCGGAAGAGTGCGTGTACCCACAGAAGATGGTGTTGAAGCCAATAAATTTATATTGCAAATTTTGTCGATCGGTTAGCCACGACAAAAAAGAGTGCGAGGATTATGACCTACTCCAAGAACAAACTGCCGATACATATTTTATGAAGGGGGGAGAGAAACCGGTGGTACAGCAGCAACCGCAGTATACCCAACAACAGCCTCATTATAACCAGCCACTGCAGTATGATCAAGGGAAGTATGGGAAATCACAGTATGGTCAGTCGCAATATCTGCTACCGTAGTATCAACTGCCGTAGTATGGAAAACCACCATATCAATGACTGCAGTATGGCCAACCATAGTATCCACCACATGGGCCACCATGTGGATTTTTTAGAGGAGGATTCTGCGGAGGTCGCAGTGACGGTGCAGGACGAGGAGGAGCTATTGGACGAGGACAAGGACTAATTATATGTTACAATTGTGGGAAGCAAGGGCATTATCAGAGGGATTTCCCAAATCCAACACCATAGTGCATTTATTGTAGCACTGTGGACCATGGTGTCGAAGAATGTCCATAGCTCATCGCAAAATGGCAAACCAAGAACCTACCCTCGCCTCCACAAAATCAGAATCTGAATACGCCACCAGTGGTGCAGAAGATATCAGCAGAGGTCAGAAGTCAAACTGTGACTGTTGGAGTAGTGAACCAAGGAGGAGCTATGACAGGAATCGTCAGGTCATAGGATATCTTCTGATGAATAGCATGGAAGCACAGTGCACTTGTTGCAGCACTGTGGACCATAGTGTCGAAGAATGTCCATAGCTCATCGCAAAATGGCAAACCAAGAACCTGCCCCCACCTCCACAAAATCAGAATCTGAATATGCCACTGGTGGTGCAGAAGATATCAGCAGAGGTCAGAAGTCAAACTGCGACTGTTGGAGTAGTGAACAAAGGAGGAGCTGTGACAGGAGTCGACAGGTCATAGGATACCTTCCGACAAACAACACGGAAGCACGTATTCAAGGCAGAAGTCAAGAGGGATGTTTTCTTGAAAGCACAGGAGGTAATGAGACAAATGAGGCTATCATCTCTTCACCAGGAAGAAGTTACCTATGATATGCCACCGACATTTGACACGACAAATTCGTAGGGAAATTCTAACACCTTAAGATCCTTCTTGGAAAGTTTCTTGGAGTTGGAAAAAGATAAGGATGCGTCGGCAGAAATATCCAACTTGTTGCATCGATGGGAGGGTGCACGCCAAGAGGGCATAGTCAATCACATACATAAGAGGAAGATGGGAATAGAAATGCAGATGTCTGCACAAATTAGAGAATTTGATGTTGACTCAGTCATCTTAGACCTGGGTTAAGATGTAAACATTATGACCAAACAGACCTAGGAAACGATGGGGAAAACACAGTTGGCCTTGTCACCGGTATAACTGCGATTAGTGAATCAAAGTAAAGTTACTCCAATCGGTCTACTGTGCCATCTTCTAGTTGAAATTGAGGGACTCAAAACATACGCAAACTTTGATTTAATAGATATTGTTGACAACGCAAGCCCCTATCCAGTGTTGGTAGGGATAAACTAGGATATGGAGAACCAGGCCATCATCAACTTCAAGAAACGGACTATGTCGTTCAAAAATTGCGAGATGAGGGTAGTCGCACCTCTTGATCCTGTAGAAGGGCAATGATATCTCGAACTGACAAGGGACAAATTCACCGAGGGATGGGACAATTTATACAACAAATACGAATATTACATTAATCCTACCATAGATGGAGAGTTGGGATGGCACAGCGTTAGTTCGGCATCATCAGATTTAGATGAGACGCTCAAAAATTGGAAGAATCGACTACATGAAGTGTCATTTAGGATGTGTGCATGGATCACATAGCCGTTGTGATGGGTAGCCATAGAAGAATGCACACTGCCAACATATGAGGGGCTTCCCAACTTGACTATGTTTCTCACTAAATTTGTGGAAAAAATGGCGGAACCACAACATCTACTAGCCTTGTAGGAAGCCTTGAAGGCTACACCAACGTGATGGTGGGAAACGCACAAATCCAGTATAAAAAACTGGCCACTATGTCGACACCTAATGGAGGTTAGGTTCGGCGACACTGCAGGATACAACGGAAAGAAATATGATAACAGAGGAGATCCAAAGGAACATTTGAATGAATATCAAAGGCAATGGGGCTCACGGGTGAAACAAGAATGGGTCCACGCATTCGTGCACACACTGGATGAAGGACCATGAAGTTGGTATATCGCAACAGAACTGCGATGCAGAATAATCTCATGGGAACAACTAACAATTGGCTTTAGCCAAACGTTCAGTTTCTTCGACGAAAACCCCTTCATCCATAGTGCATTAAAGGTGATTCGAGAGAAGGTATTTGAATCCATCCCGACTGAGCAACCAATGGAACTTGGTGAACTGTGACATCGGAAATGCTGATGGAATGCTAAAACATTACAGGAGAACCGGATAATGAAGATGACCCGAGGGCTACATATATACCGGATTTAGAAAGAAGTCACAGTGTCGAGGCACTAGAAATGCCTTCCAACAAGTTTCAGCAACCGTTGAAAACCAATAAAGTGAACATTGGGTCGGAGGAGAATCCGAAGTTTGTGAGTATTGGAGATTATTGGGATGACTCTACTATTGCCAAGATCACTGATCTGTTGCATGAATTTCAGGATTTGTTCCCAACGAAATTCTCGAAGATGAAAGGAATTTCTGGGGACTTAGGAGAAATGAAGATACCGCTTAAACCCGATGCGAATCCAGTCAAGAAGCGGCCCTACAGGTTGAAACCGACGCACAAGGAACAAGTACAATCCGAACTTGAGAGAATGCTAGATGCAAGAATTATAGAACCAACGAAGAAATTGGAAGGGATCAGCGAAATAAGACCACTACAAGCAGTGGGAAAAAGAAAACATAGTACGAAGCATCAACGCAAAGGAGCAGAATGGAAAGTCCCATCCGCAGAGAAGGATTTATCAAATCATGTGGATGACCAAAAGGCAAAATGGTCAGAAGAAGATACGGGTTCAGTTAGTCGACAACAGGCCGCAGGAGAAGAAAATCCTGTGAAATAATAGTCGCAGATGTCTAGTCATGATGGAGCCTCAACAGCCACACCGACGGATTCCGACTTGGAGGCCCAGCGCGAAGAGATAAGGACCAAGAATAGGATGGACACGAGAGAAGGAAGCATAGTGGTGGTATTCCTACAGAGCAAGTTGATAGGCTCCTAGAGAAAATAATGGAGGTTGTGGAAGGTAACCGTGCGAAGGTCACACAACACTCCACCGAACACTTTGGGTAGATCAGCCAACTACTATCTACACTAACAGATGCTGTCATAAACTTGAGCGTTCTCCACGAGGATGTTACACAAAGTTTGTCGACACCAAGAGTCGAAGTAGAAGTCGAAAAACAACCATGAATAGCACAAATGGAACCACATGCCTGAGAATAGGTGATCAAGCCATAGACCTAGAGTTAAGAAATTCTGACTTAATCATGGTAAATTTCAATTTACTACCAATGTTGACATTACACCAGATTCAAGTCGCCGCAAGTGCAAATCAGCGACCTCTAGGCCACGACGCATAACAAGATGGTCGAGTATAAGCAGCAACTACGCACCAGTGAGATGGAGGCACAACATCTCCAAGAAGAAAAAGCCACAACACTAGCCGAGAAAGAGAAGACTATAGAGGATCAAGGCTGCCTAGAAAGGGTGCTTACGAAGGCATGTGAAACTACAGAGCTAGATCAAGATGTACTACCAGAAGTGAAATCTATTATGTTATGAGTGGCTCTCATCGAGCCAAGGAAAGAAAATGTAGATCCCCAAGTGAGAGCGGTACCCAGCGCACCCGCGGAACAGATTCAAAATCGATAGATTGTGATTGAGGAAGCCGTGACACTGATCCTGGATATGGAAAAGGAAGCTCAGATAGCTACCGAGGGCATCACAAAATTCTAGGGGAGTGTAGTCTAGGATGACTAGTTAACTGAGTTGAAGGTGCAACTCAGCGAAGCAGAAGCACAGTTGGAATCCTTAAAGGGATCGATCAAATCAATGCCCCCACTGATACACATGATGAAGGCTACAGAACTAAAAGGCATGCAATGACGTGTAACCAAGATGCGTGAAAGACATCAAAGAAGGGCCACACATTTGGACAAGCTCCAAAAAAAAGTGGAAGTCCTTGCAGTATGAGTAATGGAAGTAATGAAACAAGTCAAGCAGCAATTGGCAGAGGTGCAACAGAAAAACTGCGAACACCCAACAGACTAGCAGGTGGAAGAATGTGCACAACATAGAGCATCAGCGAAGGAAATGGTCGACTAGATCAAAAATGCATACAACAAGTTCAAGCATCAAGTGAATGTACCAGAGGTGTCCAGCTGAGGTGGATCAAGGGCGAGGCACAAGTTTGCATTGGGGCTTGTTGGCACGGGGTTAGACCGCATAAAGTGTGGAAGCCAACAGCAGCAAAGATAGACAATCTGTGGAAGAAAGGACCATCTGCAGAGAACAAGGAGCCGACAGAAGCACAATATTGGTTTGTTTATTTAGTTTTAATTTTTTAGCATTAATTCAATATACTCTAGGATCTTTACTGACAGAATAACATGTAGAGCATATCAAGTATAACAATGCATATCAATCACACCAAGCAATCACATGAGACAATAGACACACATAGTTTCACTGGGGAAAACCATAAAGGTGAAAAACCCCACAACTTCCTCAGAGATAGAAAGAGCAATGATACAACCCAAGTACAAGAGATAGTCTTCTACTAGCAGCTACTCCTCCTCGTCAACTAGTGCGCCACTTTCCGAGTGATGTAGAAGTGAATAATGAGATGATCAAATAGAGTGGCTCCTGCACTCTATTTTCACATGACCTGACCTTCCTAATAACCTAGTAGGGCCAACTTGTCTAACTCAGTCTAATAAGCCATGGTTATACTAATCAGGGCCGACCCCACACTTGGTGGTCTAATAACCCATCACATGCAAGTTGTGACACTTGCGACACTTGTCAATACAAATGACGACACTTTTATATAGAGGAATAATAACATCTCTATAGGAGTACAATATACATAGGTGAAATACATTCCGAAGTTACAATTTCATCAACACTCCCTCTTACTAGGAAGGTATTTCTCGACACAGATCTGCTAGCACAAGTCTTCTTCTCGGGATTATCTTCATTGGATCATCGTCATCGTCATGGCTGTTTCTATCTCAATCGATCTCTGATCTACTCATCATAGGAAGTTCACAGAGCCAGTCCTTTTTCATACTGGATGTAGGCTTGCCACCTGCAGGTCTTCATCATCATTGGTCATACTATGGATCCTCAGCACTTATAACGTGCATCAACAAAACCTAACAAGAGCATCTCAGGACTGATTGCGTGCCCAGCACAACCTGCAAAATCTCCCAAGGAGCTATTACATGTGACCAAGAAAAACCTAGCAAGAGCATTTGTCAGATCTCCCAGGGAGCTATTATATGCCATAAGAAATACCTAGCAAGAGCATCTGCAAATATCCCAGGGAGACATTATATGAAATCGGAAAAACCTAGCAAGAGCATCCTAGGATTGATTACGTGCCCAGCACAACCTGCAAGATCTCCCAGGGAGAAATTATATGCCATGGACAAAACCTAGCAAGAGCATTTGCTAGATCTACCAGGGAGCTATTATATGCCATAGGCAAAACCTAGCAAGAGTATCTGTAAATCTCCCAGGGCACTATTATATGTCCATCCAAGAAAAACCTAGCAAGAGCATTTTCCAGACCTCCCAGGGAGCTATTATATGCCATCGGCAAAACCTAGCAAGAGTGTATGCAAATCTCTCAGGGCGCTATTATATGCTTATCTGCACAACCTATCCACGACCATAGAGTATCAACCTGATACTCTCCATACATCATCCTGATGTACATCACATGATTGTCTTGATCATCATCACAGCATCATCCTGATGCATATCATCTGGAGCAACATCCTGAAGCTCATCATACATGATCATCCTGATCATACAATGCATCCACCTGATGCATATCTTATACATATCATCTACAGCGACATCCTGAAGCTCATCATCCATGATCATCCTGATCATATAATGCATCCACCTGATGCATATCTGATACATATCCTCATCCATGATCTACCTAATCATACAATGTATCCACTTGATACATATTCAAATACATGATTCAACTGATCATATCCAACATCCAACATGATGCATATACATATACATGATCCAACTGACCATATCCAACATCCAACATGATGCATATACATATACATGATCCAACTGATCATATCCAACATCCAACATGATGCATATACAGAGCAGTAATTGGAGCATCATCCTGATGCTCATCATCCAACACTTACATCCACAGCCATGGGAAGGATCCTCCTCTCACCATGCTTGGAATGGATCCAGCAAATGTGTCCATCACTTCTTCCTCGAAGTGTCATCAATTTGAAGAACACCAAGCCTCTCTCTGAAGTATTCAAAATTCACTCTTGCTAGTGGTTTTCTCAACACATCTGCAACCTGGTCATCCGTCGCAACATACAGGAGCTTCACTCCTCCTCTCTGCACCATATCCCTGATAAAGTGATATTTGATCTCAATGTGCTTCGACCTGTCATGGAACACTGGATTCTTAGACAGCTTCACACAACTCTGGTTATCACAAAAGATACCAGTAGCATCCAACTAGAGATCAAATAACTCAGATAGTAGCTTTCGAAGCCATACTGCATCACAACTAGCCGAACAAGCTGCAACATACTTTGCTTCGGCTATACTCAGTGCTACGCAGAACTGCTTCCTGCTAAACCAAGAGATCACACCTGATCCCATACTGAAGTAGCACCCAGATGTGATCTTCCTCTCCACAACACTTCCTACTCATTCTGAATCAACATAACCCTGCAGGTTAAACTTTTGATTCACATCATACTTGAGCCCATAATCAATTGTACCTTTCAGGTACCTCATAATATGCTTTACAGCAACTAGGTGAACACCTCTGGGATCTATCAGGAACTAGCTCAATGTGTTCACTGCAAAGCAAATATCTGGTCTCGTGTTCATCAGGTACATCAAGGACCCAATCATCTAACGATACACAGTGACATCAAATGGCTCAGATGAAGCATCACACTGAAGCTTCAGGTTCGATGCCATAGGTGTTGCCATGGCCTTGCAGTTCATCATCCCGAACCTCTTTAGGATCTCTACTGCATAC
Source organism: Larix kaempferi (assembly GCA_027924585.1). Lineage (NCBI taxonomy): Eukaryota > Viridiplantae > Streptophyta > Pinopsida > Pinales > Pinaceae > Larix > Larix kaempferi. The sequence continues at coordinate 8,789,752 of BSBM01000314.1, forward strand.
TTCTCTTGTCTAAGGAATATCCCATCTTTACTCTACCACACCGCCATGCCTAGAAAATAGTGCATCATCCCCAAGTCCTTCATTTCGAACTCGGCAGCAAGCTTCCTCTTGGTATCGGCAATCAAACCATCCTCACCTGTAACAAACAGGTCATCCACATACAAGAGTAGTATCACAGGATTTCCTTCCTAAACCTTGTAGTAAAGTTTGGAATCCGCTTTACTCTTGGTAAAGCCCAAACTGGATAGAAAGCTGTCTATCCTACCATACCAAGTCCTAGGAGCTTGCTTCAATCCATACAAGGATTTCTTCAACTTACACACATATGACTCCCTGTCATGTGTCTCAAAACCTAGTGGCACCTCCACATACACTTCCTCCTTGACTACACCATTCAAGAAAGCTAACTTGAGATCCATTTGGTGTATCTTCCATTTCATCACTGCAACTAGAGCAAGTACTGATCTAATGGAAGTGTATCTGGCCATAGGAGCAAAAGTCTCTTCATAATCAATCCCTTCTTTTTGGGAGACGCCACGAGCTACAAACCTCACTATGTATTTCTCTATGCTACCAACTACAGCATGCTTGATCTTATAGATCCACTTTGAAGTCACAACAAACTTCCCTTCAGGTCTTAGGACTACATCCCAAACATCATTCTTCATGATCGACTAGTACTCCTTGATCATGGCATTCTTCCATTATTGCATCCTGTATCCTGGAAACTTCAGATTCTTCAATATCTTCAATAGATAGATTTCTTTAAACTTCGTTGCTGGAACAAATGTTGTAGTCCTTCTTTTGTAGGTGATTGTATACAATCTTTCCTACAAAGCAAGTTAAATTGCATGATTAGAAACATCTCATAGTTTTTAAAACAAATTCTTACACATAAAGAAATATGTCAACGAGCCATGCAATTATTTTAGCCAATGCTTCAATACAACATTTATCCATATCTTGTAACTTTCTAGATGCCTTCCAATCTCTACTAGAACATTGTTAAGAGTGTGCACAACTCCCGACATGTCAGCAAAGAGGTTTCATTCTAGATAATAGCAATGGAATGTTGTATAGTTCCATAGGCCACTTACCCATCACATGCATATTAGTAGTATATTGTTCATTAATGCAATTATTCTAATATGCATAATACACACCCTAAGTCTAGGAACATAAGCATATACATTATTGAACAATATTATTTAAACAAACAAATATGCAAGAAATTCAAAATACTTATCTTTTTTTGGTTTGTAGGGTGGACTCCCTCTCAATATTTGCTTCCTTGCAGGAACTACTGGAGTGTGCTCCCTTTTGATCTTTGCTTCCTGGATTACCTATCCTTGAACTTATATCCATCCTTGATCACTTATGCATACTTACTAGTATCATCATTGTGTTATCCTCGAGGTCTCATACGTACATTCATTAGTATAATCTCAATACTATCAAAACACAATAATCTTAAACATTTATAGTCAAGATCATTTCAAACATAGATAACAAACATTAGTATTCAAGGTTTCAGGGAATACTTCTTTTACTCATGCATATTCCTTATTTGACCAAGGGACTTTTTTGGTTAGTCATATCATCATAATATGCATAAACCCTTGATTACTTACATTTATAACTTCATGAATAATCATTACCAACCATACAACAGTATAAGATCCTAACACGATGTAGGATTCTAACTTGATATAAAAAAAAACATCCCTAGTTATCATATTTGCTAGTTATGTCTAGCAATGTCTTCTTATTCTCTTCAATGACTTGTGATAGTAACCTGCATATCTCATAGGTTAACCATTATAGAACCAAGTTATGCATACCTCGTAAGTAGATCTTCTATGTAATCCATGACAATGGATGATTTTCTGTCTTCATGTTTTGTCTTGATTTCAGGAAGACCCTCTACACCTTTACTTGCAATTGGTAGTGCTCTATAGTGCACATGTGCAAGCCTTCTATGCCAAAGTTCACTTGGCTCCATGGATTCATGTACCATGGCATGTTCAGGTTGTCCCTTCAATTTGTACAATCCTCCCTCTTGCTCTCCAATCACCACTACATCATCTATAGTTTTTTCCTTTGGCCACATTAGGACTTGGCCATCTATAAATGCAACTCTCATGCCTTTTGCATCTAATGCAGATATGGAGAGTAGGTTCTTCTTAAGTCCAGGTACATATAGAACATCTTTCATCTTCAAATACTTCCCAAAATCTAGGTTGTAGGAGGCTTCACCACTTCCTTTGATAGGATATTGATAATCATCCCCAAGTTTCACCTTATGGGGTGACTCATGTTCATATAGATTTGCAAAAGATTCTTTAAACCCAGTCATGTGTTTGGAAGCCCTTCTATCAATAAGCCAATCCTTACATCCATGAGAGATAGTACCTGTGAGAGCAGATATTAGAACATATTCATCTTCACTTGATGAAGTATCACTTTCTTCCCTAGCCCTCTTCTTGGGAGGTTCATCATCCTCAACATCATGAGCATGATATCTTTTCTTGTTGCCCTTCTTCTTATCGATGTTGGAGTCTCTTTTGTTCTTTCTACAATCTCGGGCAAAGTGTCCCTTATCATTACATGTGAAGCATCTACCATGGGAGGTATTCTTAGAGTTCTCACTATGTGTATGGTGAGAAGATTTCCTATGAGATTTTTCCTTCTTGAATTTTCCTTTCTTGGCATGTGCTGTGAGAGCTTGATCTTCATTCCCCATCTTTTCTTCTCGGGCCACAAGCCTAGCTTCTTCTTGAGAGCATCCTTCCCATAGCCTACTGAAGGAGATTAGTTTTCTTCTTGCATAGATTCCTTGGATGAAGGAGTCCCATGACCTAGGTAGGCCATTCATTGTGGTCATGTCAGCTTCACCATTGTCCACTACTTCATCCACAGCTTCAAGTTGTTCCTTGATTTGAGATACCTTAGAGAAATAGGATTGAATGGTCTCTCCATTCTTAAGCTTTACCCCTTTCAATTGATTCTGCAAAGTCATCTTCCGATTTATGTTCTTCCCTTCAAATAGCTTGGTTAGGGAATCAAACATCTCCTTGGGTGTCTTTAGAGATGACACATGTGGAATGAGATGTTCTTTGGTAGAATCAACAATGATCATCTTTGCCTTGACCAAGTTCTTCTTATGTAAGGCCTTAGCCTCTTCTCCATCTGGGATAGGGACCTCTTCACTTATGTAAGTGTCCAATTCATTTTCTTCCAGGATTAACCCAATCCTATACTTCCATGCTCGGAAGTTATCAACCCCTTCAAGCTTATCATCAAGCTTGGTGTGGTGAGACATTTTAATGAGAAACTCAAATGAAAATAAAAGATTTAAGTCTTACCAGTTGATTTGTAGAAATATGGATCTGGTGTTGGATTAGGGTTTGTCAGAGAAACCCTAAAAATTCAAAATGTGAATTTCAACTTTCTGAAATGATAGAAATATGTGCCTTGATGAGCTGATCAGCTTGCTATACTCAGAAATTGAAAACTGCAAAGATTCACCCTTCATAAATGCTTTTCAATCTCCCAGATTCACTCGGGAGGACCCTGAATTAGGGTTTGAGTTTCCCAGAGCTTCACCCAACCAAAAATTTGATCCAAAGCTCTAAACTTCGATTTTTCCAAGGAACTTCTAGCTATGTCCTCAGATTTCAGAAATGTCTATTTTTGTGGAAACCCTAATTTTTAGGGCCAAAAATGAAAGTGCCCAGAATTGAATTCTGATTGGACAAAAAAATGCGCCTTGCCGAGGAGAGTCAAAATACCCTACTTACTTTCAAGATCTATGAAAAGAAACCCAATAAACATGAAATCCTAGTTTCCGCAACTGCATAGTGTCTTCTTCTCAGGTTAGCTCTGATACCATGTTAATTTTTTAGCATTAATTCAGTATACTCTAGGATCTTTACTGAGAGAATAACATGTACAGCATATCAAGTATAACAATGCATATCAATCACACCAAGCAATCACATGAGACAATAGACACACAGAGTTTCATCGGGGAAAACCATAAGGGTGAAAAACCCCACAACTTCCTCAGAGATAGAAAGAGCAATGATACAACCCAAGTACAAGAGATAGTCTTCTACTAGCAGCTACTCCTCCTCCTAAACTAGTGCACCACTTTCCGAATGATGTAGACGTGAATAATGAGATGATCAAATAGAGTGCCTCCCGCACTCTATTTATACATGACCTGACCTGCCTAATAACCTAGCAGGGATGACTTGTCTAACTCAGTCTAATAACCCATGGTTATACTAATCAGGTCTGACCCCACACTTGGTGGTCTAATAACCCATAACATGCAAGTTGCGACACTTGCGACACTTGTCAATACAAATGACAACACTTCTGTATAAATGAATAATAACATCTCTATAGGAGTACAATATACATATGTGAAATACATTCCGAAGTTACAATTATGTGAACAATTAGAATGGATCATGTGGACCATTTTGTAACCACTTTAGTTGATATAAATAATAGTATGATTGTAAGTCTAAGGGCATGAGATGTTTTAGCATCATCCTATGTTTTGCTTTGTTTCCGGCATTTTTTTATGGATCTGCGATAAGGTATTTTGAACTGTTTCTCCGAAGGTTATACCGCAAGTTTTGATGAATGCATGAAGATGTTCGGTTATGGTTATATCTTTTGTCTTTGTTTTTGTTAAATGATAAATGCAAGTGTTAGTTGTGAAATTTTTAAGGCTTTGTGGTTTGGTAATTGTTCTTGATGCGAATGATTAGTTTAACCATGTTAATGCGAAATTATGTTTATTATACGCTGAATATGCAAAGGAATGAATGAATGCATGAACTGTTAACATCATGCGAAGGAACAATCTCTGGTTTTTGTAGCTATAGAGTGAGAATTGATGCATGTCCTCCCCTCACTACGGAAATCTTGTTCCTGCAGCCCCCTTAATCATCTCGAGTGAGACTTCACTCACTCTGCGAGTGTTGCTGGAAAGGGTAAAACCTTTCTGGGGCGGTTTTTAAGGGTGTTTGGTTGATGTTTGTTGACAGTAGTGCGAAGTGAACCCCTGTCGACAATCATTGTGTCAACAATATCCATAACGTGTAGCTATATTTCCTAGTGAAAAAGGATTATATTTCAATACTAAACAATATACCTACATTGTCATAAATCACGAGCACTATCTTATGTTATAGAAGAAACCTAAAATTTTGGGGTTTTCCTTTTGATTCAATCAACATTTTCATGCATCACTTGAATCCTACGAAAATGTAGTTTTACATGTATTGCTTGAGGCTCAATACTAAATGTTTTCTTCCATTTTAAAAAATTATTAAATGCATACATTGTTTAAAATATCATAAAATTGCCAAGTTGTCCAATGTGACATATCTTCAACATGTGTGGATAACAATGAATTATATTGTTGCATGTTACTTAGTAAACCTTCAAGCACTCCTATTTCCTCTTAATTGTACAATTTTATTTAACTCTTAAATAAGTTGTTGCATGTTTTTCTTATCATCTTTATTGACTTTATTTGGAGTATATATGGTTAGACAAAACTAGATATCTACAATATCTAGTGAAAATAAGGGTTCTTTTAATTGGAAAGATGTACTAGGGGGGGTTCAACAAAAACATTTTGGTGTAAATTTTCTAATATCTAGTGAAATTAAAGATAATATTTAATATCATGTGAACCCAGATGCTATGTCGCATGTTCATTGAGTGAAACCTCTAATCTTCAATCACTTCACATTCCACCTATGACATGGATTGCCATTTCTACGGATTTCATTATGAGGTTACCAAAATATGGAAATAAGTTTGTAATGATGATTATGGTTTATTAACTTTCCAAATATGCTATTTTTTTTTCTGTGCAACACCCTTTCAACATCTGTATGTTATCTCAAAGTCCTCATGGACAATACCCTTCCAAATCCATGGTATGCCATAGTCGTTTTTCATGAACCATCATCCCGCCTTCACTAACATTTGCTGGCAATACTTGTTTCAGCTCCATGGCACATCATTGAATCTTAATATTTCCTATCATCCCCAAATTTATAGTAAGACTAAAGCTCTAGATAAATTATGGGAATATTCATGGCACTTAATTGAATCTTGATAAATTATGGGAATCTTCATGGCACTTAATTGAATCTTAATATTTTCGATCACCCGAAATGGATAATCAAACTAAAACTCTAAATAAATTATTGAAAGAATATTTTCAATGCATGACTTCATAGCGACAATCCCAGTGGAGTCAATGTACAACTTATCATTCTTCCACTTGAATGGCTCCCTTCAAAGTTTTATATGGCAAAAAGTGCCCCAAGTGCTATTCTACTTCCTAGGCGTCTCTAAGATACGGAGGTGGACCAAAAACTCATGTCTTAAATCGACACTCTATTCACTCTCAAGGAACAACCAAAAACTCATATAGTAAGCCGACACTCTATTCACTCTCAAGATCATAATTTCATGATCGTTTGGTGAGATATATAAACTCCTTTAGGGCCACGAAGTAGTCATAGTATCTACACATAGAAATATATTTTAATCGGTTGCGCATATTGCGTATGTGCTGAGAACTTGCCCTCTCCTTATTAGCTTCGTTTCAATTTTGAAACAATCTTCAATTAAATCACCCGGTCGGACATAGATAATGATTTAAAGAATGGCCGGAGGAACGCCCTTGTTTCCGGATTTGGGAAAGCACTGCAGCCAAGAGTCTTGCAATCAACTAGATTTCCTGCCTTTCCGATGCGATTGCTGAAACAAATTCTTTTGCGCGGAGCATCGTACTTACACCAATCACGAGTGCCCTATCGGCAATATTCGCAATCGCGTGGTTCATATCTGCCCCACCTGTTCCTCTTTTGTATTGCAACTTCTGAATGAAGACGCTTCCGTCACCCTCCGCAGGCATGCCCAGTCGAGCAACTGTAATCTGAAGAATAAGGCGAACAAGGCATAGAAGGCTTGCACATGCCAAAGTTCACCCAAGATCTTGGATTTAAACTATTTCCTGATGATGATGATAATCCCAGAGTAGAGATCGAAACGTGTCGATTTTCAAATTCGTTCAACGCAGCTCCTCCTCACTCTAAAACTATTCCTACCTAATGACTATCTTCAAAAAGAAATGCTCACCTTCATGAATTCACTTGTCTGTAAGTCTTGCGGTCTAAAGACATGCTTGAAGCATCGCTTTCGTTCGGAACACAAGTGCCCTAGCGGCAATATCAGCAACTGCGTGGTTCACATCTGTCCCACCTGTTCTTCTTCTGTATTGCAAGTTTTGAATGAGGACGCTTCCCTGACCCTCCGCAGGCATGCTGAGTCCAGCAACTATAATCCGAAGAATAAGTCGAAGGCACCGTATTGCCCAGTTAAACGCTGCAAAGAAATATTCAACCTCGTGAATTCATCTGTCTGCAAATTTTGCGGTCTAAATATGTGCCTGAAGAATCGCTTTCCTTGGGATCACTCCTGCTGCAGCGGCAACCAGAGAACGAATGACAATTCCAATGCCAAACCGAATGATACAACTTCGGATCGTGACGACCCCTGCAGCAGCGGCAGTGACAGCGGTATTCAGAGAACGAATGATAATTCCAATGCCAAAACCAATGATACAACTTCGGATCGTGATCCTTCCCAAAATAACTATCGCCGCATAGACATTATATTTCCATAATAGAAATTATATTGGAAACAACTTCTTTTAACATATTGTTCGTTATCATGGAAATTTTATGGAACCTAAATCATCCATAAATTGTAATTACATTTACATTTACCAATGAAGAAGGATTCCATTTCAATATTAAACCCTAAACTCTTTGTCGTGCTTCATGAGTACTATCTTCTATTAGAAGAAACCTCCAACTTGGGTTTTCTGTATATAATGTCATTATATAAAATATATGATTTAATAAACTTGTTATATAAAATATATGATTAAATAAACTTCTTACAATTAGGTTAATTATGTAGATAGGTGTTTTTCTAAGACTGTAGGTTTCTAAAACACTATTCTAGATTTGTATTACGTCCAACAATTAACTTTTCGCGGAGTGTCTTGTACACTCGTTTTTCCTTTTTGCCCACCAGTTGTTCACTGGTTTTCACATCCGTGGTCTTCCACCTTATTGTTTTCTGCCTTACACCTCCTCGAACCCGACTTAATGTACCATGATCACATAAGTGGTACCTAAGGTCATTTTGCCTCAGCCCATGCCTTGCTCTTGCAGGAAGACCTGTACGGCCTTATGAAGAAGTATCAAAATTACTTGATTAGATTACTAAGAATGATATGTATTTATACATGCAAATAGGCCCAACAAACAGCTAAGAATAGGTGGGGCTGTTGAGTTCCTAGGTGAGCTTAACTCACACAAGCTGGCAACGATAGCTGGCAGTGTTGGAAATACCAATGCCAACACCCCCCCATAAGCGAAACATAGGGAGGAAACAAAAATAAAACAAAGATGGTTCCTCGCAACTAGGCCTGATGAGGCACCCATGTAAAAACTACTCTCATAAACGGAGAAAAAGAGAAAACCTCATGGAAAAAAGCTCCTCCCCAAAAGAGAGAACACAACAAGAAATGAAGGTAGGAGGACTCAAGATGGCCCCCCAAGGACAACTTTCTTCACCCCAAGCATCGAACGGAGCTGAAGAAACCGAGGAGATGCAAGAGGTTTAGTAAAGATGTATGCCAGTTGTGCTTCAGTAGGCAAGTACTCCAAGTTGAGAACACCATCCTGGATGAGCTGCCAAATGAAGTGCATGTGGATCTCAATGTGCTTGGTCCTTTGATGCTCAACTGGGTTGCGAGAGATATGTATGGCACTCTGGTTATCACACCAAAGAGTAGTAGGGTAATCCTGTGGAATGCCAAACTCTGTCAATAGCTGTCGAAGCCAAAGGACTTCTTGACTGGTAAGAACTACAGCATGGTACTCAGCCTCAACAGAAGACAATGCAATTGCTAATTGTTTCTTACAGGACCAAGCGATAGGAGCAGAACCAATGCAGTAGACAAAGCCTGATGTGGACTTCCAATCATCAATGGAGCCTGCCCAATCAGAATCAGTGAAACCCTCAAGCTGAGAGGAACCAGCTGTGTACTGAATGCCGAACTTGGAAGTGCCTTGAAGATACTTAAGAATGCGCTTAGCTGCCTTCCAATGACTCTCACGAGGATCTTGAGAGAACCGAGGTATAAGACCAACTGCAAATGAGATGCCTGGTCTTGTATGAGTCAAATACAACAAACTCCCAACCAATTGTCGATACAAGGATGGATCAACACGAGGTGATGAGCAGCTAGCAGTAAGTGTAATGCCTGTCTGGAAAGGAGTGGGTGCTGACTTACCATCAGACATGCCAAATCTCTAAAGTAGGTCAAGTGCATACTTCTGCTGAAAAATGAAGATCCCTTCTGAAGATTGAAGAACCCGCAGGCCTAGAAAATAGTGCAAAAGGCCAAGATCGGTCATATCAAATTGTTCCATCAATGCCTATTGAACATTCTGAATTAAGGATGAAGAACTCCCTGTGACAATTAAGTCATCCACATACAAAACTAGAATCAAGAGATCAGTTCCCTGTCTTCTAGTATAAATAGTAGGATCAGAATGACAATGCTGAATCCTGAAGAGATTAAAAAACTATCCATCTTCTCATACCAAGCTCGAGGAGCTTGTTTCAAACCATAAAATGAATGTCGAAGCCTGCATACTAGAGAAGAGTCCTGCACAAAACCAAGAGGTTGCCCCATGTAGATCTCTTCCTACAAATATCCATGCAAAAAAGCACTGTTCACATCCATCTGATACACTGACCAGTGTTGTGAGGCAGCAAGAGACAACACAAGGCATATGGAGTTCATCTTGGAAACAGGGGAAAAAGTCTCAGAGTAATCAATACCTTCGACCTGTGAAAAACCCTTGGCTACTAGTCGCGCCTTATACTTGTCAACAGAACCATTTGCAGCAAACTTGGTCCTATAAACCCATTTGCAACGAACTAGCTTCCGTTCCTTTGGAAGAGGAACAAGATTCCATGTATGATTCTTCATCAAAGAAGAATACTCCTCGGTCATGGCGGTCTCCCATTCAAGTATCCCAATAGCATCTGGAAATTTTTGAGGATCCTCTGAGATGGCATGATTGATAAGGGATATACCAACTATTTATGGCTGATTATTGCCGAGAGCAGGAGCAAAATAACTAAAATCGAATGCATCATAGCCAAACCGTTCAGGCACCTTCCTTTTACGGAGGCTTCTCGTTTCCTATTCTTGAGAAGGTTGTTCAACTACAAAAGGCGGATGTACTTCTAGTTGATTTCCATCTTCAAGAGGGGAATTCTCATCATCCTCTTGGTCTTCGAAAACCAAACTGTCAGCATGATTAGCACCAACATGCCAATCTATGGAGAGAGAAAGGTCAGATGAATGTTTGAAGTGCTCATCAAAAAGAACAGCCCTGCGAAACAAGACATCCTTAGTGACAGGATCAAATAACCAATATTCTTTCATGTCTTCACAATAGCCAACAAAAATGAGTGGTTGACTCTTCTTCTCCATAGCTTTGCATTTTTCATGCGGAATGATTGCCCATGCTGCACAGTAACAAAAAACTCTGAAAATAGAGACATCGGGCTTGACATGACTCCAAGCTTCCTCTGGAGTCATATGTAACACTGCTTTGTGAGGCATCCGATTCTGAATGTAATTTGCACAGTTCACTACTTCGGCCCAGAAGGAGGCTGACATGTTCTTGGAATGAATCATGCAATTCGCCATTTATTTCAATGTCCTATTCTTTCTTTCAGCAACACCATTTTGCTGAGGAGTGTAGGGAACAGAGTGTTGATGCAAAATACCTTGTTCTCTACAAAAGTCTTTGAATTCCTGATTGACATACTCACCCCCATTATTTGTGCACAGATTCTTGATAGAATGAGAAGATTGCTTCTCAACAAAAGCCTTGAAAGTCTTGAAAGTGGCGAAGACTTCACTTTTGTACTTAAGAAAGTACACCCAAGATTGGCGTGAGAAATCATCAAAAAAGGTGAGTGCATAATTAGCTCCGGAAAAAGAATGAGTTGGAAAGATCATGAGATCACTATGCACCAACTCAAGAGGTACAATAGCAAGCAATGCTTTTCCTCTCGGAAAAGGATCTTGATGTTGTTTTCCAAGAACACATCCTGGACAAATTCCATCTGTGCATGAAACCTTAGGAAGGCCAAGAACAAGTTTTTGTGAATTCATTTGCTGCAGATACCTATAATTAAGGTGTCCAAATATTTCATGCCAAAGCCTATTTAATGAATCAGCATGAGCAATGAAGGATTTACCATAAGAAGACTCAAAACCAACAAATTTGTATAAGCGAGATCTGTAATCAGCCTGTCCATATGCAACAACATTTTTTGCATCGTGTAGTTCATGAATGACCACATTATTGGGAGAAAATGTAACTATTTTCCCATCACCAGAATGGCAAATCTGATAAATGGAGAGCAAATTGGTAGAGATTTCAAGTACAAGCAAAACATTGTTGATACAACCATCATCTAACTGCACAGTTCCTGATCCTTGAACATCAAACTGTGAAGAATATCCCATGGAAATTTGGGAAATGCTACAATCAGATGGAGATGGAAGCAACTTATTAAAATGGATCATATGATGAGATGCTCCTGAGTCAAATATCCAGTTGTCAGAGGATGCATGTGAAGCTCGCACAGATAAGGCAAGCCCTTTACTAGATAAATAGGGTTTGGACACTGAAATATTATGCTTCTTCATAGCTTCATTCAATGCTTCAAGTTTCTGGAAGCACTTGGATTCTGAATGCCCTTCTTTTCCACAAAAGATGCAAGTTTCATTTGATCTCTTCTTCCATGTCTTGGAGGAAGACCTATTTGACTTAGAAGTGGGTTGAGAAGACTTTGGCTTCTGTTGAGGCTTGTTGAGAGGATCACTATCCTAAGCAGAATTATTCATCTTTTGAAAACGAGCTTTGGATTTATTTTTTGAGGTATGTGCTACAAGTGCCTGAGAGCTAGAGAGTGCATCTAGCTACTGAAGCTTAGATTGTTCTCTTGTTAGACGTTCACAAAACAACTCGAAAGTAGGCATTTTAAAATTGTCATCAAGTGCATCCATTGTAGAATAAAATGAGGAAGAGAATACCTGATATGGACCCTTCAGCTTGGATAGAATCAGGAAGATGCATTCACTATCTGTTTTAGTCTTGCCACATGATTTTAGTTGTACAACTAGTGACCTGAATTTGGTAAGATAGTCTTCAATAGAAGCATGTTCATCAAGTATAAGGGATGACAACTTAGTCTCTAATTCCAAATCCCAAAATTCATTGACTTTCCCAAATAGGGAGGCCAATTTGTCCCAGCTTGCCTTTGGTGTTTTGCAGCCATCAAGGTGAAATAATAGCTTATCATAAACATGAAGCCCTATCAATCCCATTGCCTCATCCAGCTTATTTCGATAGGAAAATTTTTCAATCTCTTTGGTGAATGTTGGCTGCTCCTCGGCCAACATATGCCATAAGCCTTTTGATTGCAACAATTGTTGCATCTTTAGTTTCAAAGTGTGGTAATTATGGGGTGTGAGGAGATCAATAGCCCTCGACTCTGCCATCTTAACAATACAGAAACTAAAAATCACAAACTGAAAAAAGAAAAAAGAAAAAAAAAGGAAGAATTTCCATGCAAATAAAATGAGAGCACAACCTGCTCTACATACAAAATCTGTTGAAGATGTAGTGAAACCTGCAGGTGCTAAACATATACCAGATATGCTGAAGATGAAGAAGTAAGTAGATCCAATCTTAAATCACCATAGACAAGGATGCCCACGATCAGCAAGAGGAGATCTGCGATCATAAAATGAGAGAGCAACTGTCACCAAGAGCTTGAAAATAAAAAAAATTTAGAGAGGGAAATGGCTCATGAAATAAGGGCATCCAACCAAAACACCGATCTCACACGAAACAAAGCCGCGGATCTAATACCATGAAGAAGTATCAAAATTACTTGATTAGATTACTAAGAATGATATGTATTTATACATGCAAATAGGCCCAACAAACAACTAAGAATAGTTGGGGCTGTTGAATTCCTAGGTGAGCTTACCTCACACAAGCTAGTAGTGATAACTGGCAGTGTTGGAAATACCAATGCCAACACCTTCTTCCATTGAAAGAACTGTCGAACTATCCAGATATCTTTGACGCTACCAGACTTCAAATCGTTGGGTTACAATTGGAAGGTGTGGACAGACCTAATGGGAGGTTCAGTCCAAATATTCGAAGATCTTCATTGAGCTCAATACAAACAACTCGAACAGTTCAACGTGTCCCAATCCGAACTTGGGATGCATTTTGCTAGCTGTTTCGTCGTTGTTTTTATCATCCATCCTATTAGCAAAACCTGATGTGCCGCTGGTTACAAATTCGCCAACATCAAGGAGAGTCCATCTGGCAATACGTTTATATCTTTTCTAAGATTTGAATATCCATCCAGTAAGTTTAGTCAGTTCAATACCTCAATTCGATGGTTACACAAAATTTTCTTTCCAGTCTATGGATGTTTTCTGGATTATTTCACAGCTTTTGGGTAATGTTTCTGTGGCTGTAGAGGAGCATCAATCGACTATATGGAAAGCATTCTTTCCTAGCATTTAGAACCCCAAATCTCATGTATGCTTATCTATACAAGGACAATTAGGGATGTTTGAAGGAACTATATGGCAATGCTAGGTCTCAACAATCTTTGCATGCCAGTTGCGGAAATAACAAACAAGTAAATCATTTTAGTCTCTAAGTTGAAGGATTTTCTTAAATTTCATTTTTGAAAAATGTCGTTCGTTTAAAAATGATATAATAAAGTATATTTTATGATAATATAATTATGATTTACTCAAGTAGCCGATTTTCTCATGTCATTTTTCTTTTGAAATTCCAGCCCTTTGAATGGCTTTTTGTCACATTTAGGGTTTGGGTAGTTCACTGGTCTTATTTTCCCTCCATTTCCAGCTTCAACCAATGTTTGTGAATGCTATATGTACAAAATGGATTGGATTGGATTGAGTTTCTGGGTGGGTTTTTTTTTGTGCTTGGTTGATGTAAAGATTCAAAAAATCATGGAGAAAAACGGTGAATACTATAGTGATGAGTTAAACCTGCAATATGGTTCCTAAATCCATACTTAGCAAAACCTTTTTGATGAATTATGTACCATAAGAAATGTCTATTTTTGTTTTGAGGGATTTACAAGTTCTCTTATATTCTGAATTTAAGGAAAATTGTGAGATGGATTGGATTTTATTGATATATTTTCACTGACGTTTCAAATTTATTGTTATAATTTGTTGCTGCTTGCTTAGATGGATATTGTAGAAGCACTAATCCTGGTCACACTACTAACATATTATTTTTGCTTGATTCTTCGCAAGAAGAGGATATATAAATCAAGAGCAGGCGCATTTAAATCGTGAACCTAAGTATGAAAGTCTCACACTATCTCCTCCACTTGATAATATATAATCTCTTAAGCCCTTGGTTGGCCAAGATTTATTTGCATCCTCACTGTCATATCAACTTTAATAGTAACTTTGAATTGAAAGCAACCTCCCAAATAGCCAAAGAAATGACTCCAAACCATCAAAGTAAATTAGAAAGAGTTAACAAGATATTAATAACAAATTAAAATAACAATTTACATCTATTACAGATATGAAAATGGATGGAAATGTTCGTTTTAAAGTGCATTTTAATACATCCATGTATCTTAGTGTGAGACAATATCTTTCTTGAACTAATTTGAAAGGAAGTGATGTAATAAGGGTATGTTTCCTTATCTCATTTCAAAAGAAGGGATGTCTAACGCAATGGGAAACAACAAAGGGTCTTGCTTAATTGTATCAAAATGGAGCTACCACCCATGCTCCACTTTTCAATCATTTTAAGTGATGAGAGCCTCCCATGAGAAAAGAAGGGATGTCTACCGCAATGGGAAACAACAAAGGGACTTGCTTAATTGTATCAAGATGGAGCTATCACCTAAGGGAAAAGCACAATACGTAGTCAAGAGGATTGAACCCCAAATTTTAACTTCACTTCACCGAACAAATACTTCACTGAACACTCGAAAAATTAAATGCACAGTTAACCTCAACGAGAAATACTTTACTTCACAAACTTCTCAAATACTCAACCTAACTTTTTGGAATTCTTGACTTCTTTTACACAACGTAAATGCAAACAACATTTACACAAGTAAATCTCGAGAAGATGTGAAACTTGCAATATTCAACATTCTTGAGAATTAAACATAAAACTATAGACTTATATATATATTACCATAGTAAACTGTGCAACTTGCCTCAATACATGGAAATGAGTTTTTACTTTGATATTTTACTTTCACAGAGCTTGGGCTCTTGATACAATGTTCGACCAATTTCTTCTTTTACTCTTGCTCTTCCCTATTTCTATCACACACATCTATGTCTGAGTTTCAACTATCTGCTTCTATTTATAGGAGTTTCATTATCACTGAATTAAGATCGCTTCACCTCAAATCTACAGGGTTGCATTAAACATTGTAATTAATTTCTACCTAAGGATTCTTGATATGCAGATTACAAACGCAGTTTCATAACTATAAAGAGATGTGCACCAGATTGGCTGCAAACTTATTGACTCGCTGACATTGTAGACTCTGTGCACTGACACAAAAAGACTAACAAGGTGAATGTGCGATAGCTGAACTGTTGTCGCAGCAAATGATTGTGGGTTCTTGCTGGTTCTATGCCAGATCTATTAACATCCTCTACATCCAAACGACTTGACATGTAGCGCTTGTAGATGCGACATACTCTGCTTCTGCTGAACAAAGAGTTACAATGGGTTGTTTCTTTGAATCCCATGATACAACACATGTTCCTACATGAAATGTATTCTGAGATGTGCTTTTTATGTCATCCATGTTGCCTCCATTATCGCTATCAGTGTATCCAATGAGTTTGAAATTTTCTGAGTTTGAATACACAGTGCCAAATTCTTTTTTTCCACTTACATACCTCATAATTATTTTACCTACTTTCCAATGAGATTCTTTTGGTGACTCCATGAATCTTGATATTAAGCTGACTCCATACATGATGTCTGGCCTTGTTGTTGTAAGATACATAAGGCTGCCAATGATCCTTTTGAATAGAGTAGGATATACATTGGATCCATCATTATCCTTGCTCAATTTCAAACCCGTTATCACTGGTGTCGGGGTTGTCTTGTAATTTAACATCTTAAATCTGTTCAAGACATCACTTGCATACTTTGACTGAGATATAAATATCCCATTTTCAGTCTGTTGGACTTCAATTCCCAAAAAATACATCATAAGCCCCAAATTAGTCATTTCAAATTCACTTTCCATGACTGTTCTAAATTCTTCTATTCCAAAATCAACAGTAAAGATTAAATCATCTACATACAGACAAACAATTAGCTTATTACCTTGCCTGTTGATTTTTATGTACAGTGTTGGCTCATATTCACTTTTGTGAAATCCATTCTGAATTAGGTAAGTGTCAATGCGACTGTACCAAGCTCTGGGAGCTTGTTTCAAACCATAAAGTGCCTTTTTCAGTCTCTATACTCTATGTCCTTGTCCTGGGACTTCGTAGCCTTGTGGATGCTCCACATATACTTGTTCCTCCAAATAACCATTTAAAAATGTAGACTTAACATCCATTGATAATGTAATGTCCCTAAAATTAATAAAAATTTAAAATTTTTTTCTGCTAATGTAATAAAAGCTATTTTAAGGGTTTATAATTCGTAAGCTAACTTCAACATTGTTTAAGATATACATTAGTACTTTGTTTGCGATATCTTAAAAGGTTTGAGTTTTCCTGTATAACATAATCTTACTTGGTTGTAAGTCTCTTTGGCTTGGTGGAAGCAATATGCAGTGGGTAAGGTAACTCTATTTGACAGTTTTCCAATACTAAAGTGATAATAAAAGAAACTTCCTGTTTACTGTTTTAAAAATCCATGTGCATATTATAAAAGTCTCATGTTACCTCAGGTGATGTGGAATCCTTGTTGATGAAAGTTAAGGCCCATGGTTGGGCATAGATGGTTTATAACAAGGGGAAGGAGTTCCCCCGGCAGAACTGCCGAGAGGTAAGGGTAACCTTGGAGAGTTCTGGTCTTACTTATCGTTTTTCTAATGTATCTACTCCTGGTATATGTGCAGGCACTACTATGGGAAACTTATTCCTTTGTCACTCTACTACAATGTAAAATCAATTTATATAGTTGAAGTGTGGAGCACAAACAATGTGAAGGACCTAGTGTACATGGCTATAGTTAAAAACTATGATGTAATGTGATATATTTCAATGGTGTAATACTATGGGAGCTGGCTTGCAAACTATCATATCCGTTGATATATATATTCCTATGAATTTATACTATGGCTCTTGGGTAGTCTTTCAAGCCTCATGAATGACGAGTTCATGGACATTAACTGTCCCCTATGACATACGTATAGTGTGACTAGCTGGCATGGAGAAAATCAAGGTGTTGGGGTTTAGTACTGGCAAGGTCATTTTGCGTTTTCATTTTTCCTGGTTTCTTCCTGCGTTGCATTTTCTTGGGTGAGGGTTTCATGCTTCACCTGAGCTATGGTCATGGTAAAGGCACCTGGTGGCTGTTGAAACGATGGGGAAAAGTAACTTGTTGTCAAAGCTCTGGTGATGTCTCTCATACAAACGCCATTTCTCTTTCTCTACCTCAATATTTAGCTGCTAGTTGTTATATTCTTTAGGGCTTTAACTAGAGCACGATTTTGATTGATAGGTGAAGAGTGGCGAGTACATCTGCATGATTTGCTGTTGGTAGTCAGTTTTATTTGACTTCATGGGTAAGTCCAGATTCTTGCCATCGTAGCTCTTTCCTCTCACAGTTATGACAGGGGTACTGTATGTTTTCTTTTGGGAGACTTCATGAAGCCCCTTGGCTCACTAGTTGTTTGAAGTCTGAAGGTGTCCATTTGGCTGGACTTGAGTTTAAATGTATTAACTGTCTAAATGGTGATTCGATGTCATGGCTTGGGCCATAGGGATTTATGGAAGCTCTGAACTTATTTTAAGGGAATGATAAACTTATATTGTAAAGACCTGGGGTTTTGAACTGTCATTTCACAGTCTGTGTTTTCTATTGGGATTGTGAACTCGTATTAGCATGATGCAAAGACTGTATAGTTTCTACGTTTTTATTCCATGGCTGTGCTATCCCGTGGTTTTCTCGATTTGATGTCACCGTGTATTTTGTTTTTAAAAGAATAAAGAGGAAGGATGAGGTAATCTTTCTGTTTGAAGAAGAAATGATGTCTAAACCTAGAATCTTCACAGAGCATTGGTTTGCTAACCATGAATGTTTGATGGAATGAATCATAACCTTGAAGCTAAGTTTTAAAGTCTGAAATGTTACTACTATTACTGAGGTTTGATTCGTGCTACTGTTTTATTGATGTTTGTAATAGATAGAAACAATAAGGGTTTCAATTGAATGAATGTTGATGTATATGTAACTTTGGAATGTATTTCACCCATGTATTTCATATATGTATATTGTACTCCTATAGAGATGGTATTATTCCTCTATACAGAAGTGTTTGTATTCCTATAGAGATGTTATTATTCCTCTATACGGAAGTGTCGTCATTTATATTGTAAGTGTCGTAACATATACTTGATGGGTTATTAAACCACCTTGTTGGGGTCGACCCTATATAAGTCATGTGGGTCAAAGGGTTATTAGACCACCCTAGTGGGTTTCGGCCCTGTGGGTCAAAGGGTTATTAGACCACCCTATTGGGTGTCAGCCTAGTCAGCATTCTGTTATGTGGTTAAGTTGAGGCTGACCTAGTAAAGGTTATTAGGCAAGTCAAGTCAAGTATAAATAGAGTGCGGGAGGCACTCTATTTTATCATTCTATTCTCACACACTGTTTGGAGAGTGGCGCACTTGTAGAGGAGGAGAAGCTGCTATTAGGAGATGTCTGTCTCTTATGCTTGGGTTGTATCATTGCTCTATCTATCTTTGAGGAAGTTATTGGGGTTTTTCACCTTTATGGTTTTCCCCAAGTAAACTCTGTGTCTCTTGTGTGCTTGCATTATTGTGTCCATGATTGATATGCTGTAGATATGTTGTACATGTTGTTCTCTCAGTTAAGATCCAAGATCAGATTGAAGTAAATTCTGAAAATCTAACAATGAATGCTAGAGGGATTCGATCCTGTATCATGTGGGTGTATATAATGCTTGTCTGTAGTTTAATGTGTATTGTTTGGTTGAAAAGTGTTGTGTAAAACCTCCTGTATTTTAGTAGGAGTCGTAGCCCTAGCTACTGTTTTGTTTGGCCTTTAAGAGAGCATGGGTTGATGTGTTAATACTATACTATGGAGTTTATTATGATCTGTGGCATCTATTATGATAGCAGAGACAAATGGTACACTCGTGGGTGGGGTTTGATCTCTTGACCAGTAGGTTGATACGCTTAAAGAGAACGATGGGTGAAAAGTAATGTATACTGTGGGTTGTTGATCCTTGAAATGATAATTGTTGGGTTTCAAACTGCCTGAGTCTATGTTTGTAAAATCCCTGAGTCTATGTTTGTAAATCGTATTTCCTTGAAATGCCTGATGTGTTGTCTCTTTGTAATGAGTTAGCTGTTGGTCGAAATCGTGTAGAAGTTAATAATGTGGAAGTGTACCTAGTTTTTAAAGCTTAGAAAGAAATAATAAATGCTGATGTGGTCTCTTCCACCATTCGATGTGTAGGGTGACTAGGATATATGGTGTTTGTCTTGCTACTATTATCATTTCTATTTAATGATTCTTAAGCATAAAAATAATGACAATGAACGATTCAAAAAGAGAACATAAGTAATCCCTGCATTATGAAATGGTAAGACGAATAAGACAGAAGACATAAGTATTTAAAATGATACAATAACCTTAACCTAGAAGTTAATATGGGAAAACAAAGGGAAGTCTCCCGAAATTCAGAGTAGGGTTCCTAAGTTTGCTTATGGGGTGTTGTCTAGGACATGATAGCTTGGCTAGATCTGCTAGACCCTCCATTGGTTTCTGGGAAAAACCTCTAAGTTGATAATGTTTGTGATGAGAACAATGCCGACGTATCAATTTTAATGTAAAATCCTAGGTTTATTATAACTGAAAAATGGAAAAAATTACTACTGCATACCTAGCTGCTTGGGCACTCGATCCTTTCCTGTAGAAGCGTGACTTCTTGGCACTTGATCCCTTCCTATAGAAACCTGCACACTCAACAATAATTAATACAGAACCTGTTGTATTTAGCTAACCTATTAGGATGATTTCCTTAGCTGGGTAACTTTGGGGCTACCATGTTTCTCCCAACCATGATGCTTAGACCGTTCCTAGTTCTAATTGGATCCCCCCGAGATGGTTCCAACATGCAATGAGAGATAGAGACCCTGGATTCTCTGCTAGTTCAGATCTGGAATTATTATATAGGGCTGCTTCAGTTTCTTGGAGCAAAAAACTTCTCTCTAATTACCATAAGGGAATGATAATAAAAAAAGATAGAGGCTCCCCAAAACTTGGGATCGGCCCTCTTTAAGTAGGGGAGTCTTGAATTATGACTATTGGAATAATTAGTTTCTTTAAATAAATAAATAATATTTAAAAGATAATATTTCATAAATATCTAGTCTTTTTCCTTAAGACGTTTTCAATGGTTTAATCTATAAGTGATTTTTTATTTAAACTCTTCATAATAATTATGATAACAATAATTATAATAATAATATTTATAACCTAGGTATCAATACATCAATAATACTATTTATAAATGTGGCTACCCACTAAATATTAATATTTTATTAATACTATAAAATAATGTGGCATCCCGCTATGCATAAACTATATGCAATAATGTCTTCTATAAATAATTAATCACATCATTATTTATTAAATATTCTTAATAATAATATTAAATCTTGTATCTTTACATGATACTTGGTTTTAACAACTTAAGGGTAAGGTCCACTTCTTTGGACGGTCTTTTGGTAAGCTAGGATAGGCACCTCTACTATCTCTCTTTGCATGTTGGATTCCCTCGTTTAACATGGTAGTTCCCGTGGTATTTGATGATAAATAAAAGATGAATCATTTAATCAAATTAAGTAATTGTGATGGAAGTAAAAGTTAGGGATGATTTTAGGGGCGAAATTTAGCCCAATGGCGAATTTAGAAGGTTTCCAATTTTTTTTGGGGCGAATTTTTATGTAAAAGAGGTTTTTTAGAATTAATTTTAATAGCCCACTAATTATTTTTTTTTAAATATTCAAACCCTGTATAGCCAAAAACGTATTTAGCAGGGATTTACAAGAGAAACCAGTCGCCCCCGATTTTTGTGGGAGAAACAGGGGAAAATTTATTTTTTCCAGTTTATTTTCCTTGATTTTTCCTTGGATGCACCAGTCGCCACCAATTTTTAGGGATGGTGTTTCCTGTAAACTCATTTGCCCGTGATTTCTGGCATGGCGGTTTTTGGAGCTATTGTTCGCCCTTGATTTCTGGCATGGGTTTTTTTGGAGCTATTTTTTGCCCTCGATTTCAAGGAATAGTGGTTTTGGAGTCCGATTCGCCCGCAATTTGGCTGCTAGAGTGCCAATAAAACCCCTAGCATCACCCATGTTGAATCAATGTTGAATCACGCTGGTAAAATTCTTGATTTTCACCCATATGAGGCTCATTTTTACTGTTTGTTTCAAAGAATCATGTTACTAGTTTGTAGCGTGTATCTGGAGGTTTGCTAACTGCTTTGGCTGTACATTTTCGAAGGGTTTCGAGCATTAAAAGGTATGTGGCAACTGGATTGATTGCTTGTATAGTACCTGCTTCAAATCCCATGTATTCAAAAATTGCAAGCGTTCTCTGTTTCCATGATTTCATTTTACTATGGTCTCACCCTAGTAATTCTCATTCAAGAGTGTTTTATCCTTATTTGTCAAGATACATAGCAGCAGTATTACTGATGTTGTTGATTTTTGAAATCCTTGAGTGGATCAAACTGGTTCAGTCCAATCAAATAATAGGTAGGGAATATGTTAATGCATGCACTGTAGCATCGATTCAGTTATGAGATGTCATTCTAGACCATGAACTTGGGAAAAATGTAATATTATTGTTGATATCAGTTCATACTAGTAGGATTTACAGCTTTGATGATTGTAGTCGTTGTTTAATGATAGGTTCTATGTACCCTTTGTATCCCTCGGTCACAGCAGAATTGTTGAAAGGATCCTTCAAGGCTTCCATGTAAAGATGTGTATATATATCACCATCATAGCGACCCATACTGAACCCAAATAATGATCTGTATGATCAAAGGAATCAACCAATGCAATAGCATTTGGGCGCATCTGAGTCCATCATTGAAAAAAGAAAATTATCAGGTAGTGCGTAGACATTATAATATTGGTCTCTGAAGAATTATGAGGCAAAAAAACACATCAAAAGGCAGAGATTCTTCTTTTCTCATACCATCAACAGATTATGAAAGATAGACATTTAATAAGCAACCGTCATGCTTTGGGGCTAAACAAAATTCATGTATTTAAGAATCAGGTGAGAAAACTGAAATTCAGTCTTCTTAAAATAAAGTATAATGAGATTCTACTGCAAACAAAACTATTCAAGATATAGAGAAACAAAGAAATATTGAAACTAAAGAGAAATATGCAAACTTACATGAGAATAAAGACTTCTTAGTTGATGCTTTGCAAGATTTGCCTGCCTTTTTGTCATGTATCCAGTGACCAGAAAATCCTCAACATGTTCACAAACTAGTGAGAGTCCATATGTATTACGGAGAAGTTAATGTAGCTGCTTCTTCACATTCAAACCAGGATATGCAGCATGTACTTTATTGATAAATCTGCAGATCAAGACAACATTCATGTTTGAGCTACATAGGTTTCACATTTGATTCATGTTGTAACAGAACAAAAGAGATGTAAAAGATATAAAAGGTGAATGCAATGAAACCCAGATTCAAACTTAAAATAGAAACAGTCTCTGAAAATATTGAGACCACCTACTCTGTTCTGTGGATAGGTAATTTTATAACTTTTATGTTCCGGGTATCAATTTTCTTAAAAAGAGACTATCTAATAAATAGTAAATGACACAAATATGAGGCAACCTCTTTCACAATGGAGAAATGAAAAATCTAGGAAGAAACCTCTTGCTTTCACATTTACAAAATGAGGAACAACAACTGCAAAGGATACAAACTAAACTTTTATTGAAGAGAAGTTGATGAGTAATCCAGTATAACAAATCTTGTCCTCCTCTGATATTTTGGATATCTACAATTGTGAAGAAGACATGGCTGTAGAAGAGAAAATTTCATGGGGCAGAATGCAAACGGGTATCAATGTTCTTAAAAAGAGACTATCTGATAAATAGTAAATGACACAAATATGAGGCAACCTCTTTCGCAATGGAGAAATGAAAAATCTAGGAAGAAACCTCTTGCTTTCACATTTACAAAATGAGGAACAACAACTGCAAAGGATACAAACTAAACTTTTATTGAAGAGAAGTTGATGAGTAATCCAGTATAACAAATCTTGTCCTCCTCTGATATTTTGGATATCTACAATTGTGAAGAAGACATGACTGTAGAAGAGAAAATTTCATGGGGCAGAATGCAAACGGAGGTTGCTGGGCAGTCATCTTGAATGGAAATATCCAAATATTGAATGTAGTTGCACTTTGCAAAGAAGCCACTTGCCAAACAGAACTCAACAAAGAGAGTGTGTGTGTGTGTGTTCGTTTTTATGAAAGATAGCTAATTTATAATCAGGCTCTACATTGGTACTTTCCAAGTGCCTGATGACAACATGGATAGCACCACTCCCTCTACATCTACCTCTACTCCTAGTGCTCAAAAAAGTGTGTGTGTGTGTGTCCGTTCTGATGAAAGATAATTGATTTATCATCAGGCTCTACATTGATACTTTCCAAGTCATTGATGAGAACAAAGATAGCTCCACTTCCTCATCTACAAGTACCTCTACTTCTAGTGCTGAGTAGTGCGTCCCTCTTTTCTAGGGTTGACCCACTTGATACACTCTTCTTTACTCACTACTTTTATTTTCACTTGAATATATTTTTCTTTTGGCCCATTGTAAGTTAGCAGTTGCTTTGGTACTCCCACATCATGATTCCTACTTGCTGTATTCTCTAGTTCCATTGACCTGTTTAATTGGTCACCTATTGCACTATATATCAGAAAATGACCAGTTTGGATCAGATTGGCCCTCAAACAAGCTGATCTGAATCTTGCCAATTTAAAATCATGTTGACCAAGTATGAATCAGTTGACTGAGTTAAAGTCATGGTTTTGACTCGGATCAACAACTTTGACTTGTGATTTAACTCACTGCGGGCCCAGTCTGCCTATAAAATCGATTTTTTTTGGGTTTCCATTCATTTTTGTAGTCCGTTTGAGCTAGTTTCCCCTCTGCCAAGCGACCAATAGTGATAAACAGTGCTGTAGGAGGACAAAACATCCATTTAAGGCCATCCACCGATGCTGTTGGACGACTTAAGCATAAAAAACAACAGAGTTTTATTCAACAAGTGACTGTTACAGCATGTTTCAGATTCTTTTTCTGCTTTGGAGGTAACCCTACAGTCTGTTTACATCATTTTTAATTGTTGTTTGTTATTTAGTAATTTTCAGGGGTGTTTTGGAACTCTTAGTTATTTAGATTTTGTTTTTCTATTTTATTTTTTGCAGGGATTTAAACTTCATTGTAACCTTCATTTATAGTTATACCTTCATTGTAGCCTACAAGTAAATCTTAAGGCCCGAAGTTCAATAGCATCCTTTAAAACTTAAACTGTACGGCGTAAACAAAAAAAGTGAGCAGCAAACAGTGAAAATGCCAAGGGAGAAGGATTTTGCTTGAGCTTAATGTGAAAACATTTTAGGTTCGATTAATCTGCTCTGTAAATTTTTCAAAGCTGCTTGTAGTGATGGCATTTTTAGATTCAAATAACACCTTCCCAGGATTCCTGGCCATAACATTGGTCCTTGCAAAGGTGTTCCTGATGATGTTAGACACCAAGCTAGCGTGGCCATTGATCACATGAATGAGCTTAAAATCTGTTATCACAAAATGTAGGGGTCTCTGTATTTGGCAGAGAGTAATGACACTAGACCCGTGATACCTCAGGATTCTGCCCCAAAGTGTCACTCCGGGCAATATCCTCTCTCTTTAGAATTCCTGGATCTACAGATAATAAACCCAGACTAGCCATGGGAGGTGTCCACAGTCCCGCTTTCCTAAGTACTTGCTGAGAAACTCAGCTTTCCTAAAGTAGTCACAGAACCACTTTTGGAGGAAATAAAGCACTTTCGAAATCCGAAATCCAATTTGGTGTCTAGCTCAGCCATGACATTAAAATTAGATTATTAGTATTATATTATTGTTTTTCCTTATTTTTTATCTTTTAATTTTGTTTTTAATTTTTTTATGAAATCGATTTTTTGTGTGTCTTTTTAATTCATTTTAAAGGAGCTCCTCTTATTGAGAGGCTTCATGTAATTACTTATGGGAGGACCTTCTGACCAAGCTAGAGGAAAAGCATAGTAGCTAGACCTTCCAAACCCTCAAAATAGCTACTTGACTAACTCTCCTAAAGTCGGTTTCACAATCCATGCCTTTAGACCTCTTCTCTATTCTTGCATCCCCCAAATGTATTCTGAAAGCTATTCACAATATTCAAAGATTATTTATCTTGGGCGGTAACAAAACTAAACATAAATGGGCTATAGTTTCTTGGGAGAAATTTTTCCTTCCAAAAGCTCTTGGAGGTTTGGGGATTTGGGATCTTGAAATCGAAAACATGACGCTTAGTGTCAAGACTTGGTGGTGTTGGATTACTAATGAAGAAACAATTTGGAGTAAGTTATGGAGGCACAAATATGCTTAGAACATAGAGGAGAGAGACCTAATTTAAATCACTAGTGAATGGAAGTGGTCCCTCATCTAGAATGTTGCTTGGCAGAACAGAGCTCTTGTGCAGAATCATTGCTTCTAGGAGATAAGAGAGGGGAAATATGCTCTATTATGGGAGAATGCATGGCAACATGAGCTCCCCTGACTGGGATATAGTACAAATGTACAACCTTTCAAAAATTCCCTACTGGAGGAGAAAAAGGTCCAAGTATACCAATATTGGAATAAACCCACTCCTATGGCTCAATGGAGAGAATGGATTCCCAAGGATCAATAGCACCTGGACGATGCTCCTCACTCTGGAGAGTTTTTCTAGACAAATCTTCAGAACATAAAATTATAGATCAAATCAGGGTCAGAGAAGCTTCATTGGGGTCATAAAGAAGGAGGATATTTCAATATTAAGGAGGCATACTCGATTCTGGCTAATCATTCCCATGAGCCTAAAGAAATGATATGGTGACAAATCTAAAAATAGAACCTCTGGCCAAAAGTCTAAACTTTCTTATGGTTGATTGCTTGGAAAAGAATCCTAACATGGGACCACATCCTTTCTAGACGTTTTTATGGCCCTTCCTTCTGTCATATTTGCAAAGCATAAGCAAAGACCATGGATAATCTACTAAATAAATGCTTGTTTGTGGATGCCCTATGGAAGAAAAGCACCTGCCTTTTTAAATAAACAGATAATGACAAAGGCTGCATTCTATTAACCATTTTGAATTGGAGAGGAAAATTATTTAGTAACCTAGTTCTAAATTGTGTTTGGCAGCTCCTCCCTGGGTTTATATTATGGGAAAATTGGAAAGAGAACAATATAATAATATTCAAAGATACCCATATGAGCATTTGACAGATATGGAAAAAAATCAAGCTGGATATTGTTGAAACTGTATTTCTTACCCAATGGATGCAAGAGTACTAGACATGCCAAGATAATGAGAAAACCATCATGGAAAATTGGGATCTCCATTGCCCCCACCTACCCATCCACCCAAAGCTGCAACTTTCACAAGTTTTTATTCCTCTCAAATGGTCCCCTCCTACCAAAGGTTTTCTAAAATTAAACTTTGATGGAGCCTCCAAGGGGGACCCCATCCCAACAAGTTTTAGAGGATGTAATCGCAACAAGAAAGGAGAAACGGTATGGATCTATGCTAGATCCCTATGATTATACAACAATAATGTTCAGGAAAGACCCATGCTTTTCATTATGGTATTCATGTAGAAACTAAACATGGATTTCAAAAATTAATAGTTGAAGGAATTTCTAAGATGGTCATCACCCTGCTCTCCAAAATAATTAATGGAACCCCTGCCAATAAGCTCACCAAGAATTGGTGTTTGGAGACAGAGTTAGAATATATCTCGAAGTCTATCTTATCCACAATGGTCATTATTCCATCATATGCCAAACAATCAATGAACTCAATAGAAGATTCTCTTGCAAATGCATCTTGGGTGAGTTGTAAAAAAATACTCTGGATGAGCAATGGATCCATGTGCAAAATTCCTAGCTCCACATTGACTTCCACACTCTAGCCAAGAAGGATTATCATTCCCCAAATGGGGTGCTAGACAACTAGGTTGCAGGTGATGACTCTGTGCTTGATGCCTACATATGTGGTGGTGGTGGTGAGTTAGAGCTATAGATAGATGGTGGCGGTGAGTTAGAGCTATAGATAGATAATGGTGACAAGATAAACCATGTCGGTGATCAAGAGTTTGATACAATGTTGGGATGTGAGGAGGTGTCAGGTGGGGCAATCACGAGTTTGGCACGCCTCATGCTTCAACGATGACATACATCATTCATGAAATTGATCCTGAGAGTCTTTCTAGATGGTTTGACATGCTCAATCAAGTGGTGATGGGTTCTTTTCGCATCTTCTCCTTAGAGGTTAGGACTGTAGCTTCAAATTTTTTTGTTTATGATTCTCATTTTTCTCGAGAGGAAGGTCAAGAAAGAGATTCTTGGGAGGAATTAGTGGGAAGAACAGTTTGGAGGTCTAATATGGCTCTGCAACACAGGTTGGGTATAGTGATTCTGTCCCTTATGCAAGATTTCTTCTGGGGATACAACTCAGAGTTGGGATCGATCTCATTTGGGTATGCCCTACTTAGATTAAAGAAGATGCTAAACAATGTAGCATTATTCTTATGTTTGACCATGGCACGAGAAGGAAAATGTAAGAGAGGTTGAGGCAATAATAACCAAATTGATTTTTCTTAGGTTAGGAAGGAGGCTCAAAAGGTCGTGATATTATACTAGGAAGAGATTCCTGATCAAATTAAGTGTGAAATCTGAGAGATTGAGGATTAAATCGAGGTAGAAAAAAATGTTTGGGAAAGGAGGAGATTTCCCAAACCATGGAAAGTTGAATACTAGACACGGGAACCTCATGCTCAAAGGATTCCAAGTATTTTAAAACAATTTCTTTTCATTGGAAGATTAAAACCTTGCTCCGCAAAGTGATGATGGAAAGGAAAACAACTAACAATGAAACATTCCTCCAACTTGACGAACTATGTGACATGATTCAGAGACAAAATGCTAAATTGGACATTATAGCTCAGATAGTGTGGGGTAAATTTTGTGAAGACTTAGTTAGGAGAACCCTCAACTCCAAAGGATCCCCAAATCCAATTCTCTAATGATGACTAATCTGTTATCAAATTTATTTCTTTTTGTTGGTAGTAACTCTAGATTAGATCCAATTCTACACAGTCTGTCTAGGAATCAAGATAGTAGTGATAGTTATATTTTCTTTTCCAACATAATTAACTTTACTCAGTCATATAAACTTGATTACTATTCTTTGTCTGGCTTTGAATCAGACAGACATATTTTTAACTCAATATAAACTATGTTCTTTGATTAATAAAGTGGGCTTACTTAAAAAAGAAAAAATCTTTTAAGGAGGGTGAGGGAGGAGACCTTTTTATTTTAAATATTTTAATTTTAATTTTTTTATTTAGAATGTTTTCCTTTTTTTTTAATTTAATTTATTTTATGTTATTATTTTTTATTTAAAATGTTTTTCTTTTTAATTTGATTTTATTTTAGAGAAACATGTTTGTTCCCGATGTTTGATTATTGTTTATTGGTTTTTTTGTGTTTGCAACAATATGTTGTTTAGGTTATGGTTTAAAAAATATTGCACTTTTAAGCTTTAAAAAAAGGAGTTATACCAATAGTATCTTCTTTTGTTTATTTAACAGATTATTTTAAGATTTTGGTTGCAATAGTATCTGTTATTCAGATCATAATTGCAAACAAGCTATATTTTTAAGGAGGGTGAGGGAGGAGACCTTTTTATTTTAAATATTTTAATTTTAATTTTTTTATTTAGAATGTTTTCCTTTTTTTTAATTTAATTTATTTTATGTTATTATTTTTTATTTAAAATGTTTTTCTTTTTAATTCTATTTTATTTTAGAGAAACATGTTTGTTCCCAATGTTTGATTATTGTTTATTGGTTTTTTTGTGTTTGCAACAATATGTTGTTTAGGTTATGGTTTAAAAAATATTGCACTTTTAAGCTTTAAAAAAAGGAGTTATACCAATAGTATCTTCTTTTGTTTATTTAACAGATTATTTTAAGATTTTGGTTGCAATAGTATCTGTTATTCAGATCATAATTGCAAACAAGCTATATTTTTAACCTTGAAAAGAAAGGGTGTTATTGGTAGCACAACTTTTCGATTCAAGGGTTGATTTTAAGATTTTTGTTGCAACGATATTGGTTGTTAAGGCCATGGTTTCAAATAAGATGTAAGTTTAACCGCAACAATGGTGTTACTAGTACCACAAATTTTCCATTCAATGGTTAATTTTAAGATTTTGGTTGTAGGTAGTGAGTCAATTGTTAAGGCCATGGTTTCAAACAAGTTGGAATTTTAACGCTACAAAAGGGGGTGCTATTGGTAGCATCACTTTTCGATTTCGTTCAATGCATTTCCTCCTGAAGTTGTAGGATAATTCTGTTTTTTTTATTGATTGAATTCATTGATTTGTAGTCAGGTTTAGTATTATTCCTTGCATTTGTGTCTCAGGTTGACTGATTTTGCTATTACATGTTTGCATTTAGACCCTTTATAGTCATTTTTTATTTTTGTCTGTACTTTATAGTATGATTAGAGTTAAAAATATAAAATAAAAACAGTGGTTGTTTCTGTGCCAATTAGTCTGTTAGGTTGATCATAGTATAATTCATTCCTGTAGAATAGATTTATTCCAACTCAATTTTAAGTTGTAGGTTTGCATTAAAATCGATCCTTCTTTGGCATTCGATTTAGTCCATTTTCCAGCACTTTGTTTAGTGATTGATTCTTGTACTTAAACATTGTTTGTGGTCAGTTTATTGAATCATAATTTAGTTGATTGTTCTTTTATTCTTTCCAGTAAATGAAAAAATGAAAAAGAGCTTTGTTGTAGAAAGTTTTGATTTTATGGCACTTTTGTTTCCTTGTTGCAACCACGCCACACAAAAGCACTACCCTTTTTGAGTAATAACAACACTAAATTTTTTTTAATAAAATGAAATAGAAACATTTTTCTTTTTTAGGGTACACTACACCAACTAGTTTTGGTTAGGATCTTGAGTTTAAATCACCTTAAACCACTCAAGATCACACATTACGCAAAAATCGTAGTGAGACTATCACAGGTAAACCCATTTCACTCAAAACTTGCCTGGGATCTATGCAGTAGGTCATTGCGAGATCAGAATGTTGGGAATACTCCTCATACTTTCTATTCGAGCATACGCCAGGATTGGATTGCGTATTGGGGACTCTTTCGAGTTTCGGGCTTAGCTACCCTGCCCACACTTTCTGATTTGACCGGTGATTGTTCCCCCAGGAGTTTTCGGTGTTGTGGTATCCTTAGTATCTGACTCTAGGTTCATACACAGGTGACAGCAAAGGGTATATCTGCTGTACCTAAGACAGACGTGGGAGGAAACCCCTTGCAGGTCTTTGGGAGGGCGGTTGGGTGATTCCAGCGCTTGCAACCTTAGTCATTGTATTGTGGACCCCGGGTAACTGTCTTTCTTCCTTCGTTGATCTGTTCTGGGCCCTCATCATCCCAGACTCTTCTCCGGAAGGCATCTTTGTTTGCCTGGTTTGTATACTTAGGACTTTTTAGTTGGCGTGCTGTTTGCCCCCTAGTTGTAGTGGCCACCAGGTTCTAGTCTGTTATTTTATATTTATAATCACGGAGAATCAAGAGCTTCGTAGATCGAGGAGGTTTCAAAACCTTCCACCATTTAGAACAGAACCTTTTTAGCCAGCTAGACGACAGCGGGTAAACCCCAGTATTTCTTCAGAAACCACTCCTGAAACAGAATTTCCTGAAGAAATTCTTGTAACAAAAAACCTTGAAATAGAGGTTCCTGAGGAACCACTACCAGGTACCATAGATCAGCGACACCCCGTATTCAACGACAACAAAGTATTCACATGAAGGGGCATGAATGAGCTGTCATTTCCCACAGATGGTGTAAAATCTTTCCTATTAGAAAACACTCATATCCAATCCAACAAGGGGTGGAATCCCCCAGTTGACTCATACAATTTGGACTATCTAGAGGGATGTGTCAAGTAGAGCATCTTGTGGGATGTGTCAAGTAGAGCATCTAGAGGGATGTGTCAAGTAGAACATCTTGTGTTTCGAACCAGTAATGGTGCCCACCATGAAGGGGCATGTATCTCAATGGTAAGTCGAGGGTAGGTCATGGGATTGACTCCTAGCCTATCCAGTTTTCAACATGGTATCAAAGCCAAGTAGGTTGAGGTGGCTAGAAAGCCTAAGCCAAAGTGTAGCTTAGTGGGAGAGGGGAGGGTTCAGAGCAGTGTTGGAGGTGGCAATCTGCACCCTTAGATCAAATTGTTAAAGCTGCTCATCATGAAGGGGTATGTAGCTCAATGATACAACAGTTTGTCGACAAGGGTAGTTCTTGAGTTTGATTCATAACTTGCCCAGTTTTCAAAGTGGCAACATACCCAAGTAGGCTTATATGGCTGGAAAGCCCAAGCCAAATTGTGCACTTAAGGGGGGTGTTGGAGCCTGGAGGTAGCAATCCACATCTTTAGAACAAACTGTTGAGGGTGTCCATGATGAAGGGTCATGTAGATCAAATGATACGGCAGCCCATCATCCAAGAATACGTCATGGGTTTGAATCCTAGCCTGTCTAGTTTTCAACATGGCATCTACAGTAGGTTGAGGTGGCTAGAAGGCCTGGGAAAGTGAGGCTTAAGGGGGTGAGGAACCACTCCGTCTTTCAGTTTCAATACTGGTACATTACGTATGCCAAGTTCAACAACGATGGCATCTATTCCTACACCTACTGTTGGACCTAGCAGTACAGCCAACTTTGCACCACCTCCTGCTTCTCAACCGTTATATTAGATACCTAGTACTTGGATTTCCACACCTGTTGTAGGACCAAGTGCTTCTGCAACCATGCCAGTCATGAGCACCATGACTGCACCGTCCACATCAGCTTCTACTGGTTTCAATACCTTTGTAGGCCCTAACGTGAATCAATGTAGTATGCCTACAGGTAATGTCCCTTTTTCCTTATTCATAATATGTGCATCAAATTTATAGAATTTTATTAGGAAAAGCTGTTCACTAGATATCAATAGTACCCAAGCTGTTCACTGTATGTCTCTCTCCAATCCCAAATAGAAATGTGACAGAGACAAGAGGAAACCCTTTGGAAGCATCAATCCCAAATTAGATGGTTGAAAGGAGAAAAAAATTCCAAATTATTTCATCGATCAATGATCCAATATTAACATCATAATCATATTAGTTCTCTTCTTAGTAGCCAAGTCAATAAGCTAGTTAAACATGAGGATATATAGAGAGAGTTAGTCTCCTTCTAACAATCTTTACTCAAGGAGCCACCAAGGAACATAATGGAATCCATTCACAAAATTACTCAACGGATCCCCACCACCACAACCGTAGGAAATTTTTTATTGTGGTGTGTTGTTTGTTCCCTGTTGTTCTAGTGGCCCCTAGGTTAATCACTTAGTATATTTTTGGTGCAATTGTGGAGGACCAACCTTCTCGTAGGGAATTGCAGTTGTACTAATTTTATATCATTTTTCTCATGCAGGCCTCCTTCTGGTTTCTATATTGATTTGGAATATCAATTGTGGAACATTAAGTAAGAAACAAGATGTCAAACATGGATCATGGAGAGAAAAATAAAACATTAAGACAAAAGGATGTAATATCATATTTTCAAAAACATCAATCCAATCATCCACATCATATTCATGGTTCAAGCTCTCTTGAGCAAGGTATCGGTGAGAGAGATGTCAACACTTTGGAGGATGCATCTGCAAAACATACAATGAATGGTAGAATACATTCCTCTAGTGATCAAAGTGAGGCAAATGCATTTTCATCAGAAATTGGTAGCTCAAATGTTGAAGTTTTTTCCTTGCAAGGTTACATAGACCATTCACTAAAGAGGAAAAAAGGCCGATGGGACTTCGGGAGACAATTCCAATCTGATTGGGTATCAAGATTCCCATTTATTGAACCGATACCTCCAACAAATAAGAATGAGACCTCACGAGAAGTTAAATGCATTTCATGTAGTTGGAAACTTGGCAAGGTAGTGAAATTGCAAATGAAGCTGGACACAATAGAGAAGCATGTTGGGAAGGTGTATGATAAGAAAACTAGAAATGATGAGAAGAAATCTACTGCTAGATGGAAATCTGTTAGCCGACATCTCCAATGTGAAGAGGAATACAATAAATACTTAATAAATAAGAGAAAACTAGATGAAAGTGGAGGAACCATCACTTCTCAATTCGGAAAGATGATGGAAAAAATTTTGTTATCGAAGTCGATACAATTAAGCACTGTATTTCACATCCTATCCAATGGTCGTCCTATGACAAATTATCCAAAAATGATGAAATATCTATCTTTTATTCAAGTGCCAAATTTTCCATCTTCTCATTGGTCTTTAACGAGTGGTTGGGAATGGGGAAAATATCTAGCTCAGGTAGAAAAGGATGATATGAAAGAGAAGATTGTGAATGCAACATTTTTGTCACTGTCCTTGGATGAAGTTACAGCTGTTGATAATACTGCATGGATTTGCATGAGCATTTATACGGTCAATTACCATATTAGGAATTCCTATCTACTTGGAATTCATAAAATGAGCAAAAGTTCTACAGCAGAAAACATTTATGAACTTGTTATTAATACTTTGAAGGAAACTGGTGGTATGGATCATTCAATGATCGCAAAAAAGTTGGTATGCGTTGGAGCAGATGGAGCATCAGTGATGCAGGGACAAAGGAACGACCTTTGTGCTAGACTACAACTCTCAGCTTCACCGTATATGATTGGTATTCATTGTATGGCTCACAGAATGAATCTTGCATTTAAAATAGTGAGCAACTTTCCATTGGTTTCAAAAGTTGAATATCTTGTACGTGAGGTTCATGCATACTTTTGTCGGAGTCCCAAACGGTTTTTAGAGTTTAAAAAATTTGTCGACGGTGGTACAAATGGAAACAAACTATCAAAAGATGTTGATACAAGATGGATCTCACTGAAGGGACCAGCTCAAAGACTATTCGATGAATATGCATTCTTGGTAGGGGTGATGTATGAACATTGCCTAAGTGTAGAAAAAGCTCAAACTCTTCTCTTTCTATTAACTGATATAGAGACATATTTAACATTGGCTGGAGTTCTTCCTCTGCTTCATGAAATGAATAGCCTCGTGAAGATGTCTCAGAGTCGCACGATGTATATTGCTGAATACACAAATGCTAGAAAACTAGCATGCCTTGCATTAGATAATTTGTATATGATGGCAGATTCTTTTACAGGTCTAGCATTTACAAATTGGGCTAAGATAATCAATATTGAAAATGATGAAAATTTATTGAAGTTTGATGAAAAAGGGTTTCTATGTATGGCAGTGCATGGGTATATGGTTCCTTTTTATTATAATGACAAAATAGGAAGAACCACCAAAGAGTGCCCTGTGTCAAGAGAACAATTTGACAATGTTGTGATTTCAGTGAGGCGCAGCTTGATAGAAATTGCAAAATCACTATCATCAGAGATAAGAGAACGATTTCCTCGAGATGAATTGTTGGAGGCCATGTCTGTGGTATACCCTCAATATTGGAACAATCGTCAATGTTCAAAAACTATAAAGGTTGACTTTATAGCTAAATGCAAGATTTTGCAGAGCCATTTTTGTCGAGAGACCGAGATACAAGGAGAACATATTCAAGGTATTTTAGATGGAAAAAAATTGAGAGATCAAGCCCAATGCTTTGCTGATACAATGTGGGAGCAATTTTCTAAGTTGGATAATGCTCTAGAATATGGTGCAATTACAAAATTATGGACTACACTCAGTGGTAGTGAATTTCTACTGCAAAATATGTCAGAGTATTTCAAATTAGTAGATTTATGTCAAACCATGATTTTGGGATCAGTGGAGGATGAGAGAATGTTTAGTGCATTAACATTTTTGAAGTCAAAGTTGAGGAATAAGCTTGATAAAAATGTGGATACATGCTTAAGATTATATGTAACAAAGTATGAGGTTGACAATTTTCCATATGAAAGAGCAATAGCTCTCTAGTGATCAAATTGTGAAAGAAGGGGAGAAAAAAATCTGGCAAATTTATCTAATGAATTTGATATGGAACATAATGTTGTTGAGGATCATAATGATGGCTCATTCGAAGAAGGTCATGTTCAGAGTGCCAAAAATGAGGACCAGTCCCAGAATGTGAACTGGGAAATGGATTTCACCTAAGATTGTATATGATCCAATACACATGAGAGACTCTTGAGTCTTATTTTGGTATAGGAGTTCCATGGACCCTTGCGGGTGATCATTATATGTAAATTTGAGCTAGCATTTTAATTAAAAATAGATTCTACATTGTACTTTTTTGTTATAACATTGATGATATGACATACATTTCCTTGATGCAGTTTATTTTAAGATTGATGTTTTTATATTTATCTTTTACATTGTCTCTTTTTTTATGTGATAGGAAATGACACTGGAATTTGACAAAGCTAGGCCTAGGAGCTATCTCTTCACATAGATAGTGTCCTGACATTAAATGATAAATAACTAATTTGACTACACTTTTGCTAAGCAAGAATGAGCTCATTCAAGTACATGAAACCATGTTGGTGTTTATCTCAAATATTTTGTGCAAATTTTTATGGTTTGTTTATTGCTTTTATTTGAAACATTTTGTCGATTTGTGGAGTTTGCATGTATTTTGGTTAATTATTGTGTTAGACCCTTGAATGCTTCTAGTTCTCATTTGATGCTTGATTTAACCCTTTGTTGTAGCTTGAATCAATATTAGATTTAGTTTATTTCCATTGATTTAGGGTTCGAGAAAATAAGTTTTTATTACCTTTTATTTGCATGAATTAATTGTCTTCACTTTTTTGATTTGTTTATGCTGATTGTATATTTTCTTTGTAAATACTTATTGTTATTCAGAAAAATAAATGAGCTCTACATAGCTAAGCGAAGAGAAAAATGGTCTATGCACTAGGTTCCTATGCATTGATCATAGGAGACCTATTGGCACGACACCAACATTCCTCTAGTCCAATTGGCTCAAAATTTTCCTATCCTCCATGGGCATAATTGGCTAGTGAAGGCCAAAATGATGCATAATGTCTGATTCTATTAGTTTATCGGTTTGTCAAGGTCCAAGTCCCCACATGTCATGGAAACTCTAATCAATAGAAAAAAACAATTTGTAATAAAAGCTCTAACATGGGTTATAATAACATCTACACACCAATATCAACAAACAATACAACATCTACAATCAAAATCAACTACTAGACACATTTAGATATGGTATCAACAAATGGTATAACATTTAGATATGGTACTAGTGTTGAGGAATTTAGATGGAAAAAAGTTACATTGTCCAAAAGTATGACACAACAATAAGATAGCCCCCAATAGTCGACACTACAGGATGCCAACAAAATCACTATAATGGTATTCAAAGTATGTGCCAAGAAAAATACTTAAGGAACATGCCTAGCTTAAAACCTATGTACAAACTTGCCTTGAAGTATCAAAAATAGTCTAGGGTAGCCACACAATCTATTGAAGGATAGTCTGTGGGTGCAATTCCTTTGTTGATTTAAGCAATTCAAAAATGTCATCTCCCAAGACTATTAAAGAAGAAAAAGAAGAAATCTCTAATAATTGCAGGGAGGACTACAAATAGATTCTAGAAACTCAAGTAGTAGAGGAAAAAATTGTAAGTAAGAAGAAGATGCAATGCTATCGTCATCAGAGCTATGAATGACAATCTCCACCCGAAGAACCCCTCTGATAATGTTCCTCCCTGCCATGTCCATGTTGAGCACATCTTGAAAGCATTGCATTCAATGAGGCTGTATTTCGCTTTGGCACTTGGCCAAACACTTTATGTGCATCCTCCAAACACCCACATTTAGAATACATGTCTCCAAGATCTACTCGGCTTTGCTTGGATATCAAGGCTTCATTAAGGCCACCACCATTTGGTATTGAGACCAAAACTTGAAATAGAGCAATTGAACTCAACATTTGAAGAAGCCTTGAACTCATAATTAACAAGCAGAGTGTCATTCAATGTGTTTATAGATCAATGAAAGATTCGCCAAATTTTTACAATATTTTATAATTCAGTGAAATATTCGCCAAATTTTTACAATATTTTATAATTTAGTGAAATATTCGTCAACTTTTTACAATATTTTATAATTCAGTAAAATATTCGCCAAGATTTTACAATATCTTATAATTTAGTGAAAGATTCGCCAAGATTTTACAATATCATATAATAAAATGAAAGATTCGCCAAAAAATTATATATACATATTATATTATTGATAAAATTGCTTTCAAATTTTCCTATATATCGGGGAGATTCGCCAATTTTTTTTACATAAAAATTTGGGGGGGGTTCTTAAAATCATCCCTGGTAAAAGTGCTATTCAGAGTCTTTTCCAACTCAACACTTTGAGATCCAATAACCCCGAGTGCTCTTCAGAGCCTTTTAACTCAACACTCTCACATGGGTGCTATGCTAGTGCAATTCTAGAGCCTTTGCTCAACACTAGTGCTAGAATGTGGTTGTGAGGCACATCTAGAATATTTAAGTTGCCTCGGATCCGGTATTCATTTATCAAGCTTGGAGTGCTCCAGGGCTTAGGCCCAACACTCAATGTACCTCAGGGATTACTCCCAGTACATAAACATTCTTCTAGGTACATCGGGGATTATGCCCAGTACATAGGTTATATGTGTGTTTCTGAGTCCACACTCAACACACTCATAAGTCAAATCATGTAAAATCATAGCTCTGCATAGTAAGTAACAAAAGATCATCTTAGTATATTAGGGTTTGTACCCATATCAAAGCTGAAGAACACCATTAAAACATTGTGGCCTTCTCGCCCAATATATACTCAAATAAAGAAGTCAGTCAGGGTCCATGCCCAATATGTCAATATATAAAAGAATAAATCATAGGTGCTAGGGCTCATGCCCAATACTCAAAATAAAACATAGGTGATGGGGCCGTGGCCCAATATAACAAAAAAAAATAGTTAGTCCAAAATTCTGGTTATTACATCCCTCCCATCTTAGAAACAACACTGTCCCTGTGTTTCTAGGGACTAGGAATGAGGTCATGAAACAAGGCGGGGTATGCCTCTTTCATGGTGGTCTCATTATCCCAAGTAGCCTCATCTGGTCCAAAGTACCTCCATTGCACTTTCAGCTGAGTAATGGTCCTCCTCCTAAGCTGCACCTCTCTCTTGTCCAGAATGTGGAGTGGTTCTGGCGTGAACTCCCCTTCGGGCTCCACCTGTAATAAGGACCAATCAATAACATGTTTAGTATCATATACATATTTCTTTAATAATGAAGAATGAAAAACATTATGAACCTTTATATGCGCCGATAAGGCTAACTCATAAGCCACTTGGCCCTTCTTGGCCAGTACTTCAAAAGGCCCACAAAATCTTGGTTCTAGTTTCCCGCAAATTCCTAAGCTCAACGAGCTTCATTTTGCCTTTATTTTTAGAAACACATGTTCACCGACTTGGTAGTATTTGTCTTTTCTTTTCTTGTCCGCATAACTCTTTTGGCGGTCTTGTGCATCTTTCATGTTCAGTTGTACCTTGGATACTAGTTGTTCCAAGTCTTTTAGTAGGTCGGGCCCTAACATAAGCCTGTCTACTGGACTGTCCCAAGTCACGGGTGTCCGACATTTCCTACCATAGAGTACCTCGAAAGGACTCATTTTGGCCAAAGTTTGATAGCTGTTGTTGTATGCAAAATCTGGGAGGTGCAAATAATTTTTCCACTTGGTGGGGTTGTTCATGACATACATCCTCAACATGTCCTTGAGGATTTGGTTTACTCATTCTGTTTGTCCGTCGGTCTGGGGATGGTACATGGTACTGAATTGTAACTGGCTTTCCAAACCGGAGAACAATGCTCTCCAAAAGTTGATAGTGAACTTCGTGTCTCGATCAGAAATCATTGCCTTGGGTATCCCATGTAATCGAAAGATCTCCTTCAAGAAGATGTCTGCAATGTGGACCGCTTTGTAGGTAGATTTTACCACTATGAAATGAGCTACTTTAGATAGATTTTCCACCACTACGAATATAGAATCGTTCTGTTTCTTACTCTTAGGTAAGCTTGTAATGAAGTCCATACTTATTACCTCCCACTTCCATTCCAGAATGAGTAAAGGTTGAAGTCATCCGGAGGGGTGTTGGTGTTTTGCTTTGACTAGTTGGCACTCCTGACATTTTGCGATGAACATGGTGATGTTAGCTTTCAACTTAGGCCAAAAGTAATGTTTCTTTATTGCCGATATCATCTTTTGATATCCAGGATGCACTGAATAGGGTTTTTGGTGAAACTCGATGAGAATGTTTGATCTAATGTCTCCACTTTCTGAGACGTAGAGTCTTTCTTTCGACCACAGTAATCCTGACTCATCTATCTTATATTCCTTTTGTTGCTGGAATAATCTGTCTTCCTAGATCTTTGCAAGGATTTCCGTGTAGTAACGGTCACTCTTACATGTCGTTCAAATCTTGTGTTGTAATTCTGAGTCGGTTTGACTCATTGTGACTTCGTAAAGCATATGTGGTCGATGGATGAAGGCATCCGCAATCTTGTTTTCCTTACCTTTTATATGTTTTAGTTCGAAATGGTACTCACTAAGGAAGGATAACCACCTGGCCTTCCTGACATTTAGGTCGGGTTGGTCAAAAAGGTATTTCAAACTCATGTTATCAGTCATCAATAGGAATTTCTTTCCCATGAGATAATGTCACCACATCTTTAGAGCATGGATGATGGTGGCTAGTTCGAGGTCATGAGTAGGGTAGTTTTGTTCATGCTTTTTTAATTTGCTCGATTCGTAGCATATGGAAAAATTGTCTTGCATAAGGAATCCCCCAAGTCCTTCCTTGCTTGCATCCGTGCAAATGACGAAGTCCCCATTGAGATCTGCAATACGCAGAATCAATGCACTAATCAGTAGTTTCTTCTGCTTTTGAAAGCTTTCTTCGCACTTATCCGTCCATATAAACTTGTTTTCCTTCTTCTTCAAGGAAGTCATGGGACATGCAATCTGTGAGAATTTCTCAATGAACTTCTGGTAGTAACCGGCTAAACATAAAAATGATCTTATATCGAATACGCACATAGGTGTGGGCCATTCCTCGATAGCTTTGACCTTTTCGGGGTCGACGACTATTCCCTTCTCGTAAATGATATGTCCTAAGTATTGAATGTATGGTTTATAGAAATCGCACTTACTAAACTTGGCGTACAGTTGTTGTTCCTGTAGTATCTGTAGAACAATTCGGAGATGTTCCTCATGTTCTACTTCATTCTTGGAGTAGATCAAGATGTCATTAATGAAGACTAGAACGAACTTATCGAGGTATTTACTAAAGATGTTGTTGATCATGCACATAAAGTTGGCCGGTGCATTCTTCAATCCAAAGGGCATCACTACGGACTCATAGTGGCTGTAACGGGTTCAAAATGCGGTTTTGTTGATATCCTCATCACGGATCCTCACCTGATGGTATCCGGATTGTAAGTCAATCTTTGAGAAGATCTTCGCTCCTCCAGCTTGGTCAAACAAGTTGTCAATACTAAGAGTAGGTAGCGGTTCTTAATGGTCATCTTGTTGAGTTGGCAGTAATCAATGCACATTCGCATCATTCTGTCTTTCTTCTTGACAAAGAGTATTGGTGGGCC
Source organism: Larix kaempferi (assembly GCA_027924585.1). NCBI lineage: Eukaryota > Viridiplantae > Streptophyta > Pinopsida > Pinales > Pinaceae > Larix > Larix kaempferi. Next base: position 8,831,263 of record BSBM01000314.1, read on the forward strand.
CCAAGGGGACACACTTGGTCGAATGTACCCTTTGCCTATTAACTCTTGTAAATAAAGCTTGAGCTCCACCAATTCTGGTGTTCTCATGTGGTGGCTTTAGAAGCTGGTACTGACCCGGGTGTTAGTTCGATGGAAAAGTCTAAGTCTCGTTTGGGTGGTAATCCTGGTATTTATTTGGGAAATACATATTTGAACTCTACGAGGACTAACAAGTCTTCAATCTTCTGTTCCCTATCAGTTTCTATGTTTTGGATATTGACGACAAAGAGTTTACAACCTTTTCTCATGCATTTCTTTGCTTGTAAGGCAGAGATCTGTCATATCGACACTTTCTTAGGGATACCCTGAATCGTCTTCTAATTCCCTTGGTCATCCCCGCAAAGTAAGGATTTGTTTAAGCAGTCCAATAGGACATGGTGTTCTTCTAACCAATCCATGCCAATAAGTACATCGTATGACCCTAGGGGTAGAACGTTTAATTCTAGCTTAGTTTGGAAACCGTTTAAGTCTATCTCACAAGTTTTAACTAACTCGAAGACCTTTCGTTTGGTACCAGTGTCTAGTTGTACCAGCCATGGTTTCTCGTGAGGCTCTTAGTTCAACTTACACGTGTCCACTAACTTAGGGGAGATATAACTTTGGCAAGCACCGGGATCTATTAAAACTGAAATGGTTGTGTTAGAGATCTTACCCTCAATTTCAACCATGGTGGCTTGGTGATCTACCTGTCATCCATCAAGAGCGGCATAAATCCTGGGTGTCTTTGCCATGTCTCCAACGGTAGGTTCTACTTGGATGTTGTGTAAAAATCCATCTGTTTTGTTAGGGCAGTCTCTATAGTAGTGGGACCCTTGGCATTTCCAACAAGAAACAGTTGGTGGGACAACTTTTGTCCCTTTGTTAAAAGCTAGCCTGTTGACAGGTGGTGGGGGTGCACTCGGTCGTGCTTGAGGTCGGTTGAAGCCTCTATTGGGCAGAAAATTGTTGTTATGTTTCTGGTAAGGTGGAGGTCTAAAACGCGGCCCGCAGTTGTCCGTGAAGGTTTTGAACCTATCTCTGTTTATGCTGATGTTATTGTTCCTTGGTTTTTCGTGTTCATAACACAGTCTTGCTTTATGTAAGGTCACATCAATGGTTTTGGGCATGTCAAACTCTATCTTTTCTCTAAAGTTTGGTGGCAGCCCTCCCAAGAATTGTTGTATTTTGACCTTCTCATCTTTAATGTATCGCACATAGTGCAGCAGGTCTAAGAATCGGTTTATGAATGCCTCCATAGTTAGGGAGCCCATTTTCAATTCATGAAATTCTTTAATTTTCTTGTCAAAGAATCTTTCGGACATATATTTGTCCTGGAATGTTTTGCTGAAAGTTTCCCATGTTATGTTTTTCAGTTCTTGTCCCTTGGTGTGTTTCAAGTCCCACCACCATCTGGTAGCTTTACCATTTAGGTTGTATATGGCTAGTCAGGCTTGCATTTCACTGGAGTAATTATGAACTTTGAAGTACTTATTCATTCCTAGCAGCCACTCTTCATCCTTCTCCCTCGAGTTAATTTCTCTGTCATAGGTTGGGGGTTTTATCTTCTGAATTCTGCTTGTAAACTGTCGTCACTTTTCCTCCTTTTCTTGCAAGGAGGTGGTGAACCTTCATAGTTGGAAGAGTTCTTACAGTCCTCTTCCATTGATTCAGGTATGTTCTTACCCTGTTCTTCTCCCTTAGGACTAGCAGTTTTCTTTGGATGACTATTTCCCTTTTTAAAAGTATTGACTGAGAGTGTGGGTTGTCCGTGGGGTTTTTCCCCTGTTAAAGTCTGAAGTAGAGCTTCATTTATGGTTTGTTGCTCTCTTCTTTCCTGCATGTTTTCATCTCACAAAATTTGGAACTCTTCCTGCAGATTTTGCATAGACTTCATCAAATCTGAGTTTAGTTCCACCACCACCTCTTGCTCTCAAGGTGGTGAGTTCAGATTTCCATGTATGCTACTGCCCTGTTCTGCATTCATTTTCAGACAGTGTCTGTACCTGAAATGTTATATACGTGTAAAGAGAAGAAAAATATGTTAGTTTATTTTCACATAAAACAAAAATACAATTTAAATGTATGTTTTCTATTTACTGAGTATCGACAGCGGATGTTCTGTTTGTAATGAGCCCAACAGGTCACTTAGTTTTCTTAACTGGGCTCTGATACCACTTCTAATGTCCCTAAAATTAGTAAAAATTTTTAAAAAAATATGCTAATGTAATAAAAGCTATTTTAAGGGTTTATGATTTGTAAGTTAACTTCAACATTGTTTAAGATATACATCTGTACTTTGTTTGCGATATCTTAAAAGGTCTGATTTTTCCTGTATAAGACACTCTTACTTGGTTGTAAGTCTCTTTGGCTTGGCAGAAGCAATATGTAGTGGGTAAGGTAACTCTATTTGACAGTTTGACAATACTAAAGTGCTAATAAAAGAAACTTCCTGTTTACTGTTTTAAAAATCCATGTGCATATTATAAAGTCTCTTGTTACCTTAGGTGATGTGGAATCCTTGTTGATGAAAGTTAAGGCCCATGGTGGGGCACAGATGGTTTATAACAAGGGGAAGGAGTACCTAGGGCAGAACTGCCGAGAGGTAAGGGTAACCTTGGAGAGTTCTGGTCTTACTTAGCGTTTTGCTAATGTATCTACTCCTGGTATATGTGTAGGAACTACTATGGGAAACTTATTCCTTTGTCACTCTACTACCATGGAAAATCAAGTTATATAGTTGAAGTGTGGAGCACAAACAATGTGAAGTACCTAGTGTACATGGTTATAGTTAAAAACTATGATGTAATGTGATATATTTCGATGGTGTAATACTATGGCAGCTGGCTTGCAAACTATCATATCCGTTGATATATATATTCCTATGAATTTATACTATGGCGCTTGGGTGGTCTTTCAAGACTCATAAATGACGAGTTGGTGGACATTAACTGTCCCCTATGACATATGTATAGTGTGACTAGCTGGCATGGAGAAAATCGAGCTATTGGGGTTTAGTATGAGCAAGGTCATTCTGTGTTTTCATTTTGCCTGGTTTCTTCCTGCGTTGCATTTTCTTGGGTGACTGTTTTGTGCCTTACCTGAGCTATGCTCATGGTCCACGCACCTGGTGGCTGCTGAAACGATGGGGAAAAGTAACTTTTTTTCAAAGCTCAGGTGATGTCTCTCATACAAATGCCATTTCTCTTTATCTACCTGAATATTTAGCCGCTAGTTGTTTATATTCTTCAGGGATTTAACCAGAGCACGATTTTGATTGACAGGTGAAGAGTGGCGAGTACATCTACGTTGTTTGCTATTGGTAGTCAGGTTTATTTGACTTCATGGGTAAGTACAGATTCTTGCGATCATAGCTCTTTCCTCTCGTAGTTATGATTAGGGTACTATATGTTTTTTTTTGGGAGACTTCATGGAGCCCCTTGGCTCACTAGTTGTTTGAAGTCTGAAGGTCGCCATTTCGTTGGACGTTAGTTTAAATGTATTAACTATTTAAATGGTGATACAATGTCATGGCTTGGGCCATAGGGCTTATGGAAGCTCTGAAATTATTTTAAGGGAATGATAAACTTATATTGTAAAGACCTGGGGTTTTGAACTGTCATTTCAGAGTCTGCGTTTTCTATTGGGGTTGTGAACTTGTATTAGCATGATGCAAAGACTGTATAGTTTCTATGTTTTTATTCCATGGGTATGCTATCCTGTGGTTTTCTCTATTTGATGTCACCATGTATTTTGTTTTTAAAACAAGAAAGAGGAAGGATGAGGTACAATGTCTGTTTGAAGAAGAAATTATGTCTAAACCTAGAATCTTCACAGAGCTCTGGTTTGCTAACTGTGAATGGTTGATGGAATGAATTGTAACCTTGAAGCTAAGTTTATAAGTATGAAATGTTACTACTGTTACTAAGGTTTGATTCGTGCTACAGTGTTACTGATGTTTGTAATAGATAGAAACAATAAGGGTTTAAATTAAATGAATGCTAGAGGGATTCGATCCTATATCCGACGGGTGTATATAATGCTTTTCTGTAATTTAATTCGTATTGTTTGGTTGAAAAGTGTTGTGTAAAATGTCCTACATTTTAGTAGGAGTCGTAGCCCTAGCTACTATTTCGTTTGGCCTTTGAAAGAGCATGGGTTGATTTGTTAATACTATACTGTAGCGTTTATTATGATATGTGGCATCTATTATGATAACAGAGTCAAATGGTACAATCGTGGGTGGGGTTTTATCTCTTGACCAGTAAATTGATACGTTTAAAGAGAAAGATGGGTGAAAAGTTATGTATACTGTGGGTTGTTGATCCTTGAAATGATAATCATTGGGTTTCAAACTGCCTGAGTCTATGTTTGTAAAATGCCTGAGTCTATGTTTGTAAATCATATTTCCCTTAAGTTCCTGATGTGTTGTCTTTTTGTAATGAGTTGGCTATTGGTGGAAATCGTCTAGAGGTTAATAATGTGGAAGTGTACCCAGTTTTTAAAGAACATAAATAAATAATAAATGATGATGTGGTCTCTTCCACCATTCGATGTGTAGGGTGACAAGGATATCTGGTGTTTTTCTTGCTACTATTATCATTTCTATTTAATGATTCTTAAGCATAAAAAGAATGACAATGAACGATATAAAAAGAGAAAATAAGTAATCCCTGCATTATGAAATGGTAAGATGAATTAGATAGAAGAAATAAGTATTTAAAACGATACAATAACCTTAACCTGGAAGTTAATATGGGAAAACAAAGGGAAGTCTCCTGAAATTCAGAGTAGGGTTCCTAAGTTTGCTTATGGGGTGTTGTCTAGCACATGCTAGCTTGGCTAGACCAGCTAGACCCTCCACTGGTTTCTGGGAAGAACCTCTAAGTTGATAATGTTTGTGATGAGAACAATGTTGACGTATCAATTTTAATGTAAAAGCCTAGGTTTATTATAACTGAAAAATGGAAACAAGTACTACTGCATACCTGGCTGCTTGGGCACTCGATCCTTTCCTGGAGAAGCGTGACTACTTGGCACTTGATCCCTTCCTATAGAAACCTACACACTCAAGAATAATTAATACAGAACCTGTTGTATTTAGCTAACCTTTTAGGATGATTTCCTTAGCTTGATAACTTTGAGGCTACCATGTTCCTCCCAACCATGCCCTTAAACCATTCTTGGTTCTAACTGGATCCCCCCGAGCTGGTTCCAATAGGCAATGAGAGATAGGGCTACTTCAGTTTCTTGGAGCAAAAGACTTCTCTCTAATTACCATAAAGGAATGATAATAAAAAAAGATAAAGGCTCCCCAAAACTTGGGATCTACCCTCTTTAAGTAGGGGAGTCTTGAATTATGACTGTTGGAATAATTAGTTTCTTTAAATTAAATAAATAATATTTAAAAGATAATATTTAATAAATGTCTAGTCTTTTTCACTAAGACTTTTTCAATGGTTTAATCTATAAGTGATTTTTGATTTAAACTCTTCATAATAATTATGATAACAATAATTATAATAATAATATTTCTAAACTAGGTATTAATACATTAGTAATACTAATTATAAATGTGGCTTCCCACTAAATATTAATACTATAAAATAATGTGGCATCCCGCTATGCATAAACTATATGCAATAATGTCTTTTATAAATAATAATCACATCATTATTTACTAAATATTCTTAATAATAATATTAAATCTTGTGACTTTACATGATACTTGGTTTTAACAACTGAAAGGTAAGGTCCACTTCTTTGGACGGTCTTTCAGTAAGGTGGGATAGGCACCTCTAGTCTCTCTCTTTGCATGTTGGATTCCCTCATTTAACATGGTAGTTCCCGCAATATTTGATGATAGATAAAAGATGAATCATTTAATCAAATTAAATAATTGTGATGAAAGTAAAAGTGCTATTCAGAGACTTTTCCGACTCAACACTTTGAGATCCAGTAACCTCGAGTGCTCTTCAGAGCCTTTTAACTCAACACTCTCACATGGGCATTACGCTAGTGCAATTCCAAAGCCTCTACTCAACACTAGTGCTAGAATGTGGTTGTGAGGCACATCTAGAATATTTAAGTTGCCTCGGATCCGGTATTCGTTTATCAAGGTTGGAGTGCTCCAGGGATTAGGCCCAACACTCAATGTACCTCAGGGATTACTCCTAGTACATAAACATTCTTCTAGGTACATCAGGGCTTATGCCTAGTATGTAGGTTATATGTGTGTTTCTGAGTCCACGCTCAACACACTCATAAGTCAAGTCATGTAAAATCATAGCTCTGCACAGTAAGTAACAAAAGATCATCTCAGTATATTAGGGTTTGTACCCATATCAAAGATGAAGAACATCATTAAAACATTGGGGCCTTCTTGCCTAGTATATACTCAAATAAAGAAGTCCGTCAGGGTCCATGCCCGATATGTCAATATATAAAAGAATAAGTCATAGGTGCTAAGGCTCATGCCCAGTACTCAAAATAAAACATAGGTGTTGGGGTCGTGGCCCAATATAACAACAAAAATAGTTAGTCCAAAATTTGGGATATTACAGATAAACAAGCCATGTCTTATGAGCTGCAATGGCCAAAACTGTTCTAATAGTGTCCATTTGAGCTACAGGTGAAAAATTTTCATTGAAGTCTATGCCAGGATGTTGTCTGAATCCTCTTGCTACCAATCTTTCCTTGTGCTTCTGCACATTTCCATCAACATTTTGCTTGGTCTTATAAATCCATTTCATCCTTATCACATCCTTGTCCTTAGGAACATCAACTAATTCCCATGTTTGATTCTTCTCAATGCATCCTATTTCTTCATCCATGGCTTGTGCCCATACTTTATCTTCAAAAGCTTCTTGAAATGTTAGAGGATCATTAACTTGAGAAAATAATACATAAACTGAGAATGAATTAGGTGTACCAGTCTCATATTTCTCATGCAAAGTTCTTGTCTTTGTCAGAGTTGTTGGTGTCGAACTGCACGATCTGCCTGATGGAGTTTGTTGCGCACTTGGTGTGCTTGTCAGAGTTGCTTGAACTACGACTTGTGTCAGAGTTTCTTGTGCTAAAAAATGTTGCATTGTCCCAGGAGGAGATGGAGCTGCGAAGTTCTGATTCACATGCGGAGTCTCAACCATATCTTCTGCGATGTCACCATGTTCAACATGTGACACAATTTTAACATTCTTCTCTACAGCTCCATCCCATGCTTCATTTTCTACAAACTGAACATCTTGACTAATAATAACTTTCCTTGCAAACGGATCATACAACTTGTATGCTTTTGTGTCTTTAGAATACCCAATAAAAATACATTTATGTCCTTTATTATCTAATTTCCTTCTTATCTCATATAGAACATGTGCGTATGCTACACAAAAACTTTTAAATGCAAAACACTATGTTTCATACCTTTCTGTGCTTCATGTGGAACTTTGTTCTTCACGCTCTTTGTCGGACATCGATTTGTGATGTATACAACAATTTCCATTGCTTCAGCCTAGTATTCACTTCACATATGCATGGATACCAACATACTCCACGCCATCTCGATAATGGTTATGTTCTTCCTTTTTGCGATACCATTCTGCTGCGGTGTATACCGCGCAATGAATTGCTTATGTATGCCATGATTTTTGAAAAAAAATAAAAAATCATTTGAAACATACTCACCACCTCTATATATTCTTAATATCTTGATGCTGTAACCACTCTGCTTCTCTACAAGTGCCTTGAACTATTGAAAAAAACCAAACGCATCAGATTTATGTTTTAGAAAATATGCCAATGTTTTTCTTGTGAAATCATCAATAAATGTGAAAAGTTAAGTGCATCCTCCCATGGACAGTGTTTGCATTGGTCCACAAATATCAGAGTGCACAATTTCAAGTGTTGTGCAAGCTCTGTATGACTTTCCGACTGGAAAAGTCTCTCTGTGTTGTTTGCAAAAAATACAACCTTCACAAATTATTTTTGGCTTTTCAATCAATGGAAATACTTTCACCATGCCCTTCATGTGGAGTAGCTTCATCCCACCAAAATTCAGATTTCTAAATATGAAGTGCCACAACCACGATTCATCCCGTATTTCTGATTGAAATGCAGCTTGCATTTCTTTGTTGTTGTCTTTTTCTTCCTTGTCGCAGTGAATTTTCGCTTCTTTACTTTCTTCTTTGAACGTAGCTCCAGAATTTTCATTCTGACTTTGATGAACAACTTGAGTTTTTTTCCCTTTTATGTTTGGCCTTATCCTCAAATGAAACAAGCAATTGCTTGTCATTTGCACTTTGGCTATTAATTGATTGCTTGGATATATGTCCTTGATCAGACAATGCGTTCCTGTCATATGAACTCTGTAACCTTTTTCCGTCAGTTGTCCAATGCTCATCAAATTATGCTTCAAACCTTGACCATAATAAACATTAGGCATAAATTCATGCTCCCCCTGTTTGGTTAGAATATCAACAGTACCCTTACCCAAAACTATAACTTGAATATTGTTTGCAAGTGTGACATCAGTTTGAACTGTTTTATCTAGACTAGAGAATAGATTTAAATTACAAGTCATATGATTGCTACAACCTAGTATAAATACCATATGTTAGGTGGACTTTCTTGGAAAACATTGCATTCAAGTGTAGATGTGCATGCCAAGAATAGTGAGCTGTTCAAAGTGCTCTTGTTGCTTGAATGAGATTGACCTTGCTTTCCTTGGTCATACTGCTTCTCTTTGTATTCATATGAGAAGTGTCCAAACCTTTTACAGTAATGACATTGAATTTTTTATTTATAATACTTTTGTCGACTTGGATGACTGGGGATCTGATTTTGACCTCTACCAACGACATGTGCAAGGCTGCAGCTGTGACCTCCTCTGAAAGAACTTCGTCATCTGCCTCTAGAGTTTGATCTTCCAATGCCTCTTCCCTGACTTATGGATGACTATGCTGTGAATGCACCTTCTAGTGATGTATCTGAACTATTGATTCTATGTTCATGATTGAGTAATGACACTTGCAACTCATCAATAGTAAATTGGGACAAGTCTTTGTTTTCCTCCACGGTCACAACTAAAGATTCAAATTTCTTTGGAAGAACTCTAAGAAATTTTTCAACAACTCTTTGGTCACCTAGATTTTCTCCATAAGACTTTATTTGATTAACTAGACCAATAACATGAATATAGAATGATTTTACTGACTCTGTATCTTTCATTGACAGAGATTCAAAATCTCTTCTAAGAATTTGTAGTTTGGCAGTCTTTACATTGTTTAAACCTTGATAGGAAGTTTGAAGTGTGTCCCATGCTTCCTTAGCCGACGTCGCTGCTGCTACTCTTGGGAGTATGGATTCATGTGTTGCTTGATGTATGTGGAACAACACCTTTCCATCTTTCTTCATTTTTTCCCTCAAGACATCCTTCTCAGCTTGTGTGAGATTGTTGTATGCTGTCAAATCTACTGGTTCTACATAGCCATTATGGACTATTTCCCATACATATTGACCTCTGAACAAAGCTTTCATAGTTAGAGACCAATATTCATAATTTTTTCCTTAAAATATTGGAGTTTGCAAATTACCAGAAGTGGAAGCCATTCTTAATCACTTTTCCCTTATAAATAGAATTCCTCCTTTCCGTAAACCAGGCTCTGATACCAGATCAAGGGGAAAGCACACCGCACAATCAAGAGGATTGAACTACATAGTGAGTGACAATCTTATTTTTCTTTGCTCTGGACTGCAACAAACAAACAACAGGGAACCTCAAATTTTAACTTCACTTCGCCGAAAAAATACTTCGCTTAACACAAGCTTCTCGAAAAATTAACTTCGCAGATTCACTGCGTATTTCAACTTTTACTGCGCAGTTGAACTTCGCATAAATGCGTAGTTAACTTTGCAAAATACTTTACTTCGCCGACTTCTCAAATAGTTCGCGTAAATTCTTAACTTTGGAGATCTCTTAAACAAACTTTATCTTGAAATATATTTTTCTAATACATAACAACTAAAACATCTAACTGAAGCTTATGCAAAGTTACTCCTCATTAAAATAGAACTTTCACCACGGTGAACTTTTTGGAAATCTTGATTTCTTTTACAGAGAGTAAATGTAAACAACATTCATACAAGTAAATCTGGAGAAGATGTGCAACTTGCAATATTCAACATTCTTGAGAATGAAACATAAAACTATAGACTTATACATATTACCACAGTAAACTGTGCAACTTGTCTCAATACATGGAAATGAGTTTTTACTTTGATCTTTTACTTTCACAGAGCTTGAGCTCTTGATACAATCTTCGACCAATTTCTTCTTTTACTCTTGCTCTGTGCTATTTCTCTCACACACATATCTGTCCGAGTTTCAACTATATACTTCTATTTATAGGAGTTTCCTTATCACCGACTTAAAATTGCTTCACCTGGAAACTACAAGGTTGCATTAAACACTGCAATTAAGTTCTACCTAAGGATTCTTGATATGCGGATTACAAACACGGTTTCATAACTACAAAGAGACATGCGCCGGATTGGTTGCAAACTTACTGACTGGCTGACATTGTAGACTCTGCGCACTAAAACAAAAAGACCTACAAGGTGACTGACACATCCGACATAGTTAGACATGCAATCAGCTCATAAATACATTTTTCCAACATCACCAATGCTCCACTTTTCAATCATTTTAAGTTATGAGGGCCTCCCATGAGGATTTTCAATCTCACCTAAATTTCTGACATCATTATATTAAAATTTGGTTATTATCTTATTGATCATGAACAAATGTTTCAATTAACTCGACCAATACCTTTTCCAAAATTGAAAGCATCTAAAAGAATTTCAAATATATTTATTTTAATTATGTGGTGTGCTATAAAAATCCCTATGATCCTACTTAATCTGTATTACCTACACAAGTTTTCAACATAATAAGATAGAGAGACAATAGAGATTTAAGCAAATAAAAGTATTCAAATTAGGTATATCAGAGAAACATAAGCATGGTCCATCAACCATATTTTTCTTCCCAGTTACAAATATCAACCATGTTTCTCTTCTCAGTTACAAATATGCCACTACTCTCAGTTACAAATATGCCACTACTGCAATCCTGCCTAAGACAGAGACACTCTTTTATCATGCCCTGTCAATATAATTAATTATTTCAAGCTGAATTTGTCTTAAAAATGACTTACCTGCTTTGAATGCATTCATCGAAGCAATCCTCAATAAGCTTGATACAAACAACAAAAGCAATTACATGATTGAGTGTCTGACACAACATATTTGATTTTTCCAAGAATGTCTGACAAAACATATATCCACTTAGATTATGATAATAGTTGTTTGAGATCAACATTTATCAATCTAACATAAAAGAATTTGTGAACCCTCGAGTGATGTAAAAAAAATGTAAAAAATACACTTAGGAATTCCCTATACATGTGGATTTGGGGTTGTAATTTCAGAAAAAAAATCAACTGCAAATAATATAGCACAATAATATTGACCTCATCTTAAGACTATTTTGACATTAAAACTGTATACATTGATAAAATATGAAAAGGCTTAGAATGATGAGAAATTAAAGGTGGTAAAAAGTAGTCCAACTATCAGCATATAGTGAAATCATGTAAACAAAAAAGAGATTCCTGACTTGCCACAAAACTCTTACACATTTTCATTAGGTCATGGCAGAAAATGCATAAGTTTTAGCCAAAGAAAACACCTTATAAAATGATAACATAGTTTGAAAGTTATTAGTTTACAACAAAAAGGGGAAATTTTTTAATTTATATCTTAACGGTTGTGAAGGATAAAAAACAAATGTTGCTCAAATATTTGTGAATTTGTCTTAAATATTCAATAAAATAGCTATGTGTATAGTGTAAGTTTAGATTGGAATCAAACTCAATTTGTTCTTGAGACTTCAACTATTTTGTTCACAATTCCTCTTGATATCTCAACTATTTTGTGCACACTTGCTTAGCATATAAAGCGTATCACAATACGAATAGTTCCTTTGCTATTTTCAGCATACTACTGAGCATCTTTATGCATTGTTACTTCAATCGCCTGTTGATAAGACCTACATGTTAACAAATTTATATAGCCATTCCTTTTGAGGTAAATGAACAAGACTTAGTTTTAAGGGTGTTTTGAATTACTGCCAAATTGTAGTTTGCAATTCTTACATTGCATTCATAGACTATTGAATCTACAAATTTTTTTACTAGGAAATGCTCACATTTTTTAACTTATATTGAAACCAAGCAATCGGTCAACCTTTGAGATTCTTGTGTAAGTCACATGGTTCAAAGTAAAATTTGAGTTCTACAACTATTTGATTCGATTCAAATTCAATTTCTTGATGAGGTTCATTTGAGATTCGTCTATATATATATATATACTCATGGAGCTATAAATGCATGACTCGGGGTTTGTTTCAACTTTTAGTTTTGTTTCAAATTTCAGCTCTCCTACTTAGGTAAATTCAATTTCTTGATGAGGTTCATTTGAGGTTCGTCTTTATATATATATATATATATATATACCTGTGGAGCTGTAAATGCACGACTTGGGGTTTGTTTCAGCTTTTAGTTTTGTTTCAAATTTCAGCTCAACTACTTAGGTAAATTTAATCTTGATTGTGATTAACTTTAGTCTTCAACGATGGCACAATAGAATCATGATTAACTTCCGTCTTCAACGATGGCACAATAGAATTGCACTATGACTAGAGTTGCACTTGTATATTATAGTAGTATGTAACTCAAATGGTGAGTTGGTGACTTTGAGAAATAGTAGTGATTCATGAACATTGAGATCGAAAATCATGGAGTCGTGAGCTCTAACACTAGCATGTGGGTTTCTTTGTTAAGCATAAACAAGTAAAGAGGAAAAACTTCACACACGGGTTGACTAAGGTAGTGTGTTGGGCCTAAGGTTTAGGTTAAGCAACCAACTCAATTTTTTAGATTTTTTTATTAAATTTGGATTAAGATTTGAACTTGATTGAGATTCAACAAATTTAGAAACTCAAAGTTGACTTAGATTCTGGCATTTCATTAATATTGAGTCCAAAATAGTATTAGTGTTTTGCATTTTTTTAATGCATTAACATTATTCCTCTTTTATTCAATATCTTGAACACCTAAAGCAGAGTTAAAGTCCATATTTTCTACTTCTCCATTTCAATTAATAAATACAAATAGTTCAATTTTTTTTAAAATGAAAAAAAAAATGTTATCCCAATACAACAACCCTGAAACATTGCTTGATCTTTCTTTCAAATACTCTACTAAAAATGAGCTATTGAGAAATTTTTCCCACTATAGCAACCATGAAAAATGGCCTTGTTTTTTATTCAAATACGTTGCTAAAAAAAGTGGGCTAGTGAGATATATATGGCCCCTTCTCTATATGTCCCCTTCTTTATTGAGGCACACTACCCACCTTTACATAAACAACAAAAATAATTCTAAACAAAACCGAGGAGCTTCTCTACTTTTGCATATTATTATATAGTGTATATATTAAATTAGGACTCTTTCAAATTGGATGTTGTGATGGCTTCTACTATATATTATTATATATTATTATATATTAAATGTAGTAAATGAAGATTCTTTTACACTACACTTAGATGCTTTAGGACCTATAAAATTCAATGAGAAAGTTTCGTGCTTTATGACCTATAAAACCAAACTAAAAGTTAGCTTTCAAAATTTACTCTCAAATCTACCCTGGGAGAGAATTACCTACCTTGCACTAGATTCAAATCCAATGGTGGCCAATGTTTTGAACTAGGTTAAAATATAATACAATATACTAGACCAAAAATTCAGCCTCTTAAATAAAATAAAATAAATTATGGTTTCTATTCTAGTTGCTCTTGAAAATGAATTATGGGCTACCGCTACTATCAACGAGGAGGTTGTGAAAGCTATCAACATACTTTTCAAATATTCGAGGCACTGAATCAACTATTCTTTGTATCCCACACTTATTTGGTGCACTAAAGATTGGAACAAAACCACTACATGAGGCATCTCAAGAGGAATTATGCTTGTTAAAGAATTTGTGGTCATCTATTCCTATTGAATCCAGAAAAGAACAAGCCATGGATCCTATTTCAGTTTTGATCTTATTGGCATGTATATTAGCACCTTTTGATGTGAATAGTAGATATTCATCCTTGAATATTGTTGATTTTGAGATAGGAATAGATTTATTCAGTTTTGAATTTTGTTGATTTTGAGATAGGAATAGATTTATTCAGTTTCAGGAGAAGTGCAAATGATCAAAGTACTCGCATCTTATTTACTTATCTTCCAATACAATATATATTTGCAAATCCTTGTCAAACATTTGGTTGAGTGGAAAGTCACATAGCATTTTGGATTACATTTATACTAGTGAATAATTTTGCAATTTTATTTATTCATGAATTGTGTCCAATCAGGTTTGTGAATGTGCACATGTGGTAAGTCACAAGACATATCCATAATGGAAACATGGTTTTGCATGGGCCTTTAACATGCCTCCCAAGGGAAAAAAAAATACACATATCTTGCAATATCAAAAACATATTTGGAAAATGTAATTTGGATTTTATTATATACAATTCAATGATAACTTGGGTTTATCCATAAATTCATAGCTAGTATGGTACTCAATGTTATATTTTCTATTACTAGGGTTCTTTGGGGAAAGTGGCCATTTAGATTGACAAAGTGGTAATTCTTGGAATAAACAATGGCCAATATACTCTTGTTCTTGTTGCTAACCGAGATGGTACTTTTCCAACACTTAAAATAGAATTTCAATGGTCTAACATGTGATTGTAATAGCACACCATAGCATGGATGATGACATATCCATTTTTTAGGAATGATTGGAAGCGCTTTGGGTTCTTAGACATTGTTGGTATTGAAAGAGTTTAGTTTTTTCTAATAGTAGCAATTTTGCTTCTAAAATGATAATGTTTTAAGGTTGCAACATCATCCCATATTATTAATACCAACATAGATCCATCTTAAACCCGTATCTATCAAGCACCGAGAGGGATCCAATTTCTTGAGGTGTATATCTTTTTTTAAATTTAAACTCAAGAAATTTGATCTCTCTTGATTTATAGATCCGGGTTTAAGTTTTAAGTTTTCATTTTATAAACGAACATCTATTTTTTAATTACTTTTCATAATATTTTATTTTTTGAACCAACATGGATTTTTTTTAAATACTTTCCATAATTTTTTATTTTATGAGCCGACATGAATTTCTTAAATTATTTTCTAATTAAAAAAATTACTTTTTATGTTTTATTAGATGTAACGCTACATACACGTTACAACATTTTCCCCATATTGGGCTGCAGAGCACCTCGTTTCACTCGGTGCAACTAGTCTTGCATGAGGGTGACCTGAGTTATAAATCCAAAGTAATTCTTATCATACAAATTCCTTAGAATGATCTACAGTTTGTAAATAAATCCATTTTTATCCTCAAATCTCAGGAAGGAATTTACTATTTCAATTTTAAACATGTATATTTTTAGATCTATTTTTCCCCATTTATTTGGGTTTCTAGCCTATTTAACAACTTATATGGCAATTTTTTACAAAGAAACATTGTTAAATAATGTCACAAGTATGGAGGGATAGACCTAATTATATTTCAGGTTTTAAACAACATGATTTCAACTAAGAAGAACACCTATATGTTAAAATGTTTTCCCTAGTTTAATAAGATTGGTTGCATAGACTACAACATTAAATCTTGGGTAGGAATGTAAATATTGGAGGATGCAATTTTAAGATTTGCAAGATTTGATCAATGGATGTTGGTTAACAATATCATCCCGAAGTAAAATATTTGGCATTCTACACCATGGTTGACAATAATCTATGGCTTCATCTTCATGTTCATGCATATCTTCATACATATGAGCCAATGGAGTGACTATAACACCATAATTAACTGAAAATTTTATACTATTCTTCATCTAAATAGCCTATTTTAAGGTCACATGATAAATTTGTGCACAATTACTCATTATATTTGAAGCTAAGGAAAAATATAAGAACTAGCATTATGCATTTGTAAGGTATTTAGGGTACATTGATACATTCTAAATTATAAGCATACGAATAAACAAACAACTGTCAATCCAGTTTGGTTTAATTGCATTCACCTCATTCTACCGAAGTCTCTCTAATGTGTTATTTTAATTTTTTTAATATAGCATGAGCATTAGGAGGATGATTGATTGTGAGATTTCCATTTTCAAGTCTTTCAAGGCTAATGAAGTCTAACAAAAGATTGTAAAGAACTTGGGAGATTTGATATATATGGAATTCCCCCATCTCCAACATTTGGTTCTATTTCTTTGCACATGCATATTTTTGTTTACGTATCTAACATCCGTAGTTTAATCAATGGAGTCTAGTGGATTGGAGGGTTGAGTATGTAGGTGATTTACACAAATTGAAGTCACTTTTCAAGTGGATGCCAACCATAATACATATCTTGAATGTTAAAGTAGAGGACAAGGGCACTGGAAAATATGAAAATATAACCATAATAAGTGAAAAAGGAAGATTAATCCAAGCTAAAATTGATATATTGGTGGAAAAAGTAGAAGAGTTTGCAAAGGAGGAAAAAAAGTTCAAGGAACGCATTGATGCCCATAACTATTTGGAAATCTATGTGTATAACATGAAAAACATAATTAACGATTAAGGACAAGCTAGCTAACAAAATTGATGTAGATGAAAAGGAGAAAATAGATGCATCATTGGAGGCCCTCAAATGGATGGATCAAAAAACCAATCAGTCGTCAAGGAAGATTACGAGGAGAAGATCAAGGAAGTAGAATTGATTTGTAGTCCTATTGTGACCAAAATATATTAACAATTAGGAGGATACATTGAGGATGATAAATTCAATGAGGAAATTAAATGGGTGTTAAAAAGTAGTTAAATTTTATGAAAAAAATATGAAAATTCCCCTTGGTACGATCTCAAATACACTCATGATGAGAAGCTCGCATTAGTCATGATCCTCTCAGTACAGAAATTGTGCTATTACATCTTACTGCACAAAACATTAGTTATCGCAGACTCTAAACCAATGCAATACATACTTAGCAACCACTTCATTCATGGTAAATTTACACATTGGACCATTATTCTCCAAGAATTCAACCTTGATTTTTTTATTAATAAAAGAAAAAAATCCCTTGGCCCTGGTCGAGCTCCTCACGACCTCCCATCCACTAACCTAGGGGAAACAGTGAACGACCAATTAATTCATGAACATATTTCCCTCATTGCAAGTGATGATCCATGGTATGATGATATTGTGACATATGTTTGAACTTAGAAATTTTCCCCTAACTTATCTCATGATGATTGTTGGTGGATATGCCATCAAGATCAAATATATCTCCTCCTAAAATATGTCTTGTATTATCGCAGGGTAGACACCATACTATGACATTTCTCAAGCCATGAGAAAGTGTTACAAGTCCTCAATGATTGTCATAGCAGGGCATGCAATGGACATCTCTCAAGGTTAGAAATTGTGCAAAAAATATCAAGCAATCTATTTTTGGCTGTCACTATTCAAATATTGTATTTATGTTGTTAAAATATGTTCCAATTGCTAGGTGTTTTCCTGTAAGATATGGGCACCCCCCACCCCTTTCCACCTAGTAATCATTGTTGTTCCATTTTGAAAATGAGCAATTGATTTCATGGACTGTCTCCTGGCCTTAGCACGGGGTCAAACATATATCGTAGTGGTCATCAACTACTTTACTAAGTGGTCTAAAGAAATTCCTACATTTGATTTCTCAAGGACCACCACTACTTGATTCTTATTTAATCATGTCATTTCACGATTTGAATTCCAAAAGGAGTTGGTTTCTGATAATAGCACCCACTTCCATAATCATACTTTTGAGGAGTTATCACTTTTGTTAGGATTCAAGCTTGAATTCTCACCATCTTACTATACTCAAGCTAATGGCCAATTCGAAGCCATAGATAAAGTTCTTAAAACCATGCTTCAACACATGGTGAACAAGAAAAAATTCAATTGGCATTATATGATTTTCCCTACTTTATGGGCATATCGAACTTCGACTAGAATGGCCATAGGATTTATACCCAATTTCACCTTGTACTTGGAGTAGAAGTCGTATTACCCATTGATTTCCAAATACCTACAGTCCAAGTAATTGTGGAGTTGTCACTCGATACTCTGGCCCTTGGGCAACAATTGTTTACTTTGGAACACGTAGATGAAGAAAGAAGGGGCTCTCTCCAATTGAATTAGGCCATGAATTTGCGCTCAAAATCACACTATGACCATCAAGTCCAACCTCGTATATTTAACGAGGGAAACTTTGTCATAGTTTTCAATGCTAAAAATGACACCAAACCTAGACCATGTAAATTTGTATCTAAATGGACAAGACCCTAAGTTTTCAAGCAATGCCTACCCAAAGGGGCATATATAATAATAGATCCTAAAGGAATCACCCTTAAAATCCTCGTCAATGGATTATACTTCAAACATTTCTTTCCCCTATTGACATGCACCCCTTAGGTGCACGAGGTTGTTGGTTATTATTTCTACATTGTCAATACTATTGGGTGTGTGAGCTATCTTAAGGAAATTACCTAATATTTAATTATCAACCAGGGTTCGTATTCTTAGAATTGTGGCAAAGTATATGCTGAGGTAGAATGGTACCTAAGATTTTGGCTTGTCAGACCTTAGAAATATTTAATAAAGAAAAGATCGAAAGATCTTTCAAAATTAAAAAACGAGTCAAACTTCAGAAAATACAACTACTGAACTAATTGAACCAACATATCAAAATAGTATCAAAGCTATACTAGTCTACTCTATGATCAAATAATGGGGAAAGATAAAAACAAATACTAATCGAAAAGCAAACTACTTCTTATGAAAATGGAAGCTACTTAACCAATCCTTCAAATTCTAATCCAAGAATAAAAAATGACAATTATGAACAAAGTCAGAACTGTAAATATGAAATAATTAAACTTGCAACTAATCTATGAAAAGAACTTGTAACCAAATCACAATTACTGAAATGAATCTTCAATATAAATTACTCGTGTATTAATAACTAAGCTGAGCTACCTAATTCCATTCGTCTTGATTATGTGCATCGAATGTGATAGGAACTGGGGTGAATGTATCGTAATGACTTTCGAATGTAACAATGAAACAAAATGGAAGAAAATCTAGTTTAACTTCTACAAACAAATGCAAACTGAAGATTATCCAATTACAATTAACTTTAAACATTATGGTCTATTTTCTATCATACATAAATGACATGAAACTAATGTAAATTAGAAGCAAGTGGAAAACTTAATAAAGATTTTTACTTTAGGATGGATTTGATCCAGAAGCAAGTACAAAACCTAATAAAGATATTTAATTCTCGATCAGATCTTATTTCATGAACATCTTCATTAACTATGTGAATGAGAGAAGCAACTTCTATATTTGAACAAGGAAACTATCAAAACTAAGATAACTGGTTGGAGGATACAATTACTAATTCTAATCTGAAATAAATCTTAAGAACCTCTAATAAACTATACTAAGAATGAAACTGATAGATTCTGGAACAGTAACTTATTGGCAATCAAACATGAAAGACATAACTTGAAAGACAGTTAAAGCAAAGTTAAGGAAAATGGAATGAAAACCAAGAATAATGATCAAACTAGATTAAAACTCTATATAGTGTGGAACAAGATCTCAATTAAAGTTAAGAATACTAATTAAAGGAAAGAAATATTATAGTTTGAAAACCTAAGAAAACTGGATTCTAAATAAGTATAAAACAATGCAGAAAACATTAAAGGTCATACGACGATCCAGGTGGCAGTCTGAAAGATGGTCCGAATGACGGGCCATATGACAAAAAACAATGTAAACTAAAGAAATAAGCCGATTGGATGATTTAAACGTCAACTGGCGAATGCATATGATCCTACAATGCAAGAAAAGCGACAAACATACTGTCTAAGAACTAGAATAAGAAAAAGCCATCTATGTTAATCATTATCTAGGAAACTAGCTATTTCTATCTCATACTAAAACAAAACTGAAATGTAACTGAAGCTAATCTACTGCTACAAGAAAGAAACTACAAAACTAACCCTAACTATGAATTGAATTTGAGATGTTAAGCTAACTAAACTCTAAGTATTTGTAAATAACAAGAGTAAAAACAAGCTAAGCAAACTAAGCAACTAAGCAAGGTAAGCAAGGTAAGCAAACTAAGCAAACTAAGAAAACTAAGAAAACTAAGCGTGATTGGTCACCAATTACATTCTGGAAATATCATTAATATGAATAGCAAATAAGATATACATATCATAAAACATAAATATCATTTATATAAGTGTCAGAACAACATATATATTACAAGACCAGGATATCATATATAGAGCAAATACATAGATAAAACAAATAACACAACTTATTTGCAGAAGACAAGGACAAATTATGTACACAAACAGAAGACCACTAGTTGTTGAGGGGCCCTTCTCAGTAAACAAAGGTTGTGCCTTAATTAGTCAATCACCACACATGCTGATAAATTTTCATAAAATTAGAACAGAGATGTATTAAATTAAAACAGAGTTACATCGCTTCTGTATCTACTTGCATCTAGGAAAGACTAATAGGCTAACTCGTCTCACTCACGAAGACACCTATATATACAAAATTACAATTGGGAGAGAAAGTCGACCCTTTAGTGGTCGACTGCTCTAATAATAGGTAGTCTTAATGCCAGAAAACAGTTCTTCTTAACAACTCATGACAACACATAAGCAAGGGAACGACCTCATAATAGTTTACGACAGCACACAAAGCATCTAATAGGTTCGACGGCATTGGTTTCCTTCACGTGGTCGTTGAGACGTTAATCCTCCTTTGACGTGGGAAAAGAGATGTGTTGTCGAGCTGAGCGTACAAGAGAGAGAATCTTCTAGAACACCAGCTCGCGTACTATAAGGGCCACATTCCAACCATAACCCATATGACGGTTTGCTTTTTAATGGCCCAAAAATATCTCAACCGACGATCTCACTGGTTGAATGCGGGTCTGAATGGTGGGTTGAATGTGGCTGATTGTTTGCAATGTAAATAAGCATCTGAATGGAGATTCGTTTGAGAACCATAACCTGTAGAATTAAATATATTTTCCAAGCAAGCCAAGAAATATCAAATAAACATTAGTAAATCATAATATAGCGAGATTTGAAAAAAATTCATGTGATGTGTGAATATATGCATACCTGATCTGTTTGACGGCCTGAATGGAGGAAATAGTAACTTATTATATCAAAAATGGTGAAAATGACGCCACTCGGATTATATTTGATGATAAAAAATGGTGACAAAATGGACACCAATGTTCCCCCAAACTGGAGATATGCCTGGTCCCACTGAGCAAAACAGAGGGAGAATTAGGAAGAAGGCTAAGTTGCGGTAGCAACGGCCTTCGAATTGGACGAGGAGGACGTGGATTTGGCCTGGAACCTCTTGAGTTGGTCCCTCAAGGTATCATACTTCAACCAGAGAGAGAGATTGGAAGCTATTTGGCATCATTTAAATCTTCAATGGTCTTTACTCGCAGACGCAATTCCTTGATCTCTTAACGGAGCCCAAAAATGGTCTCAACATACTTCTCATTCTGGATTTTTAACTCTGCTATGTCTTGGTTTATTTTTTCCACAAACTAATGCAGTGGAGTAGATGCTTCTGCAAAAGACTCAGAGTCTTTTTGACGGCTCGATCCCCCTAGAAATGGTTTGGGATCAGTAGGTGCAATGTGTTCCTCAGGAACCTTATCTCCAATGTGTGCAGGGGCAGGTTCCAAGACAGGATCTTTAAGCAAACTGGAAGAGATATTGCCCAATGCGAGGAGAGGTGATTCAAAGACAGGGTTATTTGCTTGGTTGTCAGTGTGGTCGGAATGCTACGTCTGAATGATGGGCTGAATAATGAACTGGTCAACAAACTGGTCACGATTGGCCTTTCTTGACTTTGTGGGTATTTGTAACATCTCATATTTTCATAAAAATTTAAAACTTTTGAAAATGGCATTAAATACGATAATTATAGTTGCAAAAAAAATAATTGTTTGATTATGACAGCAATGATTAAAAAGTCATTAGTACTAAACATAATTTAATTTTTGTATTAGCAGCATTGTGATAACGACAACTTTAACACACATTTGACAAACATGATTATGGTAATAAATGAACTAACAGGTCAGAAATATGATGCGATACTTTTTCTTTTGAGATGATACTGACAGTTTGATTTTTGATGACCAAGGGTGTCCTACGAGGTACCCTAGAGTTTACTTAGCTGCAACACTAAAGGATTTGAAATGTTCCATGTGCAGACGACAGGTAAGAAGTTCCATGAATGCGTAAATTCAAAGTACGTGTATAGTTCAAATTCAACGTCGTAAATAAATAGAATATTAGAAATCTGTTGTGACTCACAAAAAGCATGTAGGTATGAATTACATAGTTATAGTTACTGGTTTCAAATGTTGTCTTACCGCTTAGTAATGTTTTAGAAACAAGTTGTCTATTAACATCATCAAGCTGATAGGTTCGTCTCTATAATCATCGTCAATGTTGTAGCTGGCTTTGTCGTCGTCTTAAGATCATTAATTATCTTCATAGTACTGATGTAGTAAATGTACCTCAAAATCATTGACTGTTTGCAATGAGAAATCATGGTAAGAGGTACATAGCATTTAAATAGTTTTCATGCTAAATGTTTATGATTGGATTCATTTGATTATTAATGCAAATCCTATTTTTCTTGATATTTGTAAAAGTACATAATATGAAGAATTATAAATAAATAAATACAATTTTTAATGTTAACATTATCATGATTTATATGCTAAATATATAGCATTGGATTAATTTAAAACATCCAAAATACAAACTATCTATTTTTATATTTGCAAAAATAGTATTATAAAGAAATATGAACAAGAATAAAAAACTACAAAGTTAATATTTGATTTTCTCATGTATGGACTATTCTAAACATAACTTTACAATGTTAAACTATTTGCAATACTTATAAGCCCTAAGCTTATATATATATACTAGCGTTCACTATAAAAACTTGTAGAAAATGAATATTACATGAATATCGTGACTATGAACCTACTAGCAACTACTATATAGCCAAAATACCAACCTCATGATCTACGAATCTAACCTAGGAACTATATCAACTTTAAAGTTAAATAAACATAATACAATGTATAAGTCGTAAATCAAAAGCTTGGGTAACTATATCGTTGATACAGATTTGGTAATAACTCGTAATAACTATCGAAATGACAGGTTGATGGTTGGCATGCGTTTCTAGCTGGCGTTGGTGATCGTGTTGTAGTCTTGTATTAATGGCCGTCCATAAAATTGTGGTGATGAGGACTATCAAAGCTTCCACGTAATGCCACCTAGTTAGTGCATACAGTGACAGCAAGGGTTGCTATGTAATCCTTCACGTTGACACTCCTCTGAGCTGGCTATCGATCTATCCACCGTGGGTAAAATGTGGCAAGGTCGTGCTTTGGGCAATGATTGAACAATAAATGCAATTGCCATATGATCTCCAATGTAATTGCGTTGGCACATTTGTGATCGTTGATCGACTTTGATCCAGGTCGTTGGATGCAACCCTAGTGTTGCGTCGTTGTGTTGGGTTGATGAGGAGTGATTGTAATTCATTGTTTGCTATTGTTCCGGTAGTGAGGCCGGTAGGCTGCTGCAATTTAGGGTTAGATGACAATGTAAGTGGGTTTCGACCTGTAGGTGAGGTTGAATGTTGCAGGTTTCATCTTGCTGTAATGGTGTGTGAACACTTGTTGTGTCTTAGGTTTGAGATACTGTTGAGGTGAAAGGTTAGCGGTTTCGTTTTCTGAGTTTTGAGTGGAAATACTCCTTCCTGCAACAAAAGTGATGGTACCCTGGTCTCGTCCAAGCAAGGAGCTCATTGTTTAAAGGTGTATGTCCTGAGCTTAGCCATCGACTGTCAAGGGTAAGTGATTTCCAAACTCAGAATCGCTAGTAACGTTTAGTTTACATTTTTAAAAAGTAAAATGTCTAACATTTGATCATTCATGTGACAAGCACCAGCTTTGAAAGGAAAACTCAAGCCAAGGTTTGGATAATCGTTGGCAAAACTCCAATCCTGGTAAGCTCCAGGTCTTTCAACCCTCATAGGTTCTATTTCGGTCTTGGTTAATGTGGTTTTTCAACAAACTGAGTAACTACTTTTTCGCCATACTTTGGCGTTGTTTATCAGTCGAGAATCTATGAAGACTTCTGTGTTGAAGAGAGAGCTTGTTTTCAGGGAAAGACCCTCGTATTTTAAGTGATACTCTGTCTTTTACTTTTGATGTCTTAGCTTCATCAAAATGAAGTTGTAAAACTCATTTTAAGAGTTATAGGTGGGGATAAACCCTATGGGGTTTTTGTTTTGGAAAACTATATTTGACCTATGCAATGTTGCTTCCTTGGTGAAGTTGGAACTGGTGTTGGTTCGAACCTCAAACTTGGAAAAAAAATTTTGGTTTTAAGTTTGAATAAAATAAAGTTTGGAGCTGAAGCTCATGAACTCTGTGTGCTATGTTTTTAACTCTCGACAATGGAAAACATTGTATTAATGCTTAAATGTTTTATGTTATAAGTTTGAATACTGTATAGGTAAACGTGATTGTCGAGGTATGCAAAATCTATATGCATTTTTGTAGATGATAAACTCTGTATGTTTGCAAATGATGAAATGGTTTTTCGTTTACAAAAAGAATAGGGACAAGGCCACGCCCAGATTCTAGTCTTTCCTTTTGAATGTAAAAGATGCTTTTAATAATGGTTCCAGAAAGGGGCTTTTGAGCCAAAACTAGGTTTGGATATGTAGCTTGTGTAGATCGTATTTGATTACTGTTGCACAACAATAAAAAAAATGGTATAGAAATATTATCTAGGGTTTGATACAAACCCAATTTTGAACAATACATACAGTTTATAATATATATGGAAGTGAGATGAATGAAAATAAAAGAATAGGTTTTACAATATTTTCATTCTCTGATAGAACTGAAATAATTAATGAAAATGTTATACAGGAAATGGAAACAATGTGTGTGTGAGAGATATGGAGACTGTGTAGTGACTATGATTTGTGGCTTAAGTCCATAGTTAGCAATTTAATTTATTGCAGCAATACCTATTTATTTACAGATATGATGTTTGGAAATTGAAATTACTTTTACTTCCTATAAACATAATAGAGATAAGAAAAATTACAATGTATTTGTATAGGAAACAACAATGTTTGTTTTTCATGAAAAAAATGTAATATTCTATATTGTAATGGTTACTATATAGTAATTACTACTATTATTAGCTATAGGGCAGAAAATGAAACACAACTCAATCACTGTACTTATCTATCGAATCAAATGGCAGTTTGCCTATCTTTTCATCTATACTTAATTTGCTTCTCTACACTAGAGTACGATGCATAAAACAACATGTGGAAAAATGTAGAGATTGCTTTATCAATTCAGATTATCATTAAACTTAACATTCAAACTTAAAACAAAAGCAGAGATAAATTCTTCTTCAAAACAGAGATTACTAATTTTTACTAAACATAACTATTAACTGAAATAAAATAGGAAACAGTAAAACTTGGATAAATCTGTAGGGAAACAAACAGCCCAAGAAGACTGTTCCACCTAACCAATTCCTGAAGGCAGTTAAGTACTTTCCTTAGGACCCCCGAGCCTGTTCACTGAACCACCAGGAGGAAGAAACTTTAGGAATTTAGGATCTCCACTTGCAGTAGCACTAACTGTCGAATCTTCAAGAATTAGCAGTCCAAAAGACCTGCACCATCACCTCTAGTTCTTATTAGAAAAATAGTATGTAGACTTATGATTGCACTCACAGCTAGCCTCCCTATTCGAATCTCTTAGTGATCACCTGATGCACATGAGGAATATTTCTGCAGAAAATATTGTGTAAGAGCTGCCTGCTCAAATAAAATTTGCCTTATGTAGGCTGCCTAAGCCTTTTTAGTTGTTACTTGGTCATTAAATGAGCTTCCTTCCCACTCCCACCACTTGGGGGATAATGCTACATTATTAGGGGTAGTTGCCCCATAACCAACAACTAGTGGTGTAGTGCAATCTGCTGCCATCTGTCTCAGACTTCCAACAGCTTCCATTCCTCCTAGTGGGTCAGTGAACACTCATTTAATAGTTTCCTTGGGTGTTTGTCTCCTACTTAATTTAGTTAAATAATAATAATAAGTAATTACATTCATCCTTGACGAAACATGGTCATAATTTCAAAACTTTGAAATTAAAATTTAACATCAAGTATTTTGCAAATAAAATAATATTTTCAGAATTTGGGTAGGTGACAGTATTGGTGAGAAAAATGGGGGTTTTGTAGTTGTGTCCTTGTGGAAAAGCTCAGGAGAGGATGAATGAACAGGGTGTATCTCTCCCGAGGCATCGTCATTAAATCATACACACTTGGCATCCCTCTTTGCTTGGACAGTGGTTTGAACAAGCTCATATGCACGGGTCTGGAATCGATGGCGTTTACAAGAGGAAGAGGCTTTAACAAGAGGCTTCTCAACTAGGTGAGAGTTTAGCATTTCAAACAGAAAGTTATCCCATGTTATCCCATGTTTTCCCATTTTCCCTCAACTGGTGGCTGATTAGGATTTTTATAAGACAGTGATGGTATAAACTGCTAGCAGGTTTAACTGCATTTTTCCTAACCTGGCTAGACATCTTTTCTAGGCTCTTCAGGAAATAGAAGGGGAAATTGAGATCCTGACTGTTAACGAAATGTGCCAATAGCCTAAAGTGACAATCTTTGAAAACAGAAAACTTACCTTCACAAGTGATCAAATGGATAATGACATTCAGATGCCCGAGGTATTCAGGCTAAACCCATTCTTTGTGGACCCCTTTTGGACCTACAACATGCTGATATTTGGCCTTGAGGACAAATTAATGGGCCGTCTGTGGAAGGAAAAGATGTTTGTGCCAACGGGCTCCTTCCGTGGGAAGCTTTGTGGCTGATGCATCAGATTCTTCTGTTACAGGAAAAGTAAAATGGCCAACCTTAGCTGCTTTTCCATCTAAGCCCTTAGCCAATAGCAGTGAAACCTCGTCATCGTGGCCATCAAGAAGGCGAAGTAACGGACCCCAACCCACTCAGAAAAACACTTCATGACATGCCTTAAATTCAGGGATGTGGAGGAGGTCCTGGTAGCTACTGGGATCACAACGGATTGGCATTGTTGAACAGAGGACGGGGGATGCAAATGGATACAAGGGGTGCAATAAATTGCAAATGATGTGACTTGATAGGTTCAGGGTGGATGGAAAATGAGCAGGATCAAGCAGAATTTACGCAGGGGTTAGTTTAAATTGAGGTCCGTTTGAGCAGCTGAATGATCATAGGAGGAAGATTTAGAATGTACGAATGATACACTATCATTCAATTACCTTGAAATTATCATGTGCCACCATAGAAGTATGTAATTATGAATTTATATGGCTTATGATGTATTCAACCATGTCCAAAGTGAAACTTTGGATAGGTTGAACGTAAACCTCATTATGAAATTAGAGACATAATTACACATAAAATTCATGATCACTTAATAAATGAATGAGAGATAGCACGATAAATCTTAAATGGAGGATAAAAATCGTATGATAGCCATATGATGGTTTTTCTTCTTTTTTTTAAATCACCCAAGGTGCATAATTAACCAATTCATTTAATGAGACAAAATGAGTATTCAAAGAGGATATTTAATATGATCCTTGGCATGATTAGTTAATTAGATATATCAACAAAAATTAAAACTTTAAATATCTTGGCACAATTATTAATATTATTACAAGCTATGGTTTCATTCGGCACTCCATTCGGATCATTGCTCATTTGCCTCATTCGAATTGGCATTCGACCCGTCATTCAACCCTTCATACAGACTTTTGTCAGTACAAGATCTGCTTGCTAATGTTGACTGAAGCTAATTTTTTTGCAAGAAATTTCTGAGGATGTTAGTGCACAAAAGATGTTGTAAACCTGATTTTCTGGAGCTTTCAGTTGCGTTCTTCCTTATTTATCATTGATTAGAGAAATCCTCCTTTTGTTACTTACATTTTTCCTGAAAACACCTATCACTTTGTCAGAGATAAATAGATTTTTGGTAAATAATCAGAAAATAAAATAGCTCTGAACCTCCCCCAAACCAAAATTATTGCATGTCCTCAAGCCATAAAAAAGAGAGAAAAAAAACTAATTGGTATAAAACTTTCAATTTAATTGTTTAGCCAACAATTCTGAAAAGTTGTTATTTTATTGAAAAATACATACTAACTAAAAATGGAAATGATTCATACACGCAAATTCATTAGAAATAAATAACAGTGCTTATGAAAGACCATATGAATAGCAGTGGTGTAATTGATGTGAAAAATGCCATAGGAAAACCAGTCTTCCATGACTCATTCTAAAAAATCTCTTGTCATCTCAAGAATAGAGATAAAGTTCACCCTTGAGTTCGTTAGATTTCTATGGTTATGGGTCCCACTTCTAGGATAAACACATCCTAGGTATTGTTTGAATTAGATGATAGGATCCAAGTCCAACTTACAGCCATTCTATGATGATACTATAAATAATTGGCCTAAACATGTATTTGTGTACTCAGGTTTGTAAAATGAGTCATGTGCATAGCAACGTATTAACCATATCTCTTTTACCCGATATTGCCCCGCTGCCAGCAGGCCTATTCAGTACCTCGGCGGGTTTATCTTGGTACCATGCAAGCATAGCCCCGCTGCCAGCGAGCTTATTTAGTACCCCGATGGGTTTACTTGCATTTACCAAGCTTCGTTGTTTAAGATTTTACTTAGCATGGACCTGCTGCCAGCGAGCCTATTCAGTTCCCTTGCAGGTTTTCTTTATATAATGATGTTAGCATAAGGAAGCCAGTTGGCACAAGAGTTTATTAAGCATTGCTAAACACATAATTCAAATTTGTAGAGCAAACTTTATGAGTAAATTTATTTATAATAGCCTACATTACTGGTCATATCAAAAGAGAATAACCTAATGATGTCTTTGACCTCTTATTCTATCTTCTTCATATCAGTAGTGTTCCCCACAAGTAGAAATATCACTCACCCTTGGGCTTACTTTTTTAAAGAATTCTTAAGAGACAAATTTTGATAATGAGTCCAAGATGAACTAGTATTCCATAGGTGAGATACAATTTTCTAAACAATGTGTTGATTATAGTAGGTCTTAAGCAACTGTTCTAATGATAAGTCATGAATTTGCATATTTGAATCGAATACCATATGAGCATAAAAATGAAATTAATCGAAAAGAATCATAAAAAAAAATGGTTAAGAGTGATACAAAATATGTTAGCTTTTCATTATAGATTTTTAAATCTTGAAAAGGATAATCGGGAGAAAGGGTTAAATGTGTTATGAGTTTCGGAGCACTTCCCTTTTTCAAATGATGTTCTTGTACACTGAAGATATGGTCCATGTAATCAAACTATAAACCACTTATTAATGAATGATTCAAATTCATTTAGAAGAACAAAATATGTACATAAAACTGTATGCAATACTAGAGAAAGAAAAAGAGTCTTCCCTTATTAATTAGTGAAGTCTTATGAGCTGGTCATAAAAGTAAATTTTTTTGTGAATATACAATCAACTGTCAGAAATGACTCTTTCTTATTAAAAATGAAGAAAAGATATATTTACATATGTACAAATGAAGATAACCCTTTAAAATTTCAAGAACTAGGAGAAGGAGAGATTTTCCCTTCAACCAATTCCATCTCCTCTTGTCGAGAGACATTCTGCACAAAGTCTTGTTTAGATATTGGTTGATGATAAAGTCTTAGTCTATGTCCGTTTTCAACAAAAGAAATGCGAGAATCATCAATTGTTTTTATTTCAACAGATCCATTATCAAAAACTGTAACACCCTCGTATGGACCCATCCAACAAGTAGTTTCCAACTATGTTCGGGTAGGATAGAGGAATGGTCCCAAATGGAGAGCTTCTAAAACTATGGTACTCATCAGGTTAATAGCAATCCCTAGATCAATAAGTGTATTTTCTATGGCAGTGTTATTGATGATAATAGTTACTACAGGATTTCCTGGATTTGTATATTTTGGAATTCTAGGCTGTTCTGCTATGCAATTTGACATTTAACCTATGACATGTATTGTTGGAGGGTCTTTCTATTTCTTACCTGATCTTTTAATGTAGATTTTCTTTATCACTTTACCATAAATTGGTATATCGTTAATGGCTTGTAATAAAGGAATTTTGATACAAATATTTTTCAGTTCATTAATGATACTATACTCTGGATCAGTTGCAGGTTTTTATATTATTAGACGCTCCAGATATGGAGGTAATTTTCCTCCTAGTGTTGCTTTTTTATGAGGAGGATTGTGTGTTGAAACCTTTGGAATAACCATGTCTTCAAGAATGGCATCATTTGAAATTTCATTAGGTGTGTCTTCTTCTTCATTCTCTTCTCGAATGACAACTGATGATTTGGGTTGATCTTGCAAAACTCTTCGAGACCGCAATTGAATTTCATGCACTGGTGCGGTCATTATAACATAAGATGGAAGAGGTTGTAACCTAATGCTGTTGAGAGCTTGAGTTGGCTTGTTGTTAGGGTTTGCTCTCGGTTGTGTAGGTAATATTGTGGGTCTCGGGGTATTCATGTTTTGGAAATGGTGAGGTTGATTTGGGATAGGGGGTAGTGAAGGAGGTACAAATCCATGCAAAAGTTTCCGAATGTTAGGTGGGTAATGATAGTTAGGCATAGGAGGATGTGATTGAGCATAATATTTTCCTCTCCATCCGTGGGGCCATTGCTATTGTTGAGCATTCTGAGGAGGGTACGCGGTGGCCAATTCTGCCAACATAAAGTGTTCCATTCTTGAAGAGGTTGATAAGGGTGGTAATAGGGTG
The DNA here is from genome assembly GCA_027924585.1 of Larix kaempferi. Taxonomy (NCBI): domain Eukaryota; kingdom Viridiplantae; phylum Streptophyta; class Pinopsida; order Pinales; family Pinaceae; genus Larix; species Larix kaempferi. The sequence goes on from BSBM01000314.1 coordinate 8,862,464, forward strand.
AAAATTGTGATGATGGATGTTCATAAGATGGTGGATATCTAGGTTTCCAAGGCCTCCCAGATGTTTCACCAAGGTTTCCACTCTTGTATACAGCTTGCAACCTAGTCAACGATGGACAATTATTAGTTGGATGTTCTTCTATACAAAGGTGACAAACTGAAACATTATTCAATGGACATTCGCATTGGGTATTTTTAGTTCTACACCTAGGACAGAAAACACTCATTGCTGCACACCCCACTAATAGGTTAGTAGGGATTTTAGTATTTTGGTTGCTATTTTTAATGTATCTGCCTTTTGAATCTCTAGACCTATTCATGAAAGCAAAATTACAACAAAAACAAATTTTAATTGCATTACTGCTACTGCTGGGTTTTGGGGATGCCTGTTATAACATGTGCGCAGGTTCTTACCTCTCATCCTACCGGTCACCCACCACTAGCCTATTAGTAAATTTCAGAAAGAAAACTCTATTTATTGCTCAAAGTTTCATAAAGGAATTTCCCTACTACAATTCAATTCTACCTATTTACAACTCCCCGGCAACGGCGCCAAAATGTTGGATGTGTGAGCTATCTCAAAGAAATCACCTAATATTAATTATCGACCAAGGTTGGTATTCTTAGAGTTGTGGCAAAGTATATGCTGAGGTAGAATGGTACCTAAGATTTTGGCTTGTCAGACCTTAGAAATATTTAATAAAGAAAAGATCGATAGTTCTTTCAAAATGAAAAACCGAGTCAAACTTCAGACAATACAAATACTGAACTAATTGAACCAACAGGTCATAATAGTGTCAAAGCTATACTACTCTACTCTATGATCAAATAATGGGGAAAGATAAAACAAATACTAATCGAAAAGAAAACTAATTCTTATGAAAATGGAAGCTACTTAACCAATCCTTTAGATTCTAATCTAAGAATAAGAAATGACAATTATGAACAAAGTCAGAACTGTAAATATGAAATAATTAAACTTGCAACTAATCTATGAAAAGAACTTGTAACCAAATCACAATTACTGAAATGAATCTATAATATAAATTACTCATGTATTAAGAACTAAGCTGAGCTACCAAATCCTATTCCTCTTGATTATGTACATCGAATGCGATAGGAATTGGGGTGAATGTATCATAATAACTTTCGAATGTAATAGGGAAACGAAATGAAAGCAAATCTAGTTTAACTTCTACAAACAAATGCAAACTAAAAATTCTCCAACTACAATTAAATTTAAACATTATGGTCTATTTTCTATCATACATAAATGACATGAAACTAATGTAACTTAGAAGCAAGTAGAAAACTTAATAAATATTTTTACTTTAGGATGGATTTGATCTAGAAGCAAGTATAAAGCTTAATAAATATATTTAATTATGCATTAGATATTATTTCATGAACATCTTAATTAATTGTGTGAATGAGAGAAGCAAATTCTATATTTGAACAAGGAAACTATCAAAACTAAGATAACTGGTTGGAGGATAAAATTACTAATTCTAATCTGAATTAAATCTTAAGAACCTATAATAAACTATACTAAGAATGAAACTGATAGATTCTGGAACAGTAACTTATTGGCAAATCAAACATGAAAGACAACTTGAAAGACAGTTAAAGCAAAGTTAAGGAAAATGGAATGAAAACCAAGAATAATGATGAAACTAAATTAAAACTCTATATAGTGTGGAACAAGATCTCAATTAAAGTTAAGAATACTAATTAAAGGCAAGAAATATTACAGTTTGAAAACGTAAGAAAACTGGATTCTAAATAAGTAGAAAACAATGCAGAAAACATTAAAGGCCGTATGACGATCCGGGTGGTAGTCTGAAAGACGGTCCAAATGACGGTCCGGATGACAGAAAACAATGTAAACTAAAGAAATAAGTAGATTGGATGATTTAAACGTCAGCTGGCGAATGCATATGATCCTACAATGCAAGAAAAGCAATAAATATACTGTCTAAGAACTATAATAAGAAAAATCCATCAATGTTAATCATTATCTAGGAAACTAGCTATTTCTATCTCATATTCAAAACTGAAATGTAAATGAAGCTAATCTATTGCTATAGGAAAGAAACTACAAAACCAACCCTAAATGTGAATTGAATTTGAGATGTTAAGCTAACTAAACTCTAAGTATTTGTAAATAACAAGACTAAAAACAAGCTAAGCAAACTAAGTAAACTAAGCTTGACCGGTCACCAATTACATTCTGATAATATAATTAATATGAATTGCAAATAAGATATACATATCATAAAACATAAATATCATTTATATAAGTGTCAGAACAACATATATATTACAATACCAAGATATCATATATAGAGAAAATACATAATAAAACAAATAACACAACTTATCTACAGAAGACAAGGACAAATTATGTACACATACAGAAGATCAATGGTTGTAGAGGGGCCCTTCTCAGCAAACATAGGTTGTGCCTTAATGAGTCAATCACCACGGATGCTGATAAAATTTCATAAAACTAGAACATAGGTGTATTAAATTAAAATAGAGTTACAACGCTTTTGTATCTACTTGCAACTAGGAAAGACTAACAGGATAACTCATCTCAGTCACGAAGATGCCTATATATACAAAACTACAATTGGTAGAGAAAGTCGACCCTTTAGTGGTCGACTGCTCTAATAATAGGCAGGCTTAATGCCAGAAAACGGTTCTTCTTAACAAATCATGACAACACATAAGCCAGAGAACGACCCCATAATAGTTTATGACAGCGCACAGAGCATCTACCAGGTTCCACGGCGTTGGTTTCCTTCACGTGGTCATTGAGACGCTAATCCTCCTTTGATGTGGGTAGAAAGATGTGCTGTTGAGATGAGCATGCAGGAAAGAGAATCTTCCAGAATACTAGGGAGCATACCATAAGGGCCACATTCCAAATAGAACCCATATGACGCTTTGCTTTCTAATGGCCCGAAAATAGTTCAACCGACGATCTCACGGGTTGAATGCGGGTCTGAACGGTGGGATGAATGTGGCTGATCGTTTGCAATGTAAATACACATCTGAATGGAGATTCTTTTGAGAACCATAACTTGTAGAAGGAAATATATTTTCCAAGCAAGCCAAGAAATATCAAATAAACATTAATAAATCATAATATGGGGAGATTTGACCAAAATTCATGTGATGTGTGAATATATGCATACCTGATCTATTTGACGGTCTGAATGGAGGAAAGAGTAACTTATTATATAAAAAATGGTGACAAAATGGACACCAACATTCCCCCAAACTGGAGATATGCCAGGTCCCACTGAGCAAAACAAAAGGAGAATTAGGAAGAAGACCGAGCTGCGGTAACAGTGGCCTTCGACTTGGACGAGGAGGACGTGGATTTGGCCTGGAGCCTCTTGAATCGGTCCCGCAAGGTATCATACTTCAACCAGAGAGAGATATTGGAAGCTCTTTTGGCGCCATTTAAATCTTCAATGGTCTTTACTTGCAGAAGCAATTCCTTGATCTCTTGACAGAGCCCAGAAATGGTCTCAACATACTTCTCATTCTAGATTTTAAACTCTGTTATGTCTTGTTTTAGTGTGTCCACAGACTGATGGAGTGGAGTAGATGCTTCTACAAAATACTCGAGGTATTTTTGAGGGTTCGATCCCCTTAGAAATGGTTCGGGATCAGCATGTGCAATGTGTTCCTCAGGATCCTTATCTCCAATGTGTTCAGGGGTAGGTTCCAAGATGGGATCTTTAAGCAAACTGGCAGAGATATTGGCCAATATGAGGAGAGGTGATTCAAGGACAGGGTTATTTGCTTGGTTGTTAGGGTGGTCCGAATGCTACGTCTAAATGATGGGCTGAATAACAGACTAGTCGACAGACTGGTCACGATTGGCCTTTCTTGACTTTGTGGGTATTGGTGAGAAAAATGGGGGTTTTGTAGTTGTGTCCTTGTGGACAGGCTCAAGAGAGGATGAATGAACAGGGTGTATCTCTCTCGAGGCATCCTCACTAAATCGTACAGAGTTGGCATTCCTCTTTGCTTGGATAGGGATTTGAACGAGCTCATCTGCACGGGTCTGGAATCGATGGCATTTACGAGAGGAAGAGGCTTTAACAAGAGTCTTCTCAACTAGGTGAGAGTTTAGCTTTTCAAACAAAAAGCTATCCCGTGTTTTCCCATTTTCCCTCAACTGGTGGGTGATTAGGATTTTTATAAGACAATGATGGTATAAACTGCTAGCAAGGTTAATTGCATTCTTCCTAACCTGGCTAGACATCTTTTCTAGGCTCTTCAGGAAATGGAAGGGGAAATTGAGAGCCTGACCGTTAACGAAATGTGCCAGTAGCCTAAAGTGACAAACTTTGAAAACATAAAACTTACCTTCACAAGCGATCAAATTGATAATGACATTCATTGGCTCGAGGTATTCAGGCTTAACCCATTCTTTGTGGACCCCTTTTGCACCTTTAACATGTTGATATTCAGCCTTGAGGGTGAATTCATGGGCCATCCATGGAAGGAAAATATGTTTGTGCCAACGGGCTCCTTCCCTGGGAAGCTTTGTGGCCGATGCAATAGATTCTTCTGTTACAGGAAAGATAAAATGGCCAACCTTAGTTGTTTTTCCATCGAATCCCTTAGAAAATAGTAGTGAAACCTCATCATCATGGCCATCAAGAAGGCGAAGGAACAGACCCCACCCTGCTCGCAAAAGCAATTCACGACATGCCTTAAAGTCAAGGATGCGGGGGAGGTCCTGGGAGCTGCCGAGCTCGTAACAGATTGGCATTGTTGAACAGAGGACAACAGATGCAAATGGATACAAGGGGTGCAAGAAATTGCAGAGGATGTGTGAAAATCCTCACAGCTAATCTAAGAGATGATGTGTACCTCACAAGAGTAATTATGATTAAGCAGGAAAATAGAAGAAGAGTGAACAATACAGTATAATGAGCAATAGAATAATATGGTACAGTACAACTCGGATAGAAGCAATAATACTTCACACACACTAATTAATTAATCATAGTATGGACAAATAAATAGTACAATGGTAGAGAGGATTCGAATGCCTAAGGTGGCAATTCGAATTAGCCTCTCAGAGTGATCATAAGATCAATAGAGTGTCATCGGAGCACAACTAGGTGTCCTCATGATCATCGGAGTGCAACTGGAAGTTTTCATCATCATCAGTGGAGTCATCAATGCTCAAGTAACTATCAACCATCAGTCAAACTAACTCTGGTAGGTGTAACTAAGTGTAACTCAATGTAACTAAGTGTAACTGAGTGTAACTGACTGTAACTGACTGTAACTGAGTGTAACTGAGTGTAACTAACTATAACTGACTGTAACTGAGTGTAACTGACTGTAACTGACTGTAACTGAGTATAACTGAGTGACAACTGGACTGGTAGGTGAAGAAGGGCGAGTTGCTCCCTAAAATCAAGGAAGAAGGGTGCATTAAGAAACTGGAGGGATAAAACTAAATAGTGAGAAGCTCCTGGGGGCTGGCTAACTGAGGGCTAGGTGTTGGACTGATGACTAGGACTGATGACTAGGATGCATGCAAACCCTAGAATGCATGCAAACCCTAAAGTTGCATGCATGACTGAAAATGTAAATGATCAAAATACTGGTGGGACTAGGATGGAGTATAGGAATATCCTAACACCCCCCCTTAATCCATCCTGGGCCCTGGTAACTAAGACCAAAGTTCACCCAATACAATGAATAATAACAATCAATAAACCAAGGAAGTGGGAAAATTTCATGGGAAACATATCCCCTCCTCAAAAAATAGACTGTAAGGCACACACAAAAATTAAATCCTCCAAACTCAAGTAGGTGTGATGCTTGGTCATATGTCTGTAGGTATCTTCTTCTTGGGAAGAAGTGGATCATGCTCAAAAAACACGTGTTTGTACTTGCTCTTCAGTTCGAATGTGATGAGAACAAATCCAACAGTATGAGAATGATCCTTGAACCTGTGATTCGAATCAGCTGAGGTAGGATCAAATCTTTGAAAGTTCATATAGTCTTTTGTCTTCTCCTTTGAACCACCATGGGTGAGATTATGCCAAAAATAACTATTACATGTTTGCTTGAAATCAAAATCAGATTTAAGACTTAAAAAAAGTTTCTTGAGATCTCCTTTGAACCAGCAGGGGTGAGATCAAAACTATCATATGCATGAGAAATTATCCCAAGCAGTAATTGCTTAGAATCCAAATTAGATCCAAGACTTGAATCATGGTTTCTTGAGATTTCCTTTGAACCATGAGAGGTGAGATCAAAACTAGTAGATGCATGAGAAATTATCCCAAGCGAATGGCAATGGCCATATTCTTCAATGACCTTTTGAAAGCATGGAATTATGATCATATAGTAGTATAAAAGAGGAGTTAGCTGGAGAGGAGTGAATGCATTACCTTCAAAAGATGTTTTGACCTCCGAAATTATCATGTGATCATGATGCAAACCAATAGAATCTGGTGCAAGAGAGGATTTAGGACCTTCTGCAATATCTAGAGTGTGAGCTGGCACAGAAAGAGAAGAAAGTTTGAGCATGGGTGTAGAATCTGCAAGTTCTTTGTCAACAACTTCAATATAAGATGATACTAGTGCATGATCTGAGAGACCATCAAGAGGAGCGAATGCATCACTTTGTTTTCTTTCGAATGGGTTGGGACCAAGTCCTTCATTCTTTCTGCCAAATATTTCATTCAGATGGGCCCATAACTCTTTTGGAGTCTCAATATAAATAATGATTGGGAGCAATATGTAATCCGGCATAGTAAGATTCATTCTTCCAATGTGCATGTCACCTTTATTAAACCATTCAATCTTCTCTTCAGAGAATTCAAACTCTCTTTCAAAATAACAATCAAAGAGATCATGGCTCTTTAAATATGCTATCATATTCGGTTTCCATTCATCATAGTTGAATAGAGAAAGAGGAGGGATTTCTTCTAAATTCATTGAAGCTATAGAAGACCTAAAAAAACAATATAGAATAACTGCAACTGCTACTGCTGCAAAAATGTAGAAACTGCTGCACTCGAAATCTTGGTAATAACCTGCAAAAAACTCTCAAGAATAGAGACAAACAAAACTCTCAACATGCTCTGATACCATGTGAAAATACTCACAGCAGATCTAAGAGATGATGTGTACCTCATAAGAGTAATTATGATTAAGCAGGAAAATAGAAGAAGAGTGAACAATACAGTATAATGAGCAAGAGAATAATATGGTACAGTAGAACTCTGATAGAAGCAATAATACTTCATACACACTAATTAATTAATCTTAGTATGGACAAATAAATAGTACAGTGGTAGAGAGGATTCGAATGCCTAAGGTGGAAATTCAAATTAGCCTCTCAGAGTGATCATAAGATCAATAGAGTGTCATCGGAGCACAACTTTGTGTCCTCATGATCATCGGAGTGCAACTGGAAGTCTTCATCATCATCAATGGAGTCATCAATGCTCAAGTAACTGTCAACCATCAGTCAAACTAACTCTGGTAGGTGTGACTGAGTGTAACTCAATGTAACTAAGTGTAACTGAGTGTAACTAACTGTAACTGAGTGTAACTGAGTGTAACTAAGTGTAACTGAGTGTAACTGAGTGTAACTGACTATAACTGAGTGTAACTGAGTGACAACTGGACTGGTAGGTGAAGAAGGGCGAGTTGCTCCCTAAAATCAAGGAAGAAGGGCGCATTAAGAAACTGGAGGGCTAAAACTGAATAGTGAGAAGCTCCTGGGGGTTGGCTAACTGAGGGCTAGGTGCTGGACTGATGACTGGGATGCATGCAAACCCTAAAGGTGCATGCATGACTAAAAATGGAAATGATCAAAATACTGGTGGGACTAGGATGGAGTATAGGAATATCCTAACAAGATTCGACTTGATAGGTACAAGGCGGATGGAAAATGAGTATGATGTAGCATAATGTACGTAGGGGTTAGCTTAAATTGAGTTCCATTTGAGTGGCTGAATGATCATAGGAGGAAGATTTAGCACGTACGAAAGATATGCTATCATTCAATTACCTTGAATTTATCGTTTGCCACCATAGAACTATGTAATTATGAGTTTCTATGGCATATGATGTATTCAACCATGTCCAAAGTGAAAATTTGGACAGGTTGAACGTAAACCTCATTATGAAATTAGAGACATAATTACACACAAAAATCATGATGACTTAATAAATGAATGAGAGATAGCACGATAAATCTTAAATGGAGCATAAGGATCATATGATAGCCATATGATGGTTTTTTTTTTTAAATCACCCAAGGTGCATAATTAACCAATTCCTGTAATGAGACGAAATGAGTAGGCAAATAGGATATTTAATTTGACCCTTGACATGATTAGTTAATTAGATATATCAACAAAAATCAAAACTTTAAATATCTTGGCACACAGTAATATTATTACAGGCTATGATTTTATCTGGCACTCCATTCAAATCATTGTTCATTTGCCTCATTCGTTGCCTCACTTGGATCGGCATTCGACCCATCATTCAACCCTTCATATAGATTTTTGTCTATACAAGATCTGCTTGCTAATGCTGACTGAAGCTAATTTTTTTGCAGGTAATTTATGAGGCTGTTAGTGCATAAAAGATGTTGTAAACCTGATTTTCTGGAGCTTTCAATTGCGTTCTTCCTTATTTAACATTGATTAGAGAAATCCTCCTTTCGTTACTTACATTTTTCCTGAAAACACCTATCACTTTGTCAGAGATAAATAGAGTTTTCGTAAATAATCATAAAATAAAATAGCTCTGAACCTCCCCCAAACCAAAATTATGGCATGTCCTCAAGCCATAAACAAAGAGAGAAAAAAAACTAATTGGTATACAAATTTCAATTTAATTGTTTAGCCAACAATTCTGAAATGCTGTTATTTTATTGAAAAAGAAATACTAACTAAAAATGGAAATGATTCATACATGCAAACTCATTAGAAATAAATAACAGTGCTTATGAAAGACCATATGAATAGTAGTGGTGTAATTGATGTGAAAAATGCCATAGGAAAACCAGTCATCCATGACTCATTCTAAAATTCTCTTGTCATCTCAAGAATAGAGATAAAGTTCACCCTTGAGTTCGTTAGATTTCTATGGTTATGGGTCCCACTTCTAGGATAAACACATCCTAGGTATTGTTTGAATTAGATGACAGGGTCCAAGTCCAACTTACAGCCATTCTATGATGATACTATAAATAATTGGCCTAAACATATATTTGTGTACTCAGGGTTGTAAAATGAGTCATGTGCATAGCAATGTATTAACCATATCTCTTTTACCTGATATTGCCCCACTGCCAGCAGGCCTGTTCAGTACCTCGGCGGGTTTATCTTGGTACCATGCAAGCATAGCCCAGCTGCCAGTGAGCCTGTTCAGTACCCGACAGGTTTTCTTGCATTTATTGAGCTTCGTTGTTTAAGATTTTACTTAGCATTGACCTGCTGCCAGCAAGCCTGTTCAATACCCCGGTGGGTTTGCTTTGTGTAATGATGTTAGCATATGGAATCCAGTTGGCACAAGAGTGTATTAAGCATTGCTAAACACATAATTCAAATTTGTAGAGCAAACATTATGAGTAATTTTATTTATAATAGCTTGCATTACTGGTCATATCAAAAGAGAATAACCTAAAGCTGTCTTTGACCTGTTAGTCTATCTTCTTCATATCAGTCATGTTCCCCAAAAGTAGAAATACCACTCACCCTTGGGATTACTTTTTTAAAGAATGCTTAAGAGACAATTTTTTATAATGAGTCCAAGATGAACTAGTAGTCCATACGTAAGATAAAATTTTCTAAAAAATGTGTTGATTATAGTAGGTCTTAAGCAACTGTTCTAATGATAAATCATGAATTTGCATATTTGAATCAAATACCATATGAGCATAAAAATGAAATTAATCGAAAAGAATCATAAAAGAAAATGGTTAAGAGTGATACAAAATCATTTTAGCTTTTCATTATAGATTTTTAATTCTTGAAAAGGATAATCAGGAGAAAGGGTTAAAATGTGTTACCAGTTTCAAAGCACTTCCCTTTTTCAAATGATGTTCTTGTACACTGAAGATATGGTCTCTGTAATCAAACTATAAACCACTTATTAATGAATGATTCAAATTTATTTAGAATAAAATAATATGTACATAAAACTATATGAAATGCTAGAGAAAGAAAAAGAGTCTTCTCTTCTTAATTAGTGAAGTCTTATGAGATGATCATAAAACTAAAATTTTCTGTGAATATACAATCAACTGGCAGAAATGACTCTTGGTTATTAAAAATGAAGAAAATATATATTTACATATGTATAAATTAAGATAACCCTTTAAAATTTCAAGAACTAGGAGAAGGAGAGATTTTCCTTTCAACCAGTTCCATCTCCTCTTGTTGAGAGACATTTTTCACAAAGTCTTGTCTAGATATTGGTTGATGATAAAGTCTTAGTCTATGTCCATTTTCAACAAAAGAAATTCAATAATCATCAATTGTTTTTATTTCAACAGATCCATTATCGAAAACTGTAACACCCTCGTATGGACCCATCCAATGAGTAGTTTCTAGCAATGTTCAAGTAGGAAGGAGGAATGGTCCCAAATGGAGAGATTCTAAGACTGTTGTAGTCATCAAGTTAATAACATCTCCTAGATCAATAAGTGTATTTTCTATGGCAGTGTTATTGATGATAACAATTACTACAGGATTTCTTGGATTTGTATACTTTGGAATTCTAGGCTGTTCTACTATGAAATGTGATATTTCACCAATGACATGTATTGTTGGAGGGTCTTTCTATTTCTTACCTGATCTTTTAATGCATAGTTCCTTTATAACTTTACCATAAATTGTTATATCCTTAATTGCTTGTAATAAAGGAGTTTTGATACAAATATTTTTCAGTTCATTAATGATACTATACTCTGGATAAGTTGCAGGTTTTTCTATTATTAGACGCTCCAGATATGGAGGTAATTTTCCTCCTCGTGTTGCTTTTTTATGAGGAGGATTGTGTGTTGAAACCTTTGGAATAGCCACGTATTCAAGAATGGCATCATTTAGAATTTCATTAGTCGTGTTTTATTCTTCATTCTCTTCTCGAATGACAACTGATGATTTGGGTTGATCTTGCAAAACTCTTCCAGACCGCAATTGAATTTCATGCACTGGTGCGGTGGTTATAACATAAGATGGAAGAGGTTGTAACCCAATGTTTTTGAGAGCTTGAGTTGGCTTGTTGTTATGGTTTGGTATCGGTTGTGCAGGTAATATTGTGGTTCTTGGGGGATTCATGGTTTTGAAATGGTGAGGTTGATTTGGGATAGGGGATACTGAAGGAGGTACAAATCCATGCAAAAGTTGCTGAATGTTAGGTGGGTAAGGATAGTTAGGCATAAGAGGAGGTGATTAAGCATAATCTTGTCCTCTCCATCCGTGGGGTCATTGCTACGGTTGAGCATTCTGAGGAGGGTACTACGGTGGACAATCCTGCCAACCTAAAGTGTTCCATTCTTGAGGAGGTTGATAAGGGTGCTAATAGGGTGAAAATTGTGATGATCGATCTTGATAAGATGGTTGATCTCTAGGCTTCCAAGGCCTCCTAGATGTTTCACCAAGGTTTCTACTCTTGTATACAGCTTGCAACCCAGGCAACGATGGACAATTATCAGTTGGATGTTCTTCTGTACAAAGGTGACAAACTAAAACATTATTCAAAGGACATTCTCATTGGGTAAGTTTAGTTCTACACCTAGGACAAAAAACACTCATTGATGCATGCTCTTCATCTTGCCTCTTTTTAGATTGTATTGCATCTAGTTGAGAACCCATAGCTCCTAAGATATCTGTTTTAAAATTTTCTAATAGGTTTCCCAACTCTACCCTTGTAATTCCACCAAGACCGGATGCGTTTCCTTTTAGGTTCCTAGCATAAGATTCTCGAAAGTGTCTTCCACTTTTCCCTCTGCTCCTAGAGTAATTCCTACATAGTTCACAAATATTTGCAAAAGACTTATGAGAGATGTCTCCTGCTGCCATGAGATTAAGGTTTTCTAAGAATTCTTGTGAGATTCCCTCGAGGAAGAATGTTCTTACTGCATCTTCCCGAAGATCAATATATTTGGATTTATGTAACACAGAGTTAAATATTTCGAGATAGTCTTCTAAGCTCTCATCTTCAAGTTGTTGAATTTTTAAAATATCACTGCGATAGTCCTTACGTTTACAGTAATCCTGATATTTTCGTAAAAATGCATTCTTCATGTCTCCCCAAGTATTAATACTAGATTCTCCTAACCCCATAAACCATCAGAGAGCGGAGTCATTTAATGTCATAGGGAAAAGTTTTAACTTTTGGCCATCTTGTAGATAGTTGTAACTCCTACACAAAATGTCAAACTCAAATAAGAATGTAAACGGATCCTCACTACTCTTCCCATAAAAGGTTAGCAGTAAGGAGGGAGGGATTTTTTTCATAGTAACATCTTGTGCAGTGTCTAAGATGGGGAACTCGAAGGTACCTTCAGTTCTAACCTCTCCTTCTTTTTCATCTTGTTGGACATGATATTCATTTTCATCCCCCATGAAGATTCGATTTCCAAAGAGAGAATACCTAGGTGGTTCCTTCCTCGGTGAATATGGGATGTCCCAATGTTCTGTTTCAGGAAGAGTATTCTTCTTCCCAGGAAGAGAATTACCAACCACGTGGGAATTGAAGGTCCTACTATTGTTGTCTCGATCTGTGAGATAACTATGTTCACAAAATTCTCAGAAAGAGGATCTACTTGTGCAGAATACACAAAATCTACTAAGTTTGGACCACCTACTATTGAAAAAGTAGTGTCTTTGGGTTTTTGGACTAATGGAGGGTTGGGAGGTTCTGAAGTTTTATCCTTTTGAGTTTCTTCTTTTCTAAGTTCAATTTCTATATGAGCTTGAGGTTCTTTTGGTAGAATTTCTTTATGAAAAGAAATTCCTAATGTCCCTATGGTTTCCCATAAATGATTTCCAGAAAGGATTTCCTTAGCTTTCCAAGTAGGACTATCCCCTTTAGGTTTCTTCCGATACCTTTCTGTTGAGTTAGTAGTTGGGGTGGCACACCCCACGAACAGGTTAGTAGGGATTTTAGTATTTTGGTTGTTGTTTTTAATGTATCTACCTTTTGAATCTTTAGACCTATTCATGAAATAAAAATTACAACAAAATTTTTAATTGCTTACTGCTACTACTAGGTTTTGGGGATGCCTGTTATAATGGATGCGTAGGTTCTTACCTCTCATCTTACCGCTCACCCACCACCATCCTATTACTAAATTTTAGAAAGAAAATTATATTTATTGCTCAAAGTTTCATAAAGGAATTTTCCTACTACAATTAAATACTACCTATTTACAACTCCCCAGCAACGACGCCAAAATGTTGGATGTTTGAGCTATCTCAAAGAAATCACCTAATATTTAATTATCGACTAGGGTTGGCATTCTTAGGGTTGTGGAAAAGTATATGTTGAGGTAGAAATATTTAATAAAGAGAAGATGGAAAGATCTTTCAAAATAAAAAACTGAGTCAAACTTCATAAAATACAACTACTGAACCAATGGAACCAACATATTAGAATAGTATCAAAGCTATACTACTCTACCCTGTGATCAAATAATGGGGAAAGATAAAAACAAATACTAGTCGAAAAGAAAACTACTTCTTAAGAAAATGGAAGCTACTTAACCAATCCTTCAGATTCTAATCTAAGAATAAGAAATGGCAATTATAAACAAAGTTAGAATTGTAAATATGAAATAATTAAACTTGCAACTAATCTATGAAAAGAACTTGTAACCAAATCATAATTACTGAAATGAATCTACAATATAAATTACACATGTATTAATAACTAAGCTGAGCTACCTAATCCCATTCCTATTGATTATGTACATCGAATGTGATAGGAACTGGGGTGAATGTATCGTAATGACTTTCGAATGTAACAAGGAAACAAAACAGAAGCAAATCTAGTTTAACTTTTACAAACAAATGCAAACTAAATATTATCCAACTACAATTAACTTTAAACATTTTTGTCTATTTTCTATCATACATAAATGACATGAAACTAATGTAAATTAGAAGCAAGTAGGAAACTTAATAAAGATTTTTACTATAGGATGGATTTGATCGAGAAGCAAGTAGAAAACTTAATAAAGATATTTAATTCTGGATCAGATCTTATTTCATGAACATCTTCATTAACTGTGTGAATGAGAAAAGAAAATTCTATATTTGAACAAGGAAACTATCAAAACTAAGATAACTGGTTGAGGATAAAATTACTAATTCTAATATGAAATAAATCTTAAGAACCTATAATAAACTATACTAAGAATGAAACTGATAGGTTCTGGAACAGTAACTTATTGGAAAATCAAACATGAAATACATAACTTGAAAGACAGTTAAAGCAAAGTTAAGGAAAATGGAATGAAAACCAAGAATAATGATGAAACTAAATTAAAACTATATATAGTGTAGAACAAGATCTCAATTAAAGTTAAGAATATTAATTAAAGGAAAGAAATATTACAGTTTGAAAACCTAAGAAAACTAGATTCTAAATAAGTATAAAACAATGCAGAAAACATTAAAGGCCGTATGACGATCCAGGTGGGAGTCTGAAGGACGGTCCGAATGACAGTCCAAATGACATAAAACAATGTAAAATAAATAAATAAGCAGATTGGATGATTTAAATGTTAGCTGGCGAATGCATATGATCCTACAATGCAAGAAAAACGACAAATATATTGTCTAAGAACTAGAATAAGAAAAATCCATCTATGTTAATCATTATCTAGGAAACTAGCTATTTCTATCTCATACTAAAACAAAACCGAAATGTAACTAAAGCTAATCTACTGCTATAGCAAAGAAACTACAGAACTAACCCTAACTATGAATTGAATTTGAGATGTTAAGCTCACTAAACTCTAAGTATTTGTAAATAACAAGACTAAAAACAAGCTAAGCAAACTAAGCGTGATCGATCACCAATTACATTCTGGAAATATCGTTAATATGAACAACAAATAAGATATGCATATCATAAAAAAAGAAATATCATTTATATAAGTGTCAGAACCACATATATATTACAAGACCAAGATATCATATACAGAGCAAATACATAAATAAAACAAATAACACAACTTATCTGCAGAAGACAAGGACAAATTATGGACATAGATAGAAGACCACTGGTTGTTGACGGGCCCTTCTTAGCAAACAGAGGTTGTTCCTTCATTAGTCAATCACCACGCATGTTGATAAAGTTTCATAAAACTAGAACATAGGTGTATTAAATTAAAATAGAGTTACAATGCTTTTGAATCTACGTGCAACTGGGAAGACTAATAGGCTAACTCGTCTCAGTCACGAAGATGCCTATATATACAAAATTACAATTGAGAGAGAAAGTCGACCCTTTAGTGGTCAACTGCTCTAATAATAGGAAGTCTTAATGCTAGAAAATGGTTCTGCTTAACAACTTATGACAAAACATATGCCAGTGAGCGGCCTCATAACAGTCTACGATAGCGCACAGAGCATCTACCAGGTTCCACGGCATTGGTTTCCTTCACGCTGTCGTTGAGACGCTAATCCTCCTTTGATGTAGGCAGAGAGATGTGATGTCAAGCTGAGCGTGCAAGAGAGATAATCTTTGAGAACTCTAGCTCGCGTACCATAAGGGCCACGTTCCAAACAGAACCCATATGACGGTTTGCTTTCTAACGACCCGAAAATATCTCAACCAATGATCTCACGGGTTGAATGCAGGTCTGAAGGGTGGGATGAATGCGGTTGATTGTTTGCAATGTAAATACGTGCCTGAATGGAGATTCGTTTGAGAACCATAACCTATAGAATGAAATATATTTGCCAAGCAAGCCAAGAAATATCAAATAAACATTAATAAATCATAATATGGTGAGATTTGACCAAAATTCATGTGATGTGTGAATATATGCATACCTGATCTGTTTGACGGTCTGAATGGCGGAAAGAGTAACTTATTATATCAAAAATGGTGAAAATGATGCCACTCAGAGTACATTTGATGATAAAAAATGGTGACAAAATGGACACCATCAAATACCTTCCCTGTGATCTATTTTAAACTTGTTTATCTGCGTCATGTGTGCAGAAAAATTACCAACAAAACCGTAGAATTCATCCATTTATGGCATAGGACTTGTATCACATGTATCATCCCAAAATTGGCATATAGGGAATGTCTTCCCTTTGCTTACATTACATTTACCAGTATTCTAGTTGATAATCATATGATCCTTATTCTTAATAATGATGATGTTAATTTTTCATCATTTAATTCAACATGATCTAGGATCTTAAATGAGAGAACAACATGTACAACATATCAAGCATAAGAAACAAGAGACAAGAGACACAAATAATTTCACCGCAGAAAACCAAGAAGGTGAAAAACCTCACAACTTCCTCAGAGATAGAATAAGCACCAATCCAAAGATCACCAAGATGAATCCCCAAAAGATAAATGTTTGTAGCAGCTACTCCTCTTCCACTTCTGTGCACTCGTCCTCTCTCTCACTAATGCAAAGTGAATGAATGAGTGAATGTATAAATGAGGATCACAAATCCTCTATTTATACTTTACTTTACTTGAATTTTAACTCTAACTAGGTCGGCCCCAACTTAACCACTTAACATAATGCTAACTGGGCTGACCCCACTAGGGGGCTTAAACACCCCATTACAACTGACTCTGGGCCGACCTACCTTAGGAGAGTCTAATAACCCACTACCACTTGACACTGGGTCGACCCCACTAGCGTGGTCTAATAACCCTTTAACCCACATAACTCATACAGGGCCGACCCCACCAAAGTGGTCTAATATACCATCAAATATAAGTTACAACACTTACAATATAACTTGCGACACTTGCAAATACAAATGATGACACTTCCAATAAGAGGAATAATACCTATTGGGGATACAATAAAGTACAAATGTAATATGTACAATATACAAGTGAATATCTTCCTAATTTACAAATACATCAACACTCCCTCTTAACTAGGAAGGTATTCTCTTAACACAGTTCATCAATACATATTGGCACAAGTCTTCAATTCTGAAGTTGGATCATCGTCACTGGATCACGGAGCATTATCGTCACTGCTACTATACTCATGTTCTCGATCGTTGGTGCTATCTCTCAATTCTTCTCATCATAGGAAGTTCTAGAGAGCCAACCCTTTTTCATGTTGGTTGTAGGCCTAACGTCCTGTAGGTCTTTGACATCTTTGGCCATCCTGTGGAATGTGCATCAACAAAACCTTGAAAGAGAATCCCAGCACTTTTACAAGCACACAACTCAACCTATCAGATCTCCTAGGATCTTTTACATGTGACCACCAGAAAACCTCGAAAGAGCATCCGAAGACTTTCACGAGCACACAACTCAACCTATCGGATATCCCAGGATCTTTTACATGTGGTCAGGAAAAACCTTAAAAGAGTGTCTTGCAACCTACAAGATCTCTAAAGAGCATCCCAGGACTTTTACGACCACGCAGCTTAACCTATCGAATCTCTAGGACTGATTACATGCCTCCTGTAGCAAAACGTCGAAAGAGCATCCCAAGACTTTTATGAGCAGACATCTCAACCTATTGGATCTCCCAGGATGTTTTCTATGCTGCCTATAGCAAAACACCGAAAGACCATCCCACGACTTTTACGAACACACGACTCAACCTATCGGATCTCCCAGGATATTTTCTATGCTACCTGGACAATCTTTCCATTGCCATGGAGTATCAACCTGATACTCATGATCATACTGATCATCATACTGTACATCATCCTAATGAACATCATCATCACATGATCATCCTGATCATCATAGCATCGTCTTGATGCATATCATCTAGAGCATCATCCTGATGCTCACCATCACATGATCTTCCTGATCATCATAGCATCATCCTGAAGCATATCATCTGGAGCATCGTTCTAATGCTCATCATCAAATGATCATCCTGCTCATCATCATAGCATCATTTTGATGTATATCATCATTGCATGATCACCCTGATCATCATCATAACATCGTCCTGATGCATATCATATGGAGCATCATCTTGATGCTCATCACACAGTGCTTACATCCACAACCATGGGAAGGGTCCTCCTACCACCATGCTTGGAATGGATCTTGCAAATGTGTCCCATCACTTCTTCCTTGAAGTATCTTCTATCTAAAGAACACCAAGCCTCTCTCTGAAGTACTCGAACTTCACTCTGGCTATTGGTTTGGTCAACACATTTGCAATCTGCTCATCTGTTGCAACATACAGGAGCTTCAATGCTCTTATCTGCACCATATCACTGATATAGTGATACTTTATCTCTATGTGCTTCGACCTGTCATGGAACACCGGGTTCTCAGATAACTTCACACAACTCTGGTTGTCACAGAAGATACAGGTAGCATCCAATTGGAGATCAAATAAATTAGATAGTAGCTTCCTTAGCCATACTGCCTCACAACTAGCCAAACAAGTTGTGACATACTCTGCTTTGGCTGTACTTAGTGCTACACAGGACTGCTTCATGCTAAACTAAGATATCATACTTGATCCCATACTGAAGCAGCACCACAAAGTGCTCTTCCTATCTGTAGCACTACCTACCCAATCTGATTCAACATAACCCTCCAGGTTAAACTTTTGATTCACATCATACTTGAGCCCATAATCAATCGTACCCTTCATGTACGTTAGAATATTCTTTACAGCAATCAGATGAATATGTCTAGGGTCCGTCAGGAACTCGCTCAATGTGTTCATCACAAAGCAAATATCTGGTCTCATATTCATCAGGTACATCAAGGACCCAATCATCTGACGATACATCATGGAATCAACCGAATCTGATGAAGCATCACACAATAGCTTCAGGTTTGATTCCATAGGTGTGGCCATGGCCTTGTAGTCCATCATCCTGAACTGATTCAAGATATCTACTGCATACTTCCCTTGTCCTAGGAAGGTTCCATCTGCACTCTGCCACACCTTCATACCTAGAAAGTAATGCATCATACCCAATTCCTTCATATAGAACTCGTAAGCAAGCTTCCTCTTTGTGTCGGAAATCAACCTATCCTCACCTGTCACAAACAGGTCATCCACATACAGTAGGATTATCACTAGATTTCCTTCCTCAACCTTGTAGTAAAGGTTGGAATCTGCTTTACTCTTGGTAAAGCATAAACTAGTTAGGAAGTTGTCAATCCTGCCGTACCAAGTCCTGAGTGCTTGTTTCAAATCGTACAAGGATTTCTTCAATATGCACACTTATGACTCCATGTCATGTGTCTCAAAACCAAGTGGATACTACACATACACTTCCTCTTTGACTACACCATTCAAGAAAGTTGTCTTGACATCCATCTATTGTATCTTCCAGTTCATTACTTGCCTTGTATTTCTCTATGCCACCGTCTGCAGCATGCTTGATCTTGTAGATCCACTTGGAAGTCACAACAAACTTCCTTTCTGGTCTCAGGACAACATCCCAGACATCATTCTTCATGATCGACTAGTACTCCTCAATCATGGCATCCTTCCATTACTGCATCTCTAATCCTGGGAACTTCAGATTCTTCAATATCTTTAATAGGTAGTTTTTTTGAACTTCGTCGCTAGAACAAATGTCGTAATCCTTCTTTTGTAGGTGACTATAGATGATATTTCCTACAAGTCAAATTCAATTGCATGATTAGAAACTTTTCATAGTTTTTAGAACAAAATCTTACACATAAGAACATATGTCATACAGTCATGCAATTATCTTAGCCAATGCTTCAATACAACATTTATCCATATACCGTAACTTTCTAGATGCCTTCCATCTATACCAGAACATTGTTAAGAGTGTGCACTACTCCCAACATGTCAGCATAGAGGTTTCATTCTAGATAAGTAGCAATGGGATGTTGTACAGTACCATAGGCCACTTACCCATTACTATATTAGTAGTATCTTGTTCATTAATGCAAATTTTCTAAAATGCATAATATACATCCTAAATCTAGGAACATAATTATGTACATGGCTGAACAACATCATTTAATTAATCATATATACAAGAAATTATCATTCAAATACTCATCTTTTTTTAGTTGTTGGGTGGACTCCCTCTCAATCTTTACTTCCTTGCAGAAACTAATGGAGTGTGCTCCCTCTTGATCTTTGCTTCCTTTATGATAACTTGTATGTCTTTGAACTTCTATCCATCTTGGACCAGTATGCATGCTTAAGTGTGCACTAGTGTCATCATTGTGTCATCCTCAAGATCTCATACATAATCATCCATTCATCAGTATAATCTCAATACTATCAAAACATTATGATTTTAAATAATCTTAAACATGTATGGTCATGGCCATTTCATACACAATTAATTTATCACAAGCATTGGTATTCAATGTTTCAGGGAGGATTTCTTTTACTCATGCATATTCTTATTTGACCATAGGACTCGTCTAGTTTTTCATATCAATAATCAAACTAAGAAGCATAATATGCATAAACCCATGATTTCCCAAACTTATAACTTCATGAATAATCATTATCAATTATACAAAAGGTATACTTATATAAGATCCTAACATAAGGTAGGATTCTAACTTGATATAGGAAAAACATACCTAGATTATCATGCTTGCTTAGTTATGTCTAACATACCCACGTAATGTCTTCTTGTTCTCTTTAATGACTTGTACTAGTAACTTGCATATCACATATGTTAAGTATTGTAGAACCAAATTATACATACCTCGTAAGTAGATCTTCTATGTGATCCATGACTATGGATGAGTGTTTGTCTTCATGTCACCATGTTCATATGTTCTTGAACTAGAACTTGATTTGTATTTCTTGATGTACCTTTCATGTTAGCAGACAACATCATCCTCATACAACACCACAGTGCATTAGTACAATCATAAGTGTTATAACCCTAATCAATGAATGTATTCTATCATTCACATGCATTCATACTTTTACTAAGGTGATAATAAAAGTCTAAAACTAATCAAGATTGTACTAACCTCAATAATATGAAGACAAACATATCATAAACTTAATCATGAATAGATTTCAAAACATACCTGTATCTCCTCAAGTCATACCTATCGAGATTGCTTGTAGTCATCTTATGTAAGGTCTTAGCCTCATCTCCCTCTGGAACTGGAACTTATTCACTTATGTAGGTGACCAATTCATTCTCTTCTAGGATCAATCCAATCCACTTTGATTTATTGAAACTGGATCAGGAGCTGGATTAGGGTTTGTCAGAGAAACCCTAAAAATTAAAACTTTGAATTTCGAACTTCTGATTGGATGAAAAGATGCACCTTGTTAAGCTGATCAAGCTGATATACTGAAATCTCCAAAATTTGACCACTCAAAATTGACTTTGAAAGTTTTGGATTTGCAGCTTCTGTCAAATTCTGGTTTTCTCATCAAAATCCCAAACTAGGGTTTGATAGACTGGGGTTATACCCAACCAAAAAATTCGATCTTGGTCTCTAAATTTTGATTTTGTTGAGGAGAGAAATCCTATGCTGAGAGCACTCCAAAACTCCACTTTTGTCCAAAGCCCTAATTTCCCACAACAGTGACAAGCCAAGAATGAGAATGCTCATAATCCAATTCTATTTCACAGAAATATGTGCCTTATTTTTTATAGTGTAACTCATAAATTTTGGATCTTCATGGTCTCAAACTTTGACCTATGGTAGCCTGACCTGTCATCTTTCCAACCCCACAGGTTTGAGCTTTAATGGATTCTCTGAGAGATATTTATCCCAAGTGTTACAACGTGACCTGTTTATGGGATGAAACAGGATAGCGAACTTGTACGGAGTGCCACGTGTCACTAGTTCAACTTCAGCCTCTGAAACTTGGACCTGTGAAAATATAGTTTGTTCCTTTACTGACATTTTTTACAGAATTTGATTTGGATCTTCCTATCCCAAGTTGTGACCTTTTTTCCTAGGTCACTTGTTTATGACTCAGATCTGGAAGAGGCAGAAACCCTAAATTGTACGGATCATAAAACCGAAAGTGCAACGAACAAGATGTTGTTCTTCAGAAAGAACATACATAGGGATGTTACCTTCGACCTGTAAACGTTTCATATCCTAAACCTTCGCAGAAATGGATTTATAGTGAAAGTTATACGATGAATATTTTTTACTATATCAAGCCCTAGCTTCCAATTTGTCGCAAGTGCAACAAATGTTATAAATGCCATACAATTCCTTCCTTCAGGATAGCTCTGATACCATGCTAATTTTTCATCATTTAATTCAATATTATATAGGATCTTAACTGAAAGAACAACATGTACAACATATCATGCATAAGAAACAAGAGACAAGACACACAAAGCATTTCACCAAGGAAAACCAAGAAGGTGAAAAACCTCGCAACTTCTTGATCCAAATGGATATCGGTGGCCACCCACCTATTCCACTGGATCAAAACAGTTTCCCATTTTGCCAATTTTCTAGTAATTTTTCTACAGTTTTTCGAGTCCCAAACTTCTGGGGCCGTTTTGAGGCCCTAAACGACATTTTTGGGGAAATCGTGGTCTGACGCGCTATCGAGCTACCCAGCACCCCAAACAGAAATCGTATGCAAATGTTATGACCCCAAGAAGTTGGCTGTTCAACTAACCACCTTGGGGCCGTAAACTTTATGAAATTTCATCTTCTAGGGTTAGGTTTCTGGATGTTTGGGATTCTTTCCCTCATGCTTATGATAAATAGGCCCTTTTGACCTCTCTTTGTAATCATCTTGGCACGAATGAGCACAACGGACACATCTCTTCTCAAAGATAGCTACTACCATTCTAGCTGTTGTATTTACAGTCTGTTCTATTTCCGATATTTAATAGAATATGTGTTTACTGTATCACTTTGTTTCTTGCCATATATCTGTGTATGTGAATATATATCTTTGTATATGATTCTTTATATGCTATCTTTTGTTTCGTTCCCACACAAATCCAGATCACTTCCTCAGATATAGAATAAGCACCAATACAAAGATCACCAAGATGAATCCCCATTAGATAAATGTTTGCAGCAGCTACTCCTCCTCCACTTGTGCGTACTCCTCCTCTCTCTCACTAATGCGAAGTGAGTGAATGAGTGAATGTATAAATGAGGATCACACATCCTCTATTTATACTTTACTTTACTTGACTTTTAACTCTAACTATGTCAGCC
The DNA here is from genome assembly GCA_027924585.1 of Larix kaempferi. NCBI lineage: Eukaryota > Viridiplantae > Streptophyta > Pinopsida > Pinales > Pinaceae > Larix > Larix kaempferi. Next base: position 8,885,857 of record BSBM01000314.1, read on the forward strand.
CCAACTTAACCACTTAACATAATGCTGACTGTGCCGACCCCACCAGGCGACTTAAACACCCCATTGCAACTGAGTCTGGGCCGACCTCCCTTAGGAGAGTCTAATAACCCACTACCACTTGACATTGGTCCGACCCCACTAGGGTGGTCTAATAACCCTTTAACCCACATAACTCATACAGGGCCGACCCCACCAAGGTGGTCTAATAACCCATCAAATATAAGTTACGACACTTACAATATAACTTGCGACACTTGCAAATACAAATGACGACACTTCCAATCAGAGGAATAATACATCATCGTTGGGGATACAATAGAGTACAAATGTAATATATACAATATACAAGTGAATATCTTCTGCAGTTACAAATACATCTACAGATGTGCCATCAATGTCACTACCGAGGATAGCATGTTTTCCCCATGGGTGTGCACACCATTGCATCCCTGTCATAGTTTGGCACCCATGATGATGAACCCCCGCAATCCCGAGGAATCATATCCATATTGAAAATATCAACCCATACTTTATCATTTTATAGATGCACATTTACTCCCCCACCTTCAGAAGTGGATGCCATCAAATTCCTTAGCATATGTTACGAGAAATAAATCATGGTTGACCACTCATACCTCCATGAGAAAACTACCATCTTTGCTATTCTTCATATAATCAACCCCGCTAAGACACCAATGGGCCCCCCACCCTCCAAACCAACCGGTTATGTTTAGTTATTCCCAGAGGAACAACCTCCATAGCATTTATTCATTGGGCACCCATTTTTTCATTTTTCAAAAAAACCTCACATCATCATGGAAAAGGTTCCCCAAGCCACTCAAAACCTCGGGAAATTCACCCACAATCAAATTAATTTCTCGATTCACCCCAAATAGAGGGAATCCTACCCATCATCAAATTGGTCCCCTCATAAATTCAAAATCATGGGGACCCCACCAACTATTCTTTCTGCACAAACAATTCCCCAATCCAATCAACACTATGGGAATGTCACTATTATTTTTGGTAGCAACCCCTAGTCGCATTTTATTGATGTCATTAAGACTATATACCCCTAACATTGTCCATTTTGTTAGTCACCATCACCCTCAGTGTCATGTTTCCAGCAAATCTCTTCATCTGTAGTTTGCCTCCCTTCATTACACTCTGTTCCTTATTTGAATAATGTTGTCATCGGTTACTCCCCAAGTTGACATCGATCAAAAGGAAGTTACGAGATCCATGGTTATCATCCAGTCTTTTGTGAGGTGTATCAATCTTATAGTTGGTTACAAAATAATATTGGTTCTCAGAATAAGGCCCTCATCTTATCATGTACTTCAACTCTCATCGACATCAAATCACCATATTCTGAGAGTTGCAGTAGTTGTAATTGTACCTTGGGTCTCCTTTCAATCAATCAAATGGTCACCTTGAACTAGGTAGGGAGAGTCATTAGTGCTCCCTAACTTAGTGGTCTCTCCTATGCTCGACGTCAATGCATTTATCGCATCAAGGAAATTTGTATGTTTCGAAGGTAGCAACGTTCACATTTAAAAAACATGGTAGTAGCAATACAATGAATTTCACCATGCAACAACTTCACCATTATTTCGGTCCCCCACCCCTGTGGGATTCTCATCATGGTTATCAACAATTTTGCTTATTTGGAACATGTAACATCATTTCCAAGTTCAGTTATTCTCATATGGATTTAATCCACTTTCATCCATGTACCAGTAGTATTATGACTTGACCTCTCAGTATTCTCTCATTGTAGTCATCTTGACATCTTTTCATGAGCATGGATATTCCTACCCCATTTGTATAAAACATTATTCTTTGTTACAGCTTCATTGGTTGTCACTAGAAATATTACCCTGGAAAGGTAGAATTCCATCCACACTCACTTAATAACTTCCAAGAACACGGGAAAACAAAAAAAGAAATGGTGATGCATTATCGACTCTATAGTACCAGTAGAACCTCAAACATCAGGGGGCATCTTTTAACACCTAAATTTCGCACAGATGATACATTTTGGCTAATCTTATAATAAGGCATCATCAACATACAACATGCATCCCACTGAAGACATTCTTATCAAATCCAAAAAGCAACATGAGTCCAAGGATGCCAAAAATAGCTAAACGAAGAGGTGGCGCAGTTGCTCCCATGATAGCCCACGTTATAGTGCATATTATCAATTTTTTCCCCAAACTGTGGATTTTCCTTTAAAATCCATGCAATTGTCAAAAAGTACCAAAACCACCCATGATGCATTGAAGGATCATGAAATCTCCATCACCTCCAAGAATTCAAATTTGGATCCTCATGTACTTGGGATCATTTAATGGCCCCCCTTTATGTACTTTGGATCTAGATCATGAAATCAATGAGCCCACATTTGGATCTAGTTATTTCATGGCCACCTCTTGGCCTATAAAAGGAATCCATGGGCATGCATCTAGTAAGGAGAAGTTAGAGCAAGGTTATTATGTTGGAACTTCTTCCACCACTTCCCACACTTACTAGATTTTTTCAATCTCCCTTGCCACCTTCCACCAAGGGGAAAGTGTTTCTCCCATTGTTCTTTCAAGTTATTTAACATTTATTGTTGAGAAAAAGGACCTCCCTAAGCGATATTATTGGTTTCCCTTGAATCCCACACCTCCTAGGTGACACTACATGTAATAGATTGACCATAGGGAAATCTAAGTTGGTTCTACCATTTACTTCTTGTTGTGGTTTGCATATCCTCACTCCATTTCAAGTTTTTTTTTCATTTTTTTTGTAACAAGGACCTTGTAGGATCAATTCAAAGTCATTCACATTTTCTTTTTGGAACACAATACTAGTTCTTGTTGACAAAGTCAAATTATTTAACCAAAAGTTGGAAGGGATGCAAACCTTTGGGAAAATTTTCCCACAACATGATTTGTTCAAAGATGCCTCTGGAAAAGAAATATTAAATTAGAAATTTCAATGTTTCATTAAACCAAAATACCTAAGCATATATTTACAACTTTACTTGTGCTTAAATCTACATACCATATTCATGATACAATAGGGTGGATTTTGTGGATGAATCCAACAATCTCCGATTATCAACTCCAATAATGTTGATCTTGATATCCTTGCCTCAATAGATGGCATTGTTTCATTGGACTTCCTTGAACTTTTCTTCCTCGAAGAACGACCCAAGAACTCCTAAATAAATGAACCCTCTCTTTCCATGTAGTGACTTTATCTTCTACATGAATATTTACATGACAATATGAGCTCATTATGTCACCAAATTTTATATTTTGAACTGAAAAGAAAACAATAAAAATAAGTAAATGTAATCACCAAGCATAAGATAAATTTTCTCTAAAAGAATATGTTATGTTCATTATCATACTTTTAAATAATATGTGGAGTCTAAAAAAATTGCCTCAAAACAATTTCACCATTGTCTTCCATTGTCTTGTAGCACTTTATGAATTTTAATTCCCAAGGTTCTGATGGTTACTTTTCATCTTTTGAAGGAATGATATAACCTTATGCTTATGATAATACTTTTAAATAATGTGTAGAATATAAAAAACTAATTTTCTAGAAAACATTTCAACATCATCTTCCTTTGTCTTATATAACACTCTATCATTGTTGTCATCCCCAAGGTTCTAATGGGATCTTTGCATCTTTGGCATAAAATTCTAACGAATTGATCCCTAATGACATTATTTTTTTTTTATCCCTAATGAGTTATTACTTCCCAAAATTATAATTTCACGAAATGTTGCTTAATAAGTTGACTTGGCATATGTGGTTTTCATAAGTGAACTAATGCACTATAAAATCCCCATTTTATGACTATTCCAAGTTCACCAATGACTAATTTCCCTTGATATTTAATACTCTATATTATATTTTGAGAAAGAGCAACCTAATTTACTAGCCTGTAATATTTTAATGTTTCTTGTTTGTCTTGGAGAGAACCATCTGGTGAATGTTTCTCATATATATAGATAGATAGATAGAGAGAGAGAGAGAGAGAGAGAGAGAGAGAGAGAGAGATAGATAGATAGATAGATAGATAGATAGATAGATAGATAGATATCGTCAACCATTGTCCAAAACACTCCATCTAAGGGAAGAGAAATGGATAATAGTCAACCCTAGCTTGAGACTATTTCTTGGGATGTTGCATGCTATTACTAAAATTTCTGGAAACTATTTATTATTTTATGCCCATTACTTTTCTCACTGAAATTGATGGCAACATGTTTCAACTTTTTATTATCTAGGCTAGGCGATGCCAAGATTATGGTTTAAATTCAAAGTATCTAATACGGAAGGTCATAAAAGAATACCATATAAGCATATCATACAAAGATCATATAAGAATATTAATGATTTATCATATTCTTCCCATTAATTATTTATCCCTAATAAGTTATTACTTCCCACAATTATAATTTCACAAAATGCATGCTTCTTGTCTTTTCCCAAACTCCTCAAAATCACTTAGGATATTAAAAGGAAGTTTTTTCAATGATAAATGTTGCTTAATAAGTTGAATTCGGATATGTGATTTGCATAGGTGATATAACACACTTCCAAATAACCATTTGATGACTATTCCATGTTCATCAATGACTCATTTCCCTTGAGAGTTAATACTCCATATTGTATATATCTCTCCTGGATCAGTGCGTCTCTATGAGTGATAGAAATATCCCTCTTTGCACGCATCTGTGCTATGTACACTATCAGATATGCTCTATCATCCTGAAGCTATGATGGTACTTCATGATACTCCTATACTGTAAGAATATACAAGAGATCTAGCAGCTGTAGCAACTCACAATCAAACTCTCAAGTATGTTGCAAAGAAGAAGAGAAGGAAACACTCAATGATCACTCATAAACATAGAAGAATAGACAATATCTTAGTATCATACAATGAATAAGAATGTAAGTGAATGAGTACAATAGAACTGCAAGGTGCATAATATAGGATTCGAATAATCCAAGTAGGGCATTCGAATTCCTAACTCAGAGTTTGGCTTGGATAATAGTGGAGTCATCATCCAATTAGTAGTATTAGTCATAAATGGTAAAGGTCAGTCAAGTGTGTCTAATTGAGTCTAACATAACCATATAGGCATAAATCGGGGAAGGAAGACTCCAGGGGAGGTGCATGAGGGTGTCAAAAGGGTCAGTGGAACTCCAGAACTGGCTAACTAGGAGTTGTAGGTAGGTAGGATGAGAAATCAGTGGAAGAACTGATCAATCAAGACTTTAACTGAATGATAACTGCTGGTAGGTGAGCTAAGGCACTCGAACTAAGAGATAACTAACTGGTAGGTGAGAAAAGGCACCTAACTGGTTGTGGTAGGTGGGAAAGGTGCACTTGTCATGCAGAAGACTGAAGGAAAGCGCATTAAGTAGGTGGGAGGCCCCCTGGGGGCTATAGACAGGCTATGGAGAGCCGGAAGCAAGCTCCAGGTGCTGGGAGGACCACCATGATGATGAATGGATGCATGCATGCATTCAGAACTGAAAAATGATGGGGAGAATATTCCAACACCCCCCCTCAATCTAGACTATGAGTAAATAACTTAAGAATAGGGCCCTGGTTACTAAGACCAAAGGTCACCCTCTAAAACAACAAGATAGGGCCTTGGTGACTGAGACCAAAGGTCACCTTGTATAATCAATCTAAATAAACTAAGTGAGGAAAATGGAAAACCCAGTGGAAAGAAACCCCTCTCTCAAAATAGACTGAAGGATGCTAAAGTAGCATATCATAACTTACCCCTGAAGGAGGCAAGTGTCCTTCTTTTCCAAGGAATAATCGATCGATCTGCAATGGATTAGTAATGTGGGAAGGATGAAACCTTCCATGCTGAAATTTGATCTGGTTCTTCTATGATCATGTGGATCACCAACTAAATCACCGACAGATCGGAGTGTAGTGGCTACCCATCGATAAATAGGAGGAATATCAAGTGAGAGATCTTCAGGTTCTTTTGGATCTGGATCTCCCATTCGCTCATCTTGATCACTAGTTGCTATACCTTCAGGTTCTTGTGGATCTGGATCTAGATTTCCATCATCATCATCTCCATATTCAAATTCTGCATCTGAAATCTCATGTGATGATGCATCTCTCTCTTAATCATCAATCAAAGAAGGAGTTATCTTCTTTTTGGGAAGAAGTGGATCATGTTCCAAAAACATAATATGAAGATCATCATGAAGCATGTAATTTGACCCAACTGAGGTAGAATCAAAACCATGAATGTGTAGATAGTTCTTTGATATCTCCTTTGAACCGATATAGGTGTGATTATCACCAAAGAACCTATGACATGATGATGGTGAATCTTCAACAAGATCACTGGTGGATGCAAAAGTAGTGGTGGCCCATGAACCAATAGGTGCTAGATCTTCAGGCTTTTGTGGATCTGGATCTAGCATTCTCTCAAAAGGAGTTATCTTCCTCTTGGGAAGAAATATATCATGCTGTAAAAACATGTGCTTGAGTTCTCTAATAATGGATGCAAGCAAATCAGATCCAAGACTTGGAAGATGGTTTCTCATGATCTCCTTTGAACCAACAGGGGTGAAATCAAAACCAAAATCCCAAAAAGGTGCATGAATCATGAACCCAAGCGAATGATAGAGTCTTCCATCATCAATGAAACTCTACAAACATATGCCAATGACCAAATAGGAATCCAAAGAAAGCATCTGATGAGGGAGAGCGAATGCATTACCTTCCAAATCTGTTTTCTTCAAAATACCCAGTAGATCACCATCTTGCACCTCAATAGGTGCATCAACTCCATGGAAGTGTATGTAGTTCTTTGATATCTGCTTTGAACTAGTAAGGGTGAGATAAGAACCAAATGAACCATATAATGGTAATGGCTTGAACTTCAAATCAGATCCAATATTTTGAGGATGGTTTCTTATGATCTTCTTTGAACCAAAGGTGGTGAGATCAAAACCAAAATCACAAGGATATTCATGAGACTTGAATCCAAGCGAATGGTACAATCTTCTATCTTCGGTGAAGTTCTGAAAGCATGTGCCAATGACCAAGTAGGAGATCAGAGAAATCATATGATGAGGAAGAGTGAATGCATTACCTTCCAAATATGTTTTTTCTTCAAAAAACTCAATAGGTCATCATCTTTCACATCAGCAAGCTCATGGGAAATATAGATTTCAAATATCTCTTCAACTTTTAGAGTAGTAGCCGATATATTTTTCTCAGAAATTAGATAGGAAGATGGAACAACTGAAACCATCTCTTGTACTTCGACTTCATATTGAACAACTTCATCATGGAAGATGATAGAGGCCAAATCTTGAATAGAGAGAGCACTATAGGAAGTATCACTGAGCTTGCTTTCCACATGGCTAGCATCAACCTCTTCCTCCTGAATTCCAAATAATCTGTCCAATCTAGTCCATAGATCACTTGGATGTTCATCGAGATCAATGTAGTATTCCATATTGGAAAACATAGTAATACATATTTTTCCTGAGGCTGCTTCACAAGCATCAAGCCAATCTTCTTTCTCTCCATTGGAAGAAAAATCTCTCTTGATACCAGTACACACATAAAAAATACCATGTCTCTTCAGATATGATGCCATCTTTGGTTTCCACTCATCATAGTTGAATGGAGAGAGAGAAGGAACTTCTTCCATATACATAGAAGATGTTGTTCAATTCGAATCTACTGCTACAACTGCAGAACAACTTCGAAACGTGCAAAACAAGAAAAGTTGTGCTGATGGAGAATGCTACACTTCAACTGAACACTACCTTAAGAACACTTGGCACAAGTGAAAGATATCTTCTCAAGAAATGGCTTTGCAACTACTACTGCTGCAATGGCTGCAATGCAAATAGCTGCTTCCTGCTCTGATACCATGTAAGAATTTGCAAGACATCTAGCAACTGTAGCAACTCACAATCAAACTCTCAAGTATGTTGCAAAGAAGAAGAGAAGGAAACACTCAATGATCACTCATAAACATAGAAGAATATACAATATCTCAGTATCATACAATGAATAAGAATGTAAGCGAATGAGTACAATAGAACTGCAAGGTGCATAATATAGGATTTGAATAAGCTAGGTAGGGCATTCGAATTCCTAACTCAGAGTCTGGCTTGGATAATAGTGGAGTCATCATTCAATTAGTAGTATCAGTCATAAATAATAAAGGTCAGTCAAGTGTGTCTAAATGAGTCTAATAGAACCACCTAGGCATAAATCGGGGAAGGGAGACTCCAAGGGAGGTGCATGAGGTTGTCAGAAGGGTCAGTGGAACTCCATAACTGGCTAACCAGGAGTTGTAGGTACATAGGATGAGCAATCAGTGGAAGAACTCATCAATCAAGACTCTAACTGAATGATAACTGCTAGTAGGTGAGATAAGGCGCTCTAACTGAGAGATAACTGACTGGTAGGTGAGCAAAGGTGCCTAACTGGTTGTGGTAGGTGGGAAAGGCATAGTTGTTGAATGCAGAAGACTAAAGGAAGGTGCATTAGGTAGGTGGGAGGCCCCCTAGGGGATGTAGACAGGCTATGGAGAGTTAGAAGCAAGTTCCAGGTACTGGGAGGACCACCATGATGTTGAGTGGATGCATGCAAATGAATGGATGCATGCAAAACTGAAAAATGATGGGTAGAATATTCCAGCATATACAAGGATCAAGTTTAGAACCTATTATTGCGGTATATTACCTTGCTTCTCTCATTATCCATTATTTCATACAAAAATGGTCAAACCAATCACCTATAACCATGGTTGAACAAGCTTATTCTCCAAGAACAATAGTTCCAAACCCTTTACAAAACAATATAATATATCTGAGGAATTTACCTAAGAAATAGTATAGCTAAGAGTAACTATTTGAGAAGGAGAAACGTAGTGTACAAATAGACAATCATTTACTATTGCGTGTTTATCTTGGAGGGCACCATATGGTGTAATTTTATCACATATATATTTATATATATATATGGAGGAGGCGCAATGGAGTTCTATGGAGCGAAGGGTGATGATATGAAGGCCGAAGGTCAAAGGTTTAGTTAATCATTATGGAGTGGGGAATGGAATGAAGTTTTTCTTCTTCTTTTGGTCTTATAATTTTACCTTCGGATTATCTACACCTTCTAGAAAGGTGTGTGATCTAGCGTCATCCCTTTCACCTTTATTCTTGGACGTACCCTGGTGACGCAGGATGGAGCTTGATGGAGTAGATTTTGATAGTCCTTCTCCTAAGAGGAAAATATTTTCCACTAATGTAGAAATTAAACGCTACAACATTTTTAAGGACTCTCCCAAGAATGAAGAGACTGCTCACTCATTGTATACATTATTGAGGAATGAGTCACATTCATCTTCCCCGCCAAACAATGATGGAAGTAGTACGACGAAGATCAACTCTGGGATTAAACCAGACCATAGGAAAGGGGTTAGATAAAAGAAAGACCTAGTTTTGTTTGTGGTTCGAAGGGAGTTTGGAATCGAAGAGGTTTCGGAATACCTCATATCGGGTTTGGTTGGCAGGGTTTGTGGTAATACTATGGGGGAAATATTGTTATTGAATTGGATGGAGGTCAGTTGGAAATCACTATTAGAACAGGTCCCATCCTTTCATATCATGTTGAGTGGTTGGATATTGTTTAGATTTCACTCTGAGTTCAATAGTTGATGGTTGTTGGAACGAAATTGGAGTTGTGGTTCTTCTGGTTTAATCCTTAAAAGGTGGCAGGTAGATTTTGATGGTAGGAGAGAGCCCCAGAACTTGCTACAAGTATACATTATCTTTTTGGGGTTTCCTATGATATTTTAGCAAAGGCTGGTGTCGGAGGAGATTAGGGGAAATCTAGGTAGATTCATTGACTTGGAGGATAATTGGGAACAAAAGGTAGATAAAAATTGTGCTAATATCCTGGTGGAAATGGATCTTTGTGATCGATTGTATGAGCAGATAAAACTAGAAATGTATGGGAGCATATGGTGTCAAATATTAGATTATTGGAAAATTCCCTTTAGATGATTTGGGTGCAGACAGGTTGGTCATATAGTTTGAGATTATCCAGACCTTTCTCCTAGCATGAAATATTGTCAAAAGGTTTGGGTAAGAAAGATGTCGGGTGAATCAAAGAGTTTGGAGAAGGAAGAAGGTAAGGGAAAAGGTGATGGGAAGCATGTACTAGAGGAGACCATTCATAAAGATGAGCCATGTAAGCCCGAAGAAATTTCTTCACCTTCTTCTTTCGGCAAGCACGTTGTTTCCAATTGTGTCCCCTTTGTTAATAATATTTTGCTTGATTAAGTACTGGACGTTGAAGAGTCTGTTCCTTCATGGACCCCTATCCCTTCTCCTTATACTTCTCAAAAAAAGGTCTTGTCAAAATCAAAAGGTTCATACAACCTTTCTCCTTTCCTGGGGTCAACGGATATTTCTCCCCTACTAACTAAAACTAAGGTCTACAACACCAGGGCTAGGGTGCCTTCTTTGGAAAGGAACGAGGGAGTGTCCCAACCAGAGGATTAAGCCTTGACCCTATGCCAAAAGTTAGTCTAGGTATAAAGTATCAATTAACAAAAACAAAAAATCAGGCCATGTTGGAAATAAAATATGGCAAGCAAGCAACAATCAATAGGGCCCTTGGAGCTGGGAAATCCCTCCCTAAGGTTACCTACTGTTGTGTCTTTCCTTTAATTCCAAGAATTTAGTGGTATCTGTTAATTTTTCAGCATTAATTCAAGATACTCTAATATCTTTACTGAGAGAATAGCATGTACAACATATCAAGCATATCAATCAAAACAAGCAATCACATGAGAAAATAGACACACAGAGTTTCCTTGGGGAAAACCAAGAAGGTGAAAAACCCCAATAACTTCCTCAGAGATAGATAGAGAAATGATACAAAACCCAAGCATAAGAGATAGTCTCCTAGTAGTAGCTTCTCCTCCTCTACAAGTGCGCCACTCTCCAATGAGTGTATAAGTGAGAAAGTGAATGATCAAATAGAGTGCCTCCCACACTCTATTTATACATGACTTGACTTGCCTAATAACCCTACTAGGTCGGCCTCAACTTAATCACATAATATAATTTTGACAAGGCCAACCCCTAATAGGGTGGTCTAATAACCCTTTGACCCACATGACTTATACAGGGACAACCCCATCAAGGTGGTTTAATAACCCATCAAGTATAAGTTACGACACTTACAATATAAATGACGACACTTCCGTATAGAGGAATAATAACATCTCTATAGGAATACAATATACATATATGAAATACATTCTAAAGTTACAAATACATCAACACTCCCTCTTAACTAGGAAGGTATTTCTCAACACAGATATGCTAGCACAAGTCTTCTTCTCTGGATCATCGTCATTGTTTCTGCTGCTGCTATCTCAATCAATCTTTGATCTACTCATCATAGGAAGTTCTACAGAGCAAACCCTTTTTCATGCTGGATGTAGGCCCACCACCTGCAGGTCTTCATCATCACTAGCCATACTGTGGAATCCTCAGGACTTATTATGTGCATCACAAACCCTCGTAAGAGCATCCGAGGACTTATTATGGGCACACAGCCCAACCTATCGGATCTCCCAGGTCTTACATGTAACCTCCATCACAAACCCTCGTAAGAGCATCCCAAGACTTATTACGGGCACGCAGCCCAACCTATCAGATCTCCCAGATCTTACATGTGGTCCACCACAAACCATCCTAAGAGCATCCTAGGACTTATTACGGGCACACAGCCCAACCTATCGGATCTCCCAAGTCTTATATGTGGTCATCGCACGACCTCGAAAGAGAATCCCAAGAATTACGGGCACACAGCCCAACCTATCGGATCTCCCAAGTCTTACATGTCCTCCAAGCACAACCTGTCCACGGCCATAGAGTATCATCCCGATACTCATGATCGTACTGATCATAACATCGTTCACTAAGCACAACCCAGATGCACATCACACAACACTTACATTCACCGGCATGGGAAGACACACTTCAACCATCCGTGAAAGGCTCAACACTTATATCTACGCCATGGGAAGACACACTTCAACCATGCAAGAATGGCACAAAACTTATATCGCAGCCATGGGAAGACACACTTCAAACATGCTCGAATGGCCCAGCACTTATATCGCATCCATGGGAAGACACACTTCAACCATGCTCGAATGGCCCCAACACTTATATCGCAACCATGGGAAGACACACTTCAACCATGCTCGAATGGCTTCAACCCTTACATCTGCACCATGGGAGAACACATCTACCACCATGTGAGAATGGCTCCAACAATTACATCATGACCGTGGGAGAACACATCTGCCACCATGTCGAAAAATCCCGACAATTACATCGCAACTATGGGAGAACACATCTACAACCATGTTCGAAAATCCCTTGTGCATCTGTGTCTTTGGAACTCATCACACATGATCCAACTGATTATGCAATGTATCCACCTGATACATATCATCACATATGATCATCCTGATGCATACATATACATGATCCAACTGATCATACCAAGTATCCAACTGATGCATATACATATACATGATCCAACTGATCATATCAAGCATCCAACTGATGCATATACATATACATGATCCAACTGATGCATATACATATACATGATCCAACTGATCATATCAAGCAATAACTAGAGCATCATCCTGATGCTCATCACACAGTGCTTAAATCCATAGCCATGGAAGGATCCTCCTCTCACCATGCTTGGAATGGCTCCTGCATATGTGTCCCATCACTTTTTCCTCGAAGTATCTTCTATCTAAAGAACACCAAGCCTCTCTATGAAGTACTCAAACTTCACTCTGGCTAGTGGTTTCGTCAACACATCTACAACCTGCTCATCTGTCGCAACATACAGGAGCTTCACTGCTCCTCTCTATACCATATCCCTGATATAGTGATATTTGGTCTCAATGTGCTTCGACCTATCGTGAAACACTGGGTTCTCAGAAAGCTTCACACAACTTTGGTTGTCACAAAAGATACCAGTACCATCCAACGAGAGATCAAATAACTCAGACAGTAGCTTCCTAAGCCATACTGCCTTACAACTAGCCGAACAAGCTGCAACATACTCTGCTTCGGTTATACTCAGTGCTACGCAGGACTGCTTCTTGCTAAACCAAGATATCACACCTAATCCCATACTGAAGCAGCACCCCAAAGTGCTCTTCCTATTTGCAACACTGCCTGCCCAATCTGAATCAACATAACCCTCAAGGTTAAACGTTTGATTCACATCATACTTGAGCCCATAGTCAACTATACCCTTCAGGTAGCTCAGAATATGCTTTACAGCAACCAGGTGAACGCTTCTCGAATCTATCAGGAACTGGCTCAATGTGTTCACCGCAAAGAAAATATTTGGTCTCATGTTCTTCAGGTACATCAAGGACCCAATCATCTGACGATACATAGTGACATCAACCAGATCAGATGAAGTATCACATAGAAGCTTCAGGTTCGATGCCATAGGTGTGGCCATGGCCTTGCAGTCCATCATCCCGAGCCTCTTCAGGATCTCTACTACATACTTCCCTTGTCCAAGGAAGATTCCATATGTACTCTGCCACACCTACATGCCTAGGAAATAGTGCATCATCCCCAAGTCCTTCATCTCGAACTCGGCAGCAAGCTTCCTCTTTGTGTTGGCAATCAATCTATCCTCACCTATAACAAATAGGTCATCCACATACAAAAGTAGTATCACTGGATTTCCTTCCTCAACCTTGTAGTAAAGGTTGGAATCCGCTTTACTCTTGGTAAAAACCCAAACTGGATAGAAAGCTGTCTATCCTCCCATACCAAGTCCTAGGAGCTTGCTTCAAACCATACAAGGATTCCTTCAATCTGCAAACATATGACTTTTTGTCATCTGTCTCAAAACCAAGTGGCAGCTCCACATACACTTCCTCCTTGACTACACCATTCAAGAAAGTTGTCTTGACATCCATCTGGTGTATCTTCCATTTCATTACTGCAGCCAAAGAAAGTACCGATCTGATGGAAGTGTATCTGGTTATAGGAGCAAAAGTCTCTTCATAGTCTATTCTCTCTTTCTAGGAGTAGCCACGAGCTACAAATCTCGCTTTGTATTTCTCTATGCTACCAACTGCAGCATGCTTGATCTTATAGATCCACTTGGAAGTCACAACAGACTTCTCTTCAGGTCTTGGGACCACATCCCAAACATCATTCTTCATGATTGACCAGTACTCTTCGATCATGGCATCCTTCCATTACTTCATCCCGAATCCTGGGAACTGCAGATTGTTCAATATCTTCAATAGATAGCTTTGTTGCTGGAAAAAATGTTGTCATGATCATTCATTAGTATAATCTTAATACTATCAAAACACAATAATCTTAAACATATATAGTCATGATCATTTCAAACACAGATAATAACCATTAGTATTCAAGGTTTATATAGGACTTTTTTGGTTAGTCATATCATTAATCAAAGTAAGGAACATAATATGCATAAACCCTAGATTACTCAAACTTGTAACTTCATGAGTAATCATTATCAATCATACAAAAGTATAAGATCCTTACATAGGGTAGGATTCTAACTTGATATAGGAAAAACATACCTGGTCATCTTATTTGCTAGTTATGTCTAGCAATGTTCTTCTTGTTCTCTTCAATGACCTGCATAACTCATAAGTTAACCATTGTAGAACCAAATTATGCATACCTCTATGTGATCTGTGACTATGGATGAGTCTTTGTCTTCATGTCACTATGGTCTTGATCTAGGACTTGATTTGTACCTTCATGTTAGTGGATATCATTCTCCTCATACAACACCACATTACATTAGTACAATCATAATACAATAATAAGTGTCATAACCCTAATCAATGAATGTCTTCTATCATGCATTCATACTTTTACTAGGGTAATAAGACAAGTCTGAAATTAAACAAGATTTTTACTAAACTCAATATCATGAACACGATCATATTATAAACTTAATCATGAACAGATTTCAAAACATACCTGTAAGTCATACCTGTTAGATTACTTGTAGTAGTTGTTGTTGTTGTTCCTTTTGTTCTTAGGACAATCTAAGGAGAAGTGTCCTCTTCTTGGTATGTGCTATGAGAGCTTGATCTTCATTCCCCATCTTCTCTTCTCGAGCTACAACCCGAGCTTCTTCCTGAGAGCATTCTTCTGACAGCCTACTGAATGAGATAATTTTCTTCCTATCACAAATTCCTTGGATGAAGGAATCCCATGATCTAGGAAGGCCATTAAGAGTGGTCATTACCACTTCTCTATATCTTATCCCACATCTTCAAGTTGTTCTTTTATCTGGGAGTGTTACTTTTTCAGAATTTACTTCAATTTGATCTATGATCTTAACTGAGAAAACAACATGTACAACATATCTACAGCATATCAATCATGGACACAATAATGCAAGCACGCAAGAGACATAGAGTTTACTTGGGGAAAACCATAAAGGTGAAAAACCCCAATAACTTCCTCAGAGATAGATAGAGCAATGATACAACCTAAGCATAAGAGATAGACATCTCCTAGTAGCAGCTTCTCCTCCTCCACAAGTGTGCCACTCTCGAAAGAGTGTGTGTGAGAATAGAATGATAAAATAGAGTGCCTCCCGCACTTTATTTATACTTGACTTCACTTGCCTAATAACCTTTACTAGGTCGGCCTTAACTTAACCAAATAACATAATGCTGACTGGGCCGACCCCCAATAGGGTGGTCTAATAACCCTTTGACCCACATGAATTATACAGGGCTGACCCCAATAAGGTGGTCTAATAACCCGTTAAGTATAAGTTACGACACTTACAATATAAATGACGACACTTCCGTATAGAGGAATAATAACATCTCTATAGGAATACAAACACTTCCATATAGAGGAATAATGACATCTCTATAGGAATACAATATACATATATTTGAAATACATTCCGAAGTTACATATACATCAACACTCCCTCTTAACTAGGAAGGTATTTCTTGACATAGGTCTTCTAGCACAAGTCTTCTTCTCTAGATCATCGTCATCGAATCATTGTCATCGTCACTGTTGCTGCTATCTCAATCAATCTCTGAATCTACTCATCATAGGAAGTTCTACAGAGCCAATCCTTTTTCATACTAGATGTAGGCCCACCACTTGCAGGTCTTCATCATCACTGGCCATACTGTGAAATCCTTAGGACGTATTACATGCGTCAACAAAACCTCAAAAGAGAATCCCAGACCTTTTACGAGCACACAGCTCAAGCTATCGGATATCCTAGGATCTTTTACATGTGACTATCACAAAACCTTAAAAGGGTGTCTTGCCAAGAAAGAACCCTAAAGACCATCTGAGGCCTTTCACGTGAATAGCACAACCTGTCCAGATCTCCAGGCCTGATTACATGTGACCCCTACCACAAAACCTTAAAAGGGTGTCTTGCCAAGTAAGAACTCTAAAGAGCATTTAAGGCCGTTTATGTGACTAGCACAACCTGTCCAGATCTCTAGGTCTGATTACATGTGGTCATGGCAATGCCTCGAAAGAGCATCTGAGGTCTTTTTCATCCTGTCCAGATCTCCCAGGTCTACTTACATGCCATAGTAAAATGCCTCGAAAGAGCATCTGAGGCCTTTTTCATCCTGTCCAGATCTCCCAGGTCTACTTATATGTCCTCCTAAAGCAATGCCTTGAAAGAGCATCTGAGGCCTTTTTCATCCTGTCCAGATCTCCTAGGTCTACTTATATGTTCATATGCACAACCTGTCCATGGCCACAGAGTATCAACCTAATACTCACCATACATCATCATGATGTACACATGATCATCCTGATCATCAACACTTCATTGTCCTAATGCATGTCATCTGGAGCAACATCCTGAAGCTCGTCATCCATGATCATCTTGATCATACAATGCATCCACCTGATGCATACAAAGTATCTGCCTAATACATATACAAATACATGATCCACCTGATCATACCTGATACATATCAACATACATGATCTACCTGATCATACAATGTATCTACCTAATACATCTATAGATACATACACATGATCTAACTGATCATATCCAGCATCCAACATGATGCATATAAATGATCCAACTGATCATATCCAGCATCCAACATGATGCGTACATACATATACATATAAATGATCCAATCGATCATATCAAGCATCCAACATGACGCATATATACACATACATAGAAGTAACTAGAGCATCGTCTTGATGCTCATCATCCAACACTTATATCCACAGCCATGGAAGGATCCTCCTCTCACCATGCTCAGAATGGCTCCTGCAAATGTGTCCATCACTTCTTCCTTGAAGTGTCATCAATCTAAAGAACACCAAGCCTTTCTTTGAAGTACTCTAACTTCACTCTGGATAGTGGTTTCATAACCACATCCGCAATCTGCTCATCCGTCGCAACATACAGGAGATTCACTGCTCCTCTCTGCACCATATTCCTCATATAGTGATATTTGATCTCAATGTGTTTCGACCTATCATGGAACACTGGATTCTCAGACAGGTTTACACAACTCTGGTTATCACAAAAGATAGCAGTAACATCCAACGGGAGATCAAATAACTCAGACAGTAGCTTCCAAAGCCATACTACCTCATAGCTATCCGAATAAGCTACAACATACTCTGCTTCGGATGTACTCAGTGCTACACAGGATTGCTTCCTGCTAAACCAAGAGATCACACCCCATCCCATACTGAAGAAGCACCTAGAAGTGCTCTTCCTATCTGCAACACTACCTTCCCAGTCCGAATCAACATAACCCTGTAGGTTAAACTTTGGATTTGCATCATACTTGAGCCCATAATCAACCATACCCTTCAGGTACCTCAAAATATGCTTTACAGCAACCAAGTGAATACCTCTCGGATCCGTTAGGAACTGGCTCAATGTGTTCATCACAAAACAAATATTTGGTCTCGTGTTTGTTAGGTACATCAAGGACCCAATCATCTGACGATACACAGTGACATCAACTGGATCATATGAAGCATCACTCAGAAGCTTCAGGTTCGATGCCATAGCCTCACAGTCCATCATCCCGAACCTCTTCAGGATATCTACTGCATAATTCCCTTATCCAAGGAAGATTCCATCTGCACTCTGCCACACCTCCATACTAAGAAAGTAGTGCATCATACCCAATTCCTTCATCTTGAACTCGGCAGCAAGCTTCCTCTACGTGTCGACAATCAATCTCTCCTCACCTATAACAAACAGGTCATCCACATACAAAATTAGTATCACTAGATTGCCTTCCTCAACCTTCTAGTAAAGGTTGGCATCCGCTTTACTCTTGGTAAAGCCCAAACTGAATAGAAAGATGTCTATCCTACCATACCAAGTTCTGCACATATATGACTTCCCGTCATGTGTCTCAAAACCAAGTGGCTGCTCCAGATACACTTCCTCCTCGACTACACCATTCAAGAAAGCAGTCTTGACATCCATCTGGTGTATCTTCCATTTCATTACTGCAGCCAGAGCAAGTATTGATCTAATGGAAGTGTATCTGGCTACACGTGCAAAGGTTTCTTCATAATCAATCCCTTCTTTCTGGGAGAAGCAACGAGCTACAAACCTCACTTTGTATTTTTCTATGCTGCCATCTACAGCATGCTTGATCTTGTAGATCCACTTGGAAGTTATTACAGACTTCTCTTCAGGTCTTGGGACTGCATCCCAAACATCTTCATGATTGACTAGTACTCCTCGATCATGGCATTCTTCCCAGATCCTGGGAACTTCAATATCTTCAATACTTTCAATAGATAACTTTGTTGCTGAACAAATGTTGTAGTCCTTCTTTTGTAGGTGATGGTATACGATCTTTCCTACAAAACAAGTTAAATTGCATGATTAGGAACATCTCATAGTTTTCAGAGCAAATTCTTACACATAAAGAAATATGTCATACAGTCATGCAATTATTTTAGCCAATGCTTCAATACAATATTCATCCATATCCTGTAACTTTCTAGATGCCTTCCAATCTCTACCAGAACATTGTTAAGAGTTTGCACTACTCCCAACATGTCAGCAAAGAGGTTTCATTCTAGATAAGTAGAAATGGAATGTTGTACAGTGCCATAGGCCACTTACCCATCACATGCATATTAGTAGTATACTGTTCATTAATGCAATTATTCTAATATGCATAATAAACACCCTAAGTCTAGGTATATAAGCATATACATTATTGAAGAATATTATTTAAACAAACAAATATTAAAATAATTATCTTTTTTTGGTTGCAGGGTTGACTCCCTCTCAGTCTTTGCTTCCTTTCTGCAACTCTATTCAGATGTGGATTGCGAGAAGTGGTCAACTCCCTCTGAATATTTGCATCCTTGCAGAAACTGCTGGAGTGCGCTCCCTCTTGATCTTCGCTTCCTTGCAGGAACAACTAGAGTGTGCTCCCTCTTGATCTTTGCTTCTTGGATTACCTGTTCTTGACACTGGACCTTTATGCATGCTTAAGTGTTAACTAGTGTCATGAAGATCTCATACATAATCATACATTCATTAGTATAATCGTAATACTATCAAAACACAATAATCTTAAACATGTATAGTCATGATCATTTTATACACAGATAATATATTACAATTCTTTTACTCATGCATATTCCTATTTGACCATAGGACTTTTTTGGTTAGTCATATCATCAATCAAAGTAAGAAGCATAATATGCCTAAGCCCATGATTACTTCAACCTATAACTTCATGAATAATCATAATGAATCATGCCAAGTATACTTATATAAGAGATCCTAACATAAGGTAGGATTCTAACTTGATATAGGAAAAATATACCTGGATTAGCATGTTAGCTAGTTATGTCTAACATGCCCACATAATGTCTTCTTGTTCCTTTTAAAGACTTGTGCTTGTAACCTGCATAACTCATAAGTTAAGCATTGTAGAACCAAAAATATACATACCTCATAAGTAGAGATTCTATGCAATCCGTGACTATGGATGAGTCTTTGTCTTCATGTCACCATGGTCATGTATTCTTGAACTAGAACTTTCTTGATGTACCTTTCATGTTAGCGGACAACATAAACCTCATAAAACACCATAGTGCATTAGTACAATCATAAATGTCATAACCCTAATCAATGAGTGTCTTCTATTATTCAAATGCATTCATCCTTTTACTAGGGTGATAAGACAAGTCAAAAATTAAACAAGATTGTACTAACCTTAACAATATGAAGACAAACATATCATAAACTGAATTTGAAACATACTTGTAAGTCATACCTATCAAGATTGCTTGTAATCTTCTTATGTAAGGCCTTAGCCTCATCTCCCTCTGAAACAGGAACTTCTTCACTTATGCAGGTTATCAATCCATTATCTTATAGGATTAACCCAATCCACTTTGTATTGCAGAAATTGGATCTCAAGTTGGATTAGGGTTTGTCAAAGAAACCCTAAAAATTCAAACTTTGACTTTCAAACTTCTGAAGAAATAGAAAGATGCGCCTTGATGAGCTGATCAACCTGGTATACTAAGAATTTGAAAACTGCAAAGTTTCACCCCTCAAAATTGTCTTTGAGACTTTCGGATCTTCTCGATAGGATCCCAAACTAGGGTTTGATAAAGCCCACCCTTCTGCCCAACCAAAAGGTTCAATCCAAAGCTCTAAACTTCAATTTTTCTAAGTAGCTTCTAGCCATGGTCACAGACTTAAAAAATTCCAACTTTTGCAGAAGCCCTAATTTTCCACTTTTCCGATCAAAGTCCCGAACTAGGGTTTGATCAAGCCCGACCTTCTATCCAACCAAAAAATTTTGATCTTTGTCTCTAAATTTCGATTTTGATGAGCAGTATTCAGCTGTGGTCTTCGATTACAAAAGTGCCAACTTTCTCTGAAACCCTAATTCTTGGAGCCATGAATGAAGGTGCTCAAAATCCAACTCTGTTTTGACAGAAATATGCACCTGATTGTTTCTGGTGTAACTTCGAACTTTCCAATCCATAGGTCCTGAAAATTTTTCTTGTGGTATCCTGACCTATCATCTTTCCAACCCCATAGGTCTGACCTCAAATGGATTCTCTGAGAGAGAGTTGTGCTTCCAAATGTCGCAACATGACCTGTTTATGGGATAAAATAGGAGAGCGAACTTGTACGGCGTACCACGTGTCACTGGTTCTGTTTCAAACTCTGAAAAAGTTACCTAAGAAATTACAGTAAGTGAACTACCTATCACATTTTAAGAAATTTCATTTGGAGCTTCCTATCCCAAGTTATGACCTTTTTTCCTAGGTCACCTGTTCATGACTCAGATCTAGAAGAGGCAGAAACCCTAGATTGTATAGATCATAAAACACAAAGTACAATGAATTAGAAGTTGTCCTTTGGAAACAAGGTACATGCGGATCTGATCTTTGACCTGTAAAAGTTTTAGATCCAAAAAATTCACAAAAATGTATTTATAGCGAAAGTGCTACAATGACTGGTTTTTTCTATATCAAGCCCTAGCATCACAAGTGCAACAAGTGTCATACATGCCATACCATGCCTTCTTTTAGGCTAGCTCTGATTCCATGTTATTTTTTCAGAATTTACTTTAATGTGATCTAGGATCTTAACTAAGAGAACAACATGTACAACATATCTACAACATATCAATCATGGACACAAATAATGCAAGCACACAAGAGACACAGGGTTTACTTGGGGAAAACCATAAAGGTGGAAATCCCCAATAACCTCCTCAAAGATAGATAGAGAAATGATACAACCCAAGCATAAGTGATAGACATCTCCTAGCAGCAACTTCTCCTCCTCCACAAGTGTGCCACTCTCCAAAGAGTGTGTGTGAGAATAGAATGATAAAATAGAGTGCCTCCCGCACTCTATTTATACTTGACTTGACTTGTCTAATAACCTTTACTAGGTCGGCCTTAACTTAACCACATAACATAATGTTGACTGGGCCAACCCCCAATAGGGTGGTCTATTAACCCTTTGACCCACATGACTTATACAGGGCCGACCCCAACAAGGTTGTCTAATAACCCGTTAAGTATAAGTTACGACACTTACAATATAAATGACGACACTTCCGCATAGAGGAATAATAACATCTCTATAGGAATACAAACACTTCCGTATAAAGCAATAATAACATCTCTATAGGAATACAATATACGTATATGTGAAATACATTCTGAAGTTACATATACATCAACAGGGAGACCCTTGAGAAATAAGACTGGACGGTCTCTGCATTCTGTATCTTGATATTCTTCAATTGATTCCTCAAGGTCAGCTTCTGATTTATGTTCTTTCCTTCAAATAGCTTGGTCAAGGTATCAAACATATCCTTGGGTGTCTTCAGAGATGACACATGTGGTATGAGATGGTCTTTGATAGAATCAGCAATGATCCTCTTAGTCTTGACTACGTTCTTCTTGTGTAAGGCCTTGGCCTCTTCTACCTATGGAACCGGAATCTCTTCACTTATGTAAGTGTCCAACTCATTCTCTTCTAGGATTAACCCAATCCTATACTTCCAGACTTGGAAGTTATTAGCCCTTTCAAGCTTATCCTCAAGCTTGGTGTGGTGAGACATTTTCAATGAGAAACTTCAAATGGAAATAAAAGATTTAGGTCTTACCACTTGGTTTGATGAAAACTGGATTTGGAGCTGGATTAGGGCTTGTCAGAGAAACCCTAAAAATTCAAACTTTGAATTTCAAACTTCTGAAAGGATATAAAGATGCGCCTTGATGAGCTGATCAAGCTAGTATACTCAAAATTTGAAAAATGCAAAGTTTCACCCCTCAAAATTGCCTTTTAGATTTCTGGATTCACTGGGGAGGACCCTGAATTAGGGTTTGATTTTCTCGGAGCTTCACCCAACCAAAAAGTTTGATCTTGGTCTCTAAACTTTGATTTTGCAGAGGAGCTTCCAGCCATGGTCTTAGATTTCAGAAATTCCAACTTTTGCAGAAACCCTAATTTCCAGCTTCACTCGAGAGGACCCCAAACTAGGGTTTAAATTTCCTGGAGCTTCACCCAACCAAAAAGTTCAATCCAAAGATCTAAACTTTGATTTTTCCAAGGAGCTTCCAGCCATGGTCTCAAATTTCAGAAATTCTACTTTTTGTGGAAACCCTAATTTTTAGGGCCAAAACTGAAAGTGCTTAGAATTGAATTCTGCTTGGATAGAAAGATGCCCCTTTCTGAGGAGAGTCAATCTAGACTCCTTCCTTTCAATATATGTGGAGAGAAACCCAAAAAACAAGAATCCCTAGCTTCCGCAACTACACAATGTCTTCTTCTCAGGTTAGCTCTGATACCATGTTAATTTTTTAGTATTAATTCAACATACTCTAGGATCTTTATTGAGAGAATAACATGTACAACATATCAAGCATATCAATCAAAACAAGCAATCACATGAAACAATAGACACACAGAGTTTCCTTGGGGAAAACCAAGAAGGTGAAAAACCCCAATAAGCTCCTTAGATATAGATAGAGCAATGATACAAAACCCAAGCATAAGAGATAGTCTCCTAGAAGCAGCTTCTCCTCCTCCACAAGTGCGCCACTCTCCAATGAGTGTATAAGTGAGAAAGTGAATGATCAAATAGAGTGCCTCCCACACTCTATCTATACATGACTTGACTTGCCTAATAACCTTACTAGGTCGGCCTCAACTTAATCACATAATATAATGCTAACAATGCCGACCCCCAATAGGGTGGTCTAATAACCCTTTGACCCACATGAGTTATACAGGGCCGACCCATCAAGGTGGTCTAATAACCCATCAAGTATAAGTTATGACACTTACAATATAAATGATGACACTTCCGTATAGAGGAATAATAACATCTCTATAGGAATACAATATACATATATGAAATACATTCCGAAGTTACAAATACATCAACAGTATCCCCAAACTAAATGCACTCAAGAGGATGATAAATTGTTTGAATCCCTCTATCATCCTCTTACAAGAAACTATGTCCGAAGGCAATAAAGATTAGGATATTTTATGTCCTTTGTTAAAAGATTGGTCCTTTGCATATTTAAGTGCAGAAGGTCATTTAGGAGGGTTTGTATTGACATGGAGCCGAGACATAAAGGAGGTCTCTACAAGCAAGTTTGACTATGTGCTAAAGACTGTTCTTGAAGATAACTCTACATGTGAAACCTTTGCGGTGCTAAATGTGTATGGGCCTTTCCATAATCGAAGATTTTTCTGCGAAATTTTTTCCTCTAGGGGTTGTGGGAGGATGTAATGTCCCTCAAAACACACTATTTAAAAAACATTGTAATGGTCTCCACAATTGTCGTAATGAAAACATGTCTAATAAATTAACTTCAACAATTAGAGTTTAATGATCATATACTTGTTTGCGTGTTTTAATATTTATTCTCTTATAATTACTGAGATGGTTGAAGTGTCATCAGTTGGTTTACTTGAATTTGTCTTTCATGTAAGGATTATGAAAGTCACTTTAAGCTGCATTTATTTTTCTTTAATGAATTGTTTGGTTTCTCAGTGGAGTGTATCCTATTGATTATGTCATGGTTTATTTATGGCTGATTTATAGTTGTAAATATTCTCCTTATTTTTGTTGATTGTCTTCTTCATAGTTGAATTGGACCTTAAGATTCCTGATTTTTACTTAACTTTAATATATAATTCTTCATTTTCTTCTAAACTTGTAGGTATGCCTATATCAAGGTTTGACCGATCCTTATGCTTAAAGTATGGTACCTCTAAAGGTTTACAAGAGAAGGACTAATCCGTGGGGCTTTATTTAATTAAACGTTGAAGTTTGTGATGTCTATCGTGCTACCTCTATGCTAACGTGTGTAAGTCGTTAGCTTTACCAAGTCCCTTATTTTTGTTATTAATGCTCATACCTTGTTTGATCTATAACTACAAAGGTCTCCTAGCTTGGAGTTGATGGTTATATATTGTGATCCATGTGATGGGAAGGTATAGAAAGAATGACAAACTACCACACATCCCTTCCATTTAATGCTCTGTTGGTTGATGTAAAACCCATTGGGTTTCATTTTTTGGATTGTTCATTCGTTTTTTCCTTCTTATGATGTGAAGAGAGAGGGGGTGTCCCTCTTCCACATTGCTCTTTCATGGAGCGTTTTCAATTCAAAAGAGCTTCTCTTTTTCTTCCCTTCCATTGCTACCTGATAGAGGATAATGTTGTAACGTGGTCTATGATGATGAATCTTTGTTTTCATGTTCTGTTTTGAGGCAACACTCAGCTCTGTAAAATGTATGCTTTGACTCATTTGTTTTTCCTTCTCTTATTTTGAGACCTGAGTTGCTTGTTAAGTTTTAACTGTGTGCATGGAAATTGTGGCATTAGATATGTGGTGTTATTTTGCAAAATTCCATCGTGTTTTCTTGGTAATCTCTTGGCCATCTTTTGGACCGGCTTCTTCCTCTGAAGAGATGTATGCGATTTTGTTTCGTTTTGGAGAGGAGCAAGGTTGTTGTTTTGAGAAATATTCGGAAGGGTTTTTTATGGATGCCCAAATTGGGCTTACTGTTCCTTGCGTTTGGAGAGACTAGGGTTTTTACAGAGTTTGATGGATTAGAATCCATGGCCACGAAGTCGTTTTACCTTGTTTTTGTTTCTATGGTTTAAATGTAAACCCTTTGGGGTCTTTCTCATTTAATCCATACTGTATCACTTTCTAGTTGAGTAAATATGATATGTGAATATTATATTGCTATTTTTGTGTGTATAAATTCTTCTAATACTTGAAGGTGTTTTGTGTAAGAGATACTATGTTTATCTCATTCCTCTTTTAACTCTTATTGAGCAAGGAACATGGAAAATATCTATTTATTTAATTTGTTTGTTTTAGAACATAATGTAGTTTCTAGTTTCCTATAGTATAATTATCGTTTCTCTGTTATATTTCCAAGTCAAAACCTATCGTGGTTGAACCATATTTATCTAAGGGTTTACGTACATTTTGATTGACTTTATAAATCGTTTATGCATGGGATTTGATCCCGGACTGCAATGATATCACAGTCATGAAATTTTAACCCTTAAGTCTCAAATTCATGGTTTTACCATTGACTATAAATACTTTGTTTTAACTTGAGATAAATGGGTGTTTGGAATGAATGGTTTCCTAACGCGACTTTAGTTGATAGTGAAGAGTCTACGTGCCATTTTTTGTGGTTTGCCTATGCATAAAAATGTGGATGGATATGAGTGATAGCAAAAGCCATCATTGAGAGGCAGTGAAACTTAACATTGAAATAACGATGGTCTTTAATTTTAACTTTACTCCGAGAGGTGTACTTTCCTTTGAGTTTTGAATATATAGTTTGGTAGACGATAACTCTGTTCTTTAATTGTTTTGATGCATTATGTTTTGAAATGGAACTATGAGTATTTTGTTTTCTAATGGTATATAATATGTTTTAAAGTTTTGATAATGGATTTTGGTTTAGTCGTAATGTTGGTATGATTTACACTATTATAATATCTTGTTTAATATATATATACTTTATAAATATATATTAAATAATAATCTAAATATAATAAGTTGAGAAAAACCATCGGTTATGACTAATAAATATGTCAATGACCATATTCAGAAATTAATCACTATTCTTACATCATATATATATAAATTAAAATTGCGTATCGAATTTTGACATATATATATAATGTATCCAAGTTAAATTCCACAAAAAATAGATTCATCCGTAAATCCTTAAGCATATTTTTAACGAACAAATTTGTCATATAAGAAGAATAATTGCAGCATGTAAATATTTTATCAATGAAGAAATTTGCACGAATAAACTTAGATAAATAAAGAGGATTTATCCAGTTCCCTAAACTCAATTTTAAATTAAGATCATATCATAAAAATACTTATTAGTCTCTTCTTTCTACTTTCCGACTAACTTGGGAATTTCCACATTCCTTCCAACCATATATCTCAAACTATTCCTGGCTTGTTGAATAGATCACCCTGAGCCGAACCTAGCATTCCAAGAGACTAAAAGGCCTAGGTGAAAGGTGGTTATCAAATCTACCAAAAACTCAGTCTAATACTTAAAATTTATGAATTGGAGCCTTTCTTGATCTTCGGACCCTTGCCTCTTCCAATGTCATCCTATTTATAAGTTTTTTTAATGAGGAGAAGACTCCTAGGGTTTTAATTTTAGATCACTTAGTCAACTACTAGATTGTATGACACTTGGATTTTTTTATCCTTGTTTTAATTTATTTAAATATTTCGAAACTCTCACAATTTATTTTTAACTTTTATTAATAATTAAATCTATTTTAATACCCCCTAGTTTATTTTATTCTTAATTTAAATCATATAATATATATTTAAACTCTCATTGTTTAGTTAAACAATATAGGATTTCTTTTGCTTATCCTAATATCTAGTGGATATTTAGTTATTAATTACTTGGTCATTTTAATATCTTGCATGCTCAGTCCCTCTTTGAGTGGCAGTCCCAGTCAGTTTAGAAAGAATAAAAGAAGGAAATTCATATTTTTTTTCATCAATAGTACAAACTTATAACTGATTCTCTAGAGATTTCGACTCAACATCAATTAACACGATTAGTTGGAGTGCCTCAGAGCTTCATGCTCATGACCCACTTACCTAATACTTCTAGTGTTTCTTTCCAGAGCTTATGCTCAATATTCATTTAGAATAGTTTATGTGCTCTCCCATAGATTATGCTCAACACTATGATAGGGGTATTCAAGCCGCACCTAGATACACTGATCAAAGTATTGGTGCTCCAAAGCTTATGATCAACAACAAATACAATTAGTCCATGTGCTCCAAAGCTTATCCTCAACACAAAATAAAAGTATTCCATGTGCTCTATAGCTTATGCTCAACACGAAATAAAATATTTCATGTGCTCCAGAGCTTATGCTCAACACAAAATAAAATATTCCATGTGCTCCAAAGCTTATTCTCAACACAAAATAAAATAGTCCATGTGCTCCAGAGCTTATGCTCAACATAGGATAAAATAGTCCATGTGATCCGGAGCTTATTCTCAACACAAAATAAAAGTAGTCAAATCTCGGGATATTACAGAGGATCATAATATGATTATTGGTGGTGATTTGAATCTTACCATTTCGAAAAGAGAACTTTGGGAGAATTTGGATCATTTTGACTCACTAAGAAACTTCTTCATCTCCCTTTTTGAATCAAAAGGACTTGTTTATGTCCAACCTAATAAAATTGAGCCAACTTGGAGGAATAGGATAAGTGGGCAAAATGCAATCTCTAAGAGACTGGACAGATTTCTTGTCTTCAGAGAACCTTTTAACAAGCCCTAATTCGATAGCTTCATGGTTCGAAGATGGTGGACTGTTAAATAATCATCCTATTGTGTTGTCAATTGACATACAGGATCATAAACCTGCCTCCCCATTCAAGTTCAACCTAGTTTGGCAAAAAGAGGAGGAGTATAAGAAGCTTCTAGAGTGTACACAAATTCCTTTTGGGAATGATGCTTTTGATTCGTATATAAAAAAATTTGTGGATAATATGGTGAGGTTGAAAAAGGTCTCCAAATAGTGGGCGAAATTTTTTTGAGCAAGACAACAGATTCAATTAAAGCAGGTGGAAGCAGGAATAAAAGAGATGTATAAGGAGACTCTTCTAGGGTCTTTTCTGAAGATGATTTAATGAAACTGAAATCATATGAAGTAAGACATTCTGAAATTTTGTCCAAAGAAGATTAGCTATGGAGACTAAAAAGTAGATCAATTCGGATGCATGAAGGTGGAAACAATACCAAATTTTTCGATAGATATGCTTCGCACAAGAGAAGTGTCAATACCATCGATGAGATCGAGAATGATAAAGGGATCAGGGCCATGCACTCTTTTAAAGATAAGGCTGAAGTAGGGGTTTCTTATTTTAAAGCTCTGTTCAGTGATCCAGAGGGCTGATCCAGGGAATATTATTGCATAAGTGGAGGGAGCACGCCAAACATAGATCGTATGAAAAATTTACACCCCAATGAAGTTGTTGCATCAACTAACAATAATGGGGTCCAAAAATCTTTTGGTGTTTCATTTTCTAGGGTTAGGGTTTTGATTTTTAGGGTTACCTTATCATATTAAAAAGACCCATGGGCCTCATTGTAAGACAAAGAAGTGAATGTGTGTATCCATCACATCTCTTCTCAGAGATAAGATTCCCCCATTCAACATGTGTATTTCTATTACAGTATTTGCATATTTTTATTCAGTAATAGAAAGTGTGATTTACAGTATTTCATTGTTTATGTTAAATTCATGTTTACATTTCATTCCTCATATTAAAATACGTAATAGTGGTATTATAGTGGCATGCTATTTATTCAACTCTCGGTGCATGTCCCTAACGAGGTAAGGGTATAAGGTCTTGCGTCTTGAACTAGTTGAGCCTTTGGAAGACCTCCCTCACAAAACCCGGCGGCCTCCCATGACGGATGAAAGAAAATATGAAGGAGTGGGAGATCCTTTCAATTTGTTGCTCGAGGAATCCCACGTGCGACAATGGACCGATATGATGGATAGTTTCTCCTAACTCCTTAAGCGGCTTCCAACAACAACATGCACATCTCCATCAAGCTACCACTTTGGAGGTGCCTCCCCCTTCAAGGTATAAGTTAATATTGATATTCCTGTATTTGAAGGTCAAATAGATGCAGATGCTATGGAAAAAATGGTCAAATATTCTAGAGGGTTATTTTTCTGTACGAAATTTTTCCAACAGTGAGAAGATCACTTTTGCACTCCTGAAAGCTTCTCCCCATGTCAAATACTGGTGGGAGACCTACTGTGAGCAACAAAACAAAGAGGATCCTGTAATGTTTACATCCAAACCCACTTTGGCATCTTTTGTGGATGCAGTTAAGGAGCAATATTTCCCTGTTGGAAACTATGAAGACCATTACATGTGATGGACCACACTACATCAGGAGAGGAATAAAATGGTTCCAAATTTCTCCAATATTTTCCATACCTTGCACACTAATATTGGTATCAAAGAATCTGAACGACATATGGTTCTAAAATATCGTGGTGGTATACATAGATACATTAAAATAGAAATGCAGTTTCTAGACATCTCATCACTGGGATCCGTCTATCGATATGTTGTCAAAATCGAGCAAAAATTTAGGCAGCGGAACAAAGAAGAGTTTGGATTTGCAAACACGTCACAACAAAATCCAGGAAAATGCAACCCAAGCATGGGGAACAAAGGATAGAACAAGGATAGCTATTCTCCTGGAAACCATTCCAATCTACAAGAAAAGAAGGGAACTGGGAAAACAAAGAAAGAAACTGGGAAGTGGTGCGAGTTTCATAAAATACCCACAAAAAAAAACTGATGAATGCCATGCAAAGAAGTCATTGGTCGCTGAACTAAAATCCTCAAAGTTAAGTCTAGACTCCGACTTTGAGTTTGATTCCGACAGAGGGAAAAATATCATTGATGCAGAACCCAGTGCTACCGTCGCTACTACCAAAGTTAGTCTAGACAATGTAGAAGAGCAGGTAGTTGGTGAGCACCTTTTCCACTCACATATGTGGGTGAAAGGTTCCCCACTGCATTTCATTGTTGATAGTGATAGCCAAAAGAACTTAATGTCACTGGAATCCATTAATCGATTGAAGTTTCCAATAACACCACAGCCAGAACCATAAAACATCAGGTGGCTCATCTAAGGACGATATCTCTGTGTCAGTCAACATTTCCTCCTTCCATACAACATCAAGACCTTCAAAGATGATGTATTGTGTGGCATTGCCCCATTTGAAGTTTGTGATGTTCATTTAGGTCAACCATATATGTGGAAACACCATTATATATATGAGTCTCGACCTCGTAGTGTCATTGTTACTTTGGGAAAACAACTCTACAAGATACTAGAGGTGGTTCCAAAGAATGCAATTTCATTGGTCGCAGCCAAATAGTGCGGGAAGGTCATATCCCAAACCGGGAAGTTTGTTCTTTTCATGATCCGCTCTAAGAGTGATCCCAAGATCCCGGCTACATCTAGGACCTATGCACCGGGTCCCACCAGAAAGAAAAAATAGGTGGACAAGGTGGTGGAAGAATACAAGGACATCTTGACCTCACCTTCTGGGGTACCTCTGCATTGCCAAGTCAAATATTCAATTATCAGGTCCCTGGAGAACCTCTACCAAATGGTCCAATATACAAGTGCTCCCTCCTGGAGAATGAGGAAATCAAATGCCAACTCTAAGAGTTGATTCAAAAGGGTCTCATCCTTCCAAGATCCTCCCCTTGCGAAAGTGAAATAGTGTTGGTGCAGAAGAAAGATGGGACATGGAATCTCTGCATTGACTATAGATCCCTCAACAAGATCACAGTTCGAAATCGGTACCCAATTCCCAAAATTGATGACCTCCTTAACTAGCTTAAGGGGGCCAACTACTTCAGTAAGATTGATTTGAATCCAAGCTACCACCAGGTCCCAATAGAACCAAATAATATTTGGAAGGACGCCTTCACGTCTAAAGAGGGTTTTTTCGAATGGTTGGTCATGCCTTTTGGTTTGAACAATGATCCTTCCACTTTCATGAGGTTGATGGATGGCATATTGTGGTCATTCACCAATTCCTTTGTGATCATATATTTGGATGACATCTTGTTTTGAACAAAAATTGGGCCAAACACCTAAAGCACATTCAGCAAGTCCTCAGCACTCTTCGGCAGCACAAGTTGTATTTTAAGCTAGATAAGTGTTCGATTGGCCTGCCCTAAAAACATTGAATGAGATTCGTAGTTTCTTAGGCCTTGCCAACTTCTATCGCAGGTTCATGTTGGGTTTCTCTCATGTTGCTTGGCCTCTCATCCAAGTAACCAAGGGTTGTGGTAAAGAAAAATTTGTGTGGACCGAGTCACAAGAGAAATCATTTGAGGCTTTGAAACATCATTTCTGCTAAACACTGGTACTCTCGTTACCCGATCTCTAGCAACCCTTTGAGATTGAGAGATATGCTTCAAACTATGCTATTGGTGCAATCCTCACTCAACATGGATATCCTGTAGCATATCATAGTGAGACTCTCTGAGATGTCATCTACAAGTATCCTACCTATGATAAAGATATTTATTCCATTTTTCAAGCATGTCGACAATGGAAGCATTAAATCTTGGGGAAGGAGACAGTAATTCACACTGATCATCAACCTCTGCAGTTCATGCAAACACAAGGAAAATTATAGAATGACTTCCATAAAAATTGGTCCACATACTTGCAGCAGTTCCACCTCAACATCAAGTACGAGAAAGGAAACACCAACCGGGTTGTTGATTTCCTTCGTCGAACCCCAATTACAACATTAACCATGATGCTTGACTATTGTGGCCATGAGACTTCTAGATGGCCCCAACTATATGGAAATGATCCCGATTTTTCCACTGCCTATCAAGTATTGGAAGAAAGCACTCCAGTCATTGATTTTCATATTCAGGATGGTTTTTTATGCCTCTCAGGTCATCTTTATGTTCCTACAAGTGAGAGAGTGAAGATGATTTGTGAATCGCATTACAGTGAGTGCTAGGACACTTCGGTGTGGAAAAGACCATGCCAGTACTGCAGAAATATTTTTATTGGAAAAAGCTTCGACAATATGTCATTAAGTATATTAGATCGTGCACTACTTGTGCCATTTACAAACTAGCCATTAGGAAGCAAGGACTATACACTCCCCTTCCTACCCCTAAGAGGCCCTGGAATTCCATTTCGATGGATTACATGTCTGGTTTACCCACCACCAAGCATGGCAATGACTGTGTTTTCGTAGTTGTTGATTGATTCTCCAAGATGGCCATTTTGACCACATGCAAGAAGACTATAATAGTTGAGCTCATGGCTAAGCTCTTCTTCGAGCATGTATGGGTTCATTTTGGGCTCCCATAGATGATCCTTTCTAATCGAGATAACAGGTATCTTGGTACATTCTGGTCAATTTTATGGTCATTGTTTGACACAAGGATCACCAAGTCTATTTCCTTTCACCCACAAACCAATGGACACACATAGGTGGTCAATCAGATGGTCGTGCATATCTTGCACATGTACAACTCCGAGCATCCATGCAAATGGGATGAGATCCTTTCATATATTCATCACATCGACAACAAATCTCTTCACAACTCAACTTCCCAAATCCCTTTATAGGTAGTCTTGGGGTTCCAACCACTGGCCCCCATTGATGTAGATACTTCCCTTGCATCCACGCTAGAGGAATCATCACAGGATGAAACATCTACTGACAAAGAATGCAAATTCATTGACCGTATTCATCACATTCGTGAGCAGGTACATGATATTTTGGAGAAAAGCAATGCAAAGTACAAACAACGCCATGATCAACATGGGGTTCCACACAAGTTTCAGGTGGGTGACAAAGTTTGGTCACATTTGCAAAAAGAACACCTCGCAGGGCCCCATTGGAAGCTTCAAAAACGTTTGTATGGGACTTAAACAATCACCAAGGTTGTCGGTGACAATGCTTTTGAACTAAGTATTTCTCCCTTCCTTGGTCTGCAACCAGTATTCAATGTGGACCTTTTTCAACCATACTTTCCACCACTGTTGGACACATCAGAGGTGGTAGAACAATTGACACCTACCGATCTCAACCTGGACTGCATGGAATAGTACACCATTGATCATATCATGGATACATAGGTGAAGGGAACCCACTAGCAGAATATCTAACTCTATTGGGTTGTGAAAGCATGGCAACTACTCCACCAAGGGAAATGGCTCACCAGGAACCATTTTCAGCAGAATTTTCCCCATCAAATGGAAGCACTCAATGAAATGGATACCATTTATTCCTAAGGGGGAAGAACTGATCCAAATGGATATCGGTGGCCACCCACCTATTCCGTTGGCTCAATTTTTTTTCCAGTTTGCCAGTTTTTACTATTTTTAGGGTCTTGAACTTTCGGGGCCATTTTGCGACCCTAAATGATTTTCTTTTGCGGTCTATTTTCAAAAGTGTTATCTTTATCTAACACTTTTTTTTACCTCCCACATATACTCTTGGGAGAGACCTTTCCAACAGTGTATAGAGTGCCCCAAATGGAGACTGTATGAAAACGTTACGCCACAATGAAGTTGTGGTATCAACTAACCATAACGATGTCCACAAACCTTTTGGTGTTTCATATTCTGGGGTTACAGTTTTGATTTTTAGGTTTTCATTATCATATTAAAAAGGCCCTTGAGCCTCATTGTAATATAGAGAAGTGAATTCTTGTAGTCGTCACA
This sequence comes from Larix kaempferi, assembly GCA_027924585.1. Taxonomy (NCBI): domain Eukaryota; kingdom Viridiplantae; phylum Streptophyta; class Pinopsida; order Pinales; family Pinaceae; genus Larix; species Larix kaempferi. The sequence goes on from BSBM01000314.1 coordinate 8,920,349, forward strand.
TCTCTTCTCAGAGATAAGCTGCCCCCCATTCAACGTGTGTATTTCTTTTACAGTTTTTGCATATTTTTATTCAGTAATAGAAAGTGTGATTTACAATATTTCATTGTCTCTATTAAATTCTTGTTTCCATTTCGTTCACTCATAAATCTCAACCATAAATCCTTTGAAAAGCCAACCTCGCTGAAAATTAATTTAAGAAACAACCAGTTTACCTTGTTGAATTCATTTGAGAGGTCAATCTTAAGAATGAATTTGGGCTAGGATATGAGTTTGAAGAATGAATAGTTTATTGGGATATGTCTATGGCATCATGGTTTTAATCCCTTGGTTGAGGAATCCAATTTTTTCTAGGGATATATTATTTGAAACGATAGGTTTTTCCCTTCCAACAATGCCATTTGAGATTAATTCGTACACAATTTCATAAGGAGATAAGGAAATAATGGTCAAATCTTATGGGTTTCCTTCATTTGGAATGTTTCCAATAAATATTTATTTAAATGAAGGGTGAAATTTACCTACATGATGAGATTCCTCCACTAATTCCAACAAATATTGTGTCATGATAGCCAAAAATCCCCCATAAAATTTTGCATTTTGTTCGTCGATTCTTGGATACTTCCCTCCTTGAAAAGAGATGAGTACTTTGTGAAAATCATCTTTTAGAATAGGGTGTATGATATCCTCTTTATGAAAATCCTTCATATATATCCAAGGGAAAAAATCTTGAGTGCATAAGAAAATGAGGATCTCCGCATGCCAAATATCTTTAGAAAATATTTTGAATAGATGTTCATTAGGATTATCATCTTGTAAGGGGGTATTTCCCTTACCAATGTGGAGGTCATATGTAAACACATATATAGCTAAATATTTTTTACTCTAAGTTAGGAGTCATGAATTCAAGGTGGAATTATTTAAGGATGACGACCCATCGAGCAACTTTTCTATTAACAACTCATCGATTGAGAAGTTATAACATGGGATTTGAATTGGTGACACCTTTGGTTTTTTGGATTAATAATAATGTTACAATTTTTGGGCAGTGAAGACGTCTGCCAAAAATAACGTTTTATCATCATTATATGAGAAAGAAGGACTTCTGAATTTAATTCTTAGGTAGTATATGGCATTCTCTAAATCATCATCTACCTATTGGACTAGAACTCCTACGATTGCAAATGGAGAAAATGATATGTAAAGGATGAAATTATTCTAAAAAATAGGTGGACTAATTAGAGGAGAAAAAATCAAGGACCATTTCAATGTTTCGAATGAATATTGGGATTCATCATCCCAAACAAAAAGTACATAAAAGTGCAAAAGTGGCAATAATCCATGACTAGTAGTGGCATAATCATGAATGAATCCTTGAATAAAGTTGGTTTTGCATTCAAGGCTTTGTAACTCTCACAATGTTTTTTGTGGTGGAAGTTTAGAGATGGCCTTAAATTTCAAGGGTTTAACCATGATACCTATTTTAGAAACAATGAATCTAAGCAAGTAGTGAAATAGGACATGAAATATGCACTTATGAGGATTCAATTGGAATTTGTACTTATGGGATCAAAGAAAAATGATATGAAGATATTCAATGTATTGAGATATTTTCTTAGATCTAGCAGTGAGATCATCTATGTATGCTAAGATCAAATGTTCTAGATCATGGAAACAATATGACATAGATCATTGGAAAGGGGTACTAACTTTATTTAAACCAAAATCATTACATGATATAAAAAATTACCCATGGGGTATTGAAATTAGTCTTGTACTAATAATGAGGGTGAATGTGGATTTGATTGTATCTTGAGAATCCATCCATCAACAAGAGGATTTAATGTCGATGGATGATGAAACACTGCCTAAGATTGTTTCTCTGCTTAATGAATATGGGGACTTATTTCAAAAAATATTCACTACCCTAGAATGGATTAAAGGTGATGCGGGGAAAACGGGATTACCCTTAAACCTAATGCTAATGTTGTCAAGAATTGTCCATATTGGCTAAATCCACACAGCAAGGAAACATATAAATGGGAAATCGACCATATGTTGGCACCTAGTTTGATATTTAAAGTGGATGAATCAGAATGGATTAGTTCCATAGTAATTCAGAGCAAAAAGGATACAAATGACATCTGAGTTTGTGTTGATTATTTCTTAGTACCTTAATTTATATTTCATGCATGATCCCTTATCCACTCCTTTCAGTGATTACATGTTGGAATAGGTTCCAAGGAATGAGGTTCATTCTTTTAATGATGGATTTTTAGGGTACTATCAAGTAAGAATTGTGGAAGAAGATAAATTGAAGACTATGTGAAGCTTGATTATCTTCCTGATTCAGAGATCTTGTTGTTCAGCTACGTTTGTTCCCCTGTTTTATATGTTGTGCAAGTGGATTATGCACTCATCCCAATGGTTGTTTGCGAGGGGGGCCATGGACGAACACGTTCGAGGTTGGGGTTCTAAGGTAAAGCACCTAAAATAATTTTTTTGGGTTTTTTTTTTAGCCAATGGTTTATGATCCAATGGTATTTTCCCATGTTAATACCTGTTCAAAAGGAAGGCATTGTAATATGACTGGTATTGTATTGTAGTATTGTGAAAAATATCTCTTGATTATTTGACAGATATTGTGAGAGAGTGAAGAAGAAATTGTAGTGGATGTGTTCTAGGTTGTATCCCTTCATTTGATGGACGATATAATAAAAGCAGTTGGAATTTCTCCATCGGCATAGCCCATATTGGGTGAACCATGTATATTGGTGTATCTCTTGTATTATGTTTATGTTTTTTATTTATGCATCTTTTTTTATGTTATTGTTTTGTGATCTTGTTTTTCTAACATAATACATTCACAATGGAATGGGGTTACTTTTCCTACAATTACATGCCTTCCGGACTTAAGAATTCCCATGTTTTCTTCTCTAGGATTGTTATTGTTTCTTTCAAATAGTACATCCACAAGTTCCTATAACTATATGGATGATAAGATTATATAAATAATTTTAAAAGAACCATTAGTTTAGTAAGGATATTGCTTGACAAGTTCTGAAAACTTTAGATATCACTTAATTTGAAGAAATATATTTTATATGTCCCTTTTGGTAGTTTTTTGGGGCATAATGTGTACCGTGAAGTAGTTTTAGTGAATCTTCTAAAAAAGTGGTGATTGTTAATATTCCTCCTCCCAAAACTATTTGGAAATAGATTTCTATTTTTTAGACATACTCGATTCTATCGAATATGTATATGAAAATATGCCATGATCATAGTCTCGTTAGAGAAAATTTTGAAGAAGTATGAAGTATTTGTTTGAACTCCATAATGCAATAATGATTTTGCATTAATAAAAGAAAAGATGGTAACCACCTTTGTCCTTAATTTCCCTAATTGGAACTTATAATTTCACATACATTTGGATGCTCTAGGTATTTCTTCAGGAATAAGTCTTACAAAACTAGGGGTTGGTGATTTTGACCATTCGAATTATTTCACTAGTCATAATTTATCTCAAGTTGAATGCAAATACACTACCACTGAATGAGAAGGGTTAGCCATAGTTTATGAGATGCAAAAATTCCACCACTATCTCTTGAGAGGTAATTTCAATTTTTCTATAGATCATTCAACATTAAATGAATAAAAATGTCTTGAAAGGATGCATCTATAGGTGGTTATTTATATTTTAGGATTTCTCATTTTACGGGATTTAAAAACATGGGAGGCATATTATGGGCATGATCAATTAACATGGATAGAGTTATGGGAATTTGATGGTACTCATGATCATCAATTTTTGGGTTCATAGTTATTCCTGGTAGAATCCATATTGAACTACTAAGAATAGGTATATTTATTTCTCAATACATGCTTTACACTAGAAAATTATTCTGCAACTTAGAGACGTCAACTAGAGGTTCATGTGGCTGACTATTAGCTGTTTGTAGGAAACAACTTGTACAATATAGGGTTTGATGAGATCTTGCAGAGATGTTCCTTATACCATGAATGCCAAGATATATTTTGGGAGTCTCATGCAAGAGTTGCAGGTGTCCATGTAGGAGTAAAAGCGATGGCCACCATGTGAGTTGAGGTTGAACTTGTGAAAGATTGATTCACAGAAACAACAACTTGCTTCATCTTCAAGAATGTCATTTTTTGGTTTGGATGTCCTAGAAGTCTCACTAGTGACCAATGTATGCATTTCATGAGTAATACAATGACTATGTTGACCCAATAATTTATCATATAACAACATAAGAGAATTCCCCACCATCCTCAAGCTAATGGAATAGTAGAATCTTTTAGAAAGATTCTAAAATAGGACTAACTAAGGTCTACTATGCCAATCATGATGATTGGGATGAAAATATCCTTGTTGAATTGTGAGTGTTTCCACTAAGAGCCACACGTGAATGTGATAAAAATTCTCAACGCACTAAGAGTGACCTTGAGGGAAATTCAACATGTTGGGTGCGATTATCACCACCACACTCAGCTCCTTATGTTTAGGCCAACTCCTAAACAAAATCCAAGGGAGGAAAAACCTATAAAATCTACGAATGGCCACATTGGAAAAATAAACTTAGGAGTTAATAAAATATAGGAAACTAATCTAGCAAGGTATCTAGCAAGGAAATACAGGAAGCAATCACTAAGTAGATCAAATATTTAACATGCACATCATAGATACCATCGGTTCAACTATTAGGAATAAAGGATACAATTACAAAAAAGAAGAAATTCCTGCAAGGTAGACCAATAGATTAATTTACCAACGTAACAAATGCTATCTAATTACTAAATGTGGATATTAAGTTAAATATGAACTCGCTCAAGTGAGGATTAAGTTACTTGTTAATTATTAGGGGGAGGGGGGAGTTTCTAATATACGCAAGGTACATGGAAATGAATTTGGGAATAATGTCGAGTGTGGTACCACATGAAGATGGGACTATATTGGAGTATCAAGGAATGTCCAACGATGACACCAATATAGGGTGTATCCTAACAGATCCCAATGGTCACTACCTAGTGGGGTCCCTCAAATATAGAATTTTCCCATAAATGATGATTATTCGTGTTTATAGATGTTGGAATTCGTCTTTAGGGAGGATTAGTTTTCAGTTTTATTACTGTGAAATTCATTAGAATGTGTTTAGTATTAAGTATTATATTGAATTAATTGAATAATTTACAACATGCATGAATGATTGAACATGAAATATTAGCATGCATCAATATTTCTATGAAAGAGGAATAACAACAAGACTAAGAAAACTAAGGTTAATTTTAAAGAACCAAATGAAGTGTGATATAATCTATGTTAGTGCAGAATTAGAATGATGGTTTAGATGCAAAAAATGTCAAAATGAAAAGAAAAGAGATAAAAGGGGTAGGGGAGATGTTATATCACCAACTCACTTGAAAGGTTACAATAAGGTATGAAGTCCTTATAATGCCTACTTTGGTCATTATGGACAACAATTAGAGGATAAATGAATGTAATAAATTGGTGAGGTAAGCTGTTAGAAAAAAAGGATCGCAGAGCAATACCAATAAACAATATGCAAATACAAATCACATAAAGCACATTACAAGAGAGACACCAATATAACATGGTTCACCCAAGATGGGATACATCCACATAGAAATTTCCAGTCCTTATTATTATACCATCCATCAAAATGAAGGGATACAACCTGCAACACATCTTCTACAACTTCCTCTTCACTCTCTCACAATCTCTTTTACACAATCATAGAGATATTTACAATGCTACAATACATTACACAGTCGTATTACAATGTCTTCCATTTAAAGGGGGATTACCATGGAAAAATACTATGGGCCACTTGTTGATGCACATAAATTCTTAACATCAACAGTAGGGATTCTCCCCCGTGAATAATCCCAATTAGATCATTCACTATTTGGAATAGGGAATCTGTTTGGTTAACGGTCCGGCTATCGTAGGTATTTTTGTTAAATTTACCGGTTCCGGCTTGGCCCATAGTTTATATTATGAGTATGAAAGTGCTTCCAATCTAATTGATGCATAACCTATAACTGATAGAAAGAAGCCTCACAAATGATGTGCAGGTTCTTACCTCTCGTCTTATCACTTCTAGCTTATCAATTATCTAACCATATTCTAACTTAATTAATCTATCCTGAAAGGAGCGAGTTTTAATGACAGTAATAATATGAGAATGGTTATACAAATCTTGTAGATATCTATTTAGATAAAGTATTTACATTCACAACCAAAAAATACAAAGTATTCTTTGATAACATTTATATCCATTTATTACTCTAATGTCACATAGAAATTTGCATAGACTAGTGAAATCATTCATTACCATCGAAATAGTTCAATAAAGTTAGAAATATCTCACAGCATGATTATGAACACAAAAAGAAATAATTTCGATCTGTTATCCAAAACATTCCACACAAAAATCCCTACAAGCTTTTCCCAACAAATAGGTCTTTCTCATTAATAGAAAATTAGTTCTCTTACAAAATGTCTCTAGCTTCTATTTCACCAGCAAAATTCCTCTCTAATCCATTACCCCCTCTATTTATCTTACAAGGGAATTTTTCTTTACATGACTAATTGCTTCACCTACTCTCTAACCCTTGGATTGCTAAAATTTGTTGTATGTGCTTGCAAAACCAAAAATAGATCATTATTTTCAAATTAAATTATCCTTCCAGTTGGACCTCTAAGCTTGAAATATAACTATCCTAGAAGTTAGTTTCATGAAATATTATATTACATTGTAGAGGATCTAATAATTTTAAAGATATTTCACGAATGAAAATTTCTTTTCCCGTACTTATTACTCCATTAGTGGTTTCTTTATAACTTTCCTCTAGGAAATAAGCATTTACAGATGCTGGTCCTATGTGATGCTTGAGATCTTATTCATTAAGCACATCTAGTTTCATGATGTACTCCAGGTATTCTTTTAAGCCACCTTTCAATTTTGTTAGAGGTTGATATTTGGTGGGAAACTCGTACATATCTGGAACCATCGAGATATGGGATTTCTCATGTACTTGACAAATTTCTTTGTAAATTTCTTCACAATTAGTGATAGAATTTGGTACTTCTACTTGTATCTTCCTGGAAGCTCTCCTGCAACTGTCTAGAAGAGATATCTCTAACTTGAGTTCTACAGATGTCTTTTTTGACATGTGATCAAATAAGTTTGGATTTTCTCCCTTCCAGGCCATCAATCTTTTCAATTTTTTAAAAGCACTGACTAAATTCTATCTTGCATTAAAAGTGCCTGCATAAATCTCCTTCATTCTATCTGTGATATGTTTCATTTTATAAATTTATTCAATTAACAATTCTTGTGAGAGATAGATTTGTTCATGTATTTTACAGGCATGCTCATAAAATGGGGTCATATCCTGCTTCTTATTTTGAGCCACATTGACCTGTTCCAACATAGATTCCTTTTCTCTAACCAACTCGTTCACCTAGGATTGCAAATATTATTTCTCAATTATCATATCATCTATGTGCACTTGCAAAGATTCATTTTCTCATACCAAAGACTCCACCCGTTGATTTTATTTTATTTCATTCTCTTCTAGTTCATTAATTCGAGAATAGAAATCATTTCACTCTCCCTCCATGATTATGAACTGTACATTTATGGCATCCTTTTCATTATCCAATTCCTGATAATCTAGCATTATTTTTTTCTTTTCTGATTCCACTGTATCTTGTTTCCTTTTCAATTCACATCGCTCACCTCTTGCCTTGACTAATTTATCCTTTAATTTCAACATATTTTCTTTACTTTGCTCCTGGTCATTCATCAGCTTATCTACATTATCGACATTTTCCAGAGCAACTGTTATGTTTAGTGAAGCTGTAAATTTGGGATATTTATGGGTGCCTTCTACTAAGGTACTTTCCTAAATAGTCACTACATCCGGATGATCTCCCATTTTCAACCTTTTCTCCGTTCTTCTCAATATTGTCTTTTGTTTGTGGTCGAACAATATAGTGTCCAATTTCGCTTCATAATGTTTCTTTGAAGGAGTAAAAGGTGTGAGACCAAGCTCAATGAATGCAATATTCCCTCCTGTAAGTAGGATTCTGGATTCATCAGGTGGATCTACGTCCATATATTATAAAATGTGTTCTTATTCTTGGACTTCTTTGACTTCCAAAGCTTTCTTGAGCTTATCCTCTTCCTTCTTTTTTTTCTACAAATTTGTTGCTTTATCCACTGCTTCTTGTTCTTCTTTATTCTTCTTTTATTCCTCTTTCTTTTGTCTTGCTTCTTCTTATGCTTTCTTTAATTCTTCTTCTTTCCTTTTATCTACCTCTTCTTTATGTTGTCTTTATGCCTCTTCCTTCTACTTCGATTCTTCCTCTTTCTTTAGAATTTCTTCTTTCACTGCTATAGCTTTCTCTCTAGAATTTTGCAGTTCTGCATCTTTAGCAATATCCTTAGTGTGACTGGAACCTGTGCCTTTTTTTTGGACAAATTGTCTATTCAAATATGTCATGTTATTCGCCCTTCGATCTACCTCTTCATCGTTTAGAAAGTGGTCTATGTATTCAAAGTGAATTTTACACGACGCACAATGTTGGGTGGCTTTCTGCAACTTGTCGTTTCTAATGAAAATATTATCTCCAAAATGAAACACCTCCATGTATTTTATGAACCCCTCCGCTCCTTTAACCTTAGTGAATTTGTATGCTCCAATGGTGAAGGGGAGCAGAGGGTAAGAGGCCTTCTTGTTCTCATTCAGAAAATGGCCGACTCCATTGACGAAAACTTGTCTTACATCCTCTTTGTGTACTACATAATATGTAGCATACTTTGGCATTAGAGACAGAGCTTTATATATACGTGCCTTTCGGGGAAAAGTATAAGTCTCCATATTCATTGATGACTGCCATTGCATTGTCCGACAAGCAATTGGGTTCTTCCTTAAATATTAACCCATATAGAGGAATTATGAATTCCTCACATATAAGTTTGTAGAAGCTCATATATTTATGAGCCCACATTATTTGGTAGGACACATATAGAGGGGTCTCAGCTAGGACCCAATAGACCCCAACTTGTGGAATGGGTGTATTATTAAGATGCAGTCAATAAGATAGGAAGACATAAAGAATTCTTCTTTTTTCTGGGTCATCCCTCCTTGGGATGCTACTATTGCTGATGCCATACTCTCTGAGATAATGTCTGCCCAATTGAATATGTTACCATGGTAGGCAACATGATACATGGGGGGCACCCAGCTAAGCTTGTATATATTCGTGTTTTCCCTACCGAATATTCTACTTAACATTAATGCTATAATCCTGAAAGGTGTTTTCAAATTTTGGGCAACGTGTTCCCCTCTTTCCCTTTGCGTCAAATTTTTTCCATGAATCAAAATTTTCTTAACATAATCAGAGTGATCAATGTTGACTCCCTTATTCCATTCTTTTGACATCATGATATTTTAGGATGGTAAATTATATGCTTCGCTAATATGAGCGGGATGAAACTATGCAAATCCTTCTCCATTCGCACCATCTATGATTCGTGTGCCAACAACCACATGAGGTAAAATAGACCCAATTACTTCTGAACATGGGAAAATCTATGGATGGGTGGAAGCTTTATGAATATTTGATTTTTTAATATTTAATGAATGCATATGGCACATTTAAATCTCGGATGAGGTGATATAGTTCACCCGATCTATATTCAGGAACAATCCCTGTTGCATCTTTGGTGTCTTCATACAAGATCTCCATCGCGGTTTTCTGATACCATTTCAATATCATAATCGGCTTCTGCAACCTTGGCCTTACGCTTAGAAGCTCTAATTTGCATTTTTTGTTCCTAAGGTGAACAATAAATTTAATGTACAAAAATGAAATGCAATAAGCAGAATGATAAGGAGCATAATATTCTAAAAATAAATTGCAGATATATGATTTGTCAGTATTATTTACACAAAGACTAACAAGAGATTCATACTTCCATGATGTCAAGTGTGTTTGGTTCTGAATGACTGTCTTGATGGATCCCTAATGCACTGTTAGATGAGTTTATTCATTCTTCCATTAGCTTAAATAATCAAAGCCTTAGTCAAAAGATTAAACTCTATTTTACTTAGTGCAAGATATGCGCAGATTATTGGGACTGGAATGCAATTATTATCTTCCTCTTGGCACCACATTGTCAAAACAATTATTTATTATTTCCCAAATCCTTTTGTACAATACTAACGACCAATTTAAGCATGTCTGTCAAATATTTAAGCAAAGTAGTTGATCTACTTCAGGGATCTCACAGAAACCTAACACCTTAATAATATGATGAGGGATATGTATTTGACAAAAGAAAACCGCCAGTGGCAAGCGTAATCCAAATAAAAATGCCTTTTGATAAGATGAAACTCTTGCGAATAAATCCATTTTTCGATCAACTATGGTCTACGCCAAGCGGACATCGAACCCTAACTAGCTATAGCCTTTTTCAACTAATGAGAGGCTTCCCATGAAACACTACCAACGACCTTCAGGTATCATGAAATGTTGAGAGTTATGGGAGTATAACTACCCTAAGAACTATACAAAGGATAGATGCCTCAAGGACTATGGATAACTTATCCTGACATTGTAACCCTGTTTGGGTGGGAAAAGAGAAAATGGAACCATATAAAGAAAGAAACATCCCCTTTCTCTACAATCCATTTCACTAAACTACAGATTTTATTCATCCCATCCTACACAAATCGAGTCGTCCGTGCCATTTGGATAGGTTATTCTTATGATACTAGTAGATCTACAAATCCCATGTGTGATAGGAAAAATGGTATACTCTGTGTGTTAGATCCCTGAAAAAACAAGAAAAGGTAAAAACCCGGCGTTTGCGATAAAAAAGATTTAGCGGATAGGCGCAGTAGGGATACAACCATTCAACGCTAGAGAAGAGGTGTGCCCATAGGTAACATCCTCTCTAGGATTCGTAAAGTTTTTCCTAGGGAATTTTAAGAACACTGAAACTATCCAGCCAATGGGGTCGGCCAGTCTTCACATACTCGGAACCTAAAGGCGGCAAAACCTCTCACTTCCCAAAATCCTTCTGGGGTTTTTAACCTTATATTTGTAGTTTTGGCTTGAGGTCATTTTCAAAACTAGGCAAAAAAGAATAAAAAAAATAAAAATAAAAATGTTTAGACCAATTAAAGCATGAGGGGGACCAACTCATATTCTGGACAAAGATCGCGTGGAAAGAAACTTCCTGGCAGCGCGCGAGTGGTCTAAATGCGACTCTCCAACGAAGTTAAATGACTTTCCTGTCATCCTGTGATTGCTCCAATTGAAAATGACATTTGCAAAAAAGAATTTGAAACCCTTTATATATAAAAAACATAACCCTAGAAATAAATGCTACTTAATAAATGTGTTAATGGGGTCAAATCATAGTTTTTTGTATCATTTTTTTAATTTACTCTGAAACTATTTGGACATGTTTGGGAGAAAAACTCCTTCCGGCACCAATCCCATTTCGAGTGACTGTTCGCTATGACACCAATTCTACTTCGAACGAGTTTTCAAATTTGGCACCAAAGTGTTTCGGAGTGAAAACCAATTTTACGCTGAAATGCTTCGGGCAAGAATTTTGTTCGGCGTTAATCAACTTCTACTTATTTTATCGACACATCCTTCTGTTCTACTTCGGGTATTTCAATGAGCATTTAGTTTTGTTCTGAATTTATCGATGTAAAATAGGAATTTTCTCTGATACAAAGAACTACTCAAATGATCAAGGTTCAAGCGAAATTTTTTTGGTTGCATCCACATGAAAAAATATAACTCACTCTAATCGTTTTGGCATTTTGATCTGACCGAGATCAATTTTCTTTTGACTGTGTCGGAGCAAAACAAGATTCTACTCCGAACGTTTTTGTGCTAAATTAAAACGTCTCTTACTGTTTCAGCATGAAATTGGAATTTCCTCCGATTGGGCCCATTTCCCTTGTTCTTCGACCGTTTCGGCGCAACATTCGATTTGGATCCGAAACACAATCTTTCCTTTAAAAAATTGTGCAAAACATAAAGGTTCCCTCAGCGTTTCAGCGTAAAATTGAAAACCTCTCTGACTGTTTCGGCACAACATTGGATTTTGATCCGATTCAGAAAATTTCACTTTCTAAAAAAAAAATCTAACTTTCAAAAGGTCAGCAAAGAGATGAAACCAAAAGAAACTTAATTAATCCAAATAAGAAGGAGGGCCCCTATAATTTTACAAAATTTTGGGATCAGGTTGCGGCTGCAACAATTGGTGACTAGATGGTGAACACAGATTTCTGAACAAAATTCTTTCTGAGGATCACAATTGTTTCTACTCACTAATTCTAAATGTAAAATTGTTCCTTTAACATTCTTTTGATGATTTTAAAAATCTAATATTTTAGGTAGGGAGAGTAGCTTCTTGAATCATATTGGTCATTTATTTTTGGAAATAGAGAAACTTAGACCATATTTCCTTACCACTCTTTTGAGGCCATTATATGGAGTTCATTATTAGTCTCGTCTTTTGGTTAGCTCTAAATATGACTCCAAAGGATCGTAACAATATCAAACAGATGTATTCATGTGTTCTTCATTTCCATGCTACTAGCATTTCTTTGGATCCTTTCACTGGTGAGTTTTTTCATTCGAGTCCTTCTCTTAAATAGATTTCTTCAGTATTCAAACAATTGACATGGGATCTTCCATCCATAATGTCCTTTTGTTTAAGTGGTGAATTTATAGTTTGGTTTGTCATACTCACAGATAAAGAAGAACCTTCTAGAATATCATTAGGCGAATCTTCTTGATTGGACGTATTTTATTTTCCAAAACCATTTCTTTGATGGATATGGAACCTTTCATATATTTTGACTCTTCTTTATAATCCTTTTGGCTATAATTTATCGTATCATAGGACCATTTTAATTTCCATACATCTGCAAGAATTGCTTCCTTTCCATGGGTCAGTTATAGTAGGCCACCCTAGAAGGTTATTTATGTGTAAGTGAGTGGAGCCCCAATATAGTAATTTAGAATCCACAAATCCGGGTTATTTTACAAGGTTTATACTGACACATAATGAAACAAGAAGCAAGTTTCCCCTTTTAAAACAAAGCAGCAATTAAATTCATTAGTCGCAATTTTGTTACAAAAATAAATTCTTTTGTTATGAAGCCAATTCTAATCCTTCTAAGATTATAAGAATTTCATATGGGAGTGCTCAGATGTTTGTATTTCTTCACATCACTGTGAAATTTGATTTGGGATTAATTTAAAACAAAATCAAGCAAATAAATTCATACCAAAGAAAAAATCGAAAAGGCTAAAATTAACGAAACTGGAAAAAAAAAAGAAAAAAAGTATGTTCCCTAAACCTAGGAAAATTATTGTTTGAGTGCTAGGCCTTTTACATGGTGTTTTTCCTCCTCCCCTTGTAGATCTTGTAATTTATAAGTTGTTGGGCCAAGCTTCTTCACAACTTGATAAGGGCCAAGCCACAAATGTTGGAACTTGGTTTGTTTTCCCTTCTCCTCATGCTGATGATCCCACTTTAGAAATATATATCCTACCTCCAAATCTTTGTTTACATTTCTCCTATTATCAAACCACCTTTTTACAATATCTTGGTGATGGTTGAACCTATCCTTGGCCTTTTTCCGTGCTTCTTCATGTTTTAGCAAGGTATTAATGTGTGACTGCATGATTTCACTATTTCACCCCCGATATGCCTGAGCTAACTCCAGGGAAGGGTGTAGTATGTTTGGGGGAAGAGTATCCTCTTTCCCATAGACTAAGGTGTAAGGAGAAACCCCTAAATAATTATTCGTAGTAACCTTATCTTCCCATAAAGAATTGGGAAGAGCTGTATGCTAATTTCTCTCATTTTCAATAACGGTTTCTTCAATATTCGTATGAGGTTCTTATTAGTGGGTTCTGCTAACCCATTCCCTTGAGGATAGTAATTATATGAATAATGAAATTTAATTCATTTTTCAATAGCAAGTGTAATCAAGTTAAAAGAACAAAAATAAGAGGCATTATCAAATACTAACGAAACTGGAACCCCAAACTTGGTTATGATGTTCTCTTGTAAGAATATGATGACCGTATCTTCATTAAATTTGCGCAAAGGAATGGTCTCATTCCATCTTGTAAAATAATCAGTGGCGGTGAGAATATATCGGTGTTGCAATGAAGAGTTGGGGTTGATTTCCCCGATGATGTCTAAACCCCATTGCTCAAATGGCTCTGAAATGATGGCTGGTTGTAATGGTACTGCTGATTTTGATAGTCTATCGGCACTTCTCTGACATATATCACATTTCCGTGCGTAAGCCTGGGCATATTTAAAAATAGTGGGCCAGTAATATCCGGCTCTCAATATTTTATGAGCAGCAGTGTCCCCAGAATAATGTCCTCCTGTAGGACCATCATGTAACTCCTTAACCACCTTCTTTGCATCATCTCTTTCAAGACATTTGAGAAACAACCCACCATAATTCCTTCTAAAAAGTACTCCATCTATTATTTTATATGATGTTGATTTCAATCGGAGGGCCCTTCTTTGCTTAGAATTCCAGTTCTCTGGAAAATATCCATGTTGAAGATAATGAATTAAATCTCTATACCAAGACTCTTGAGTGGTAAAACTAGAACATGCTTCAATTAAATTCATTTCGGATTCATTTTCTCAGACATGATCTCCATCAGTTGGATGTTCAGTAAGAAACTTGCATAACCCTTGACCTTTGATAATATTAGTTGGTTTAAATTCTATGTCATATTCTTGTAATGCAGTCACCCAATTTCCACGTCTTTCTCCCAACTCCTTTTGTATAAATAAATATCTGATAGTCGGATGAGGTATTATAACCTTTGGTCTATTCTTTATAATGTAAGATTTGAATTGTTTTACTGCCTTAAATACATCGTGTGCTTGTTTTTCTACAATTGGGTAATTCAATTATGCCCCTTGTAATCCGGTGCTCATAAAATATATTGGATACTCGTATCATTTCTCTCCTTTCTACGTAAGCACTTCTACAAGAGAATGATATAAAGAAAATGTATATATAATGAAATCATTTTCAAAATCCATACTGCTCAATGAAAGTTCACGGGAAATGGAATTTTTTATATCCTTGAATGCGTTCTTTTCAATATCAATCCATTTGAACTGCACACTTTGCTTCACCATTTGTTGCAAAGGTTTTAAAATTTGTGCAAAACCTGGCACAAACCTTCGAACAAAATTTATTGTGCCCATAAATGATTGCATAGTATTCTTATTATGGGGCCTGGTAATCTGGGTTATGGCTTGAATTATTTCTGGGTCTATAGAGATTCCCTTTCTAGATATGATGTGCCCTAACAGTTTTCCTTCTAGGACAGGAAAAATGCTTTTCTTAGGATTCAAAGATATTCCATACTTCCTACAACACTCAAATATCTATTTTAAATGAAATCCATGATCCTCTATTTTCTTATAGAAGACTATCATATCATCTAAATAAATCACAACACTGTGGCCGACTAAACCTCAAAATGCGATGTCCATGGCCCTTTGGAATGTGTCTCTAGCATTCATAAGGCCAAAATTCATTCTTCTATAAGCGAATGTTCCCCATTTTGTGCGAAAGGTAGTCTTGAGTTGATCCTTCTCGGACAATAATACTTGATTGTATCCTGAAAATCCATCCAATAGGGAGAACATGTTTGAGCCTGACACTAATTGTAAGATTTGTTCCATTGGTGGAACTGAATAGTTGTCTTTATCTGATGCTTTATTTAAATTTCGAAAGTCGACACACAATCTTATTTCTCCTAATTTTTTTCGTACGAGTACCAAATTTGCCACCCATTCAGAATGTCGAATTTTAAAAATAACTTTATCATCAAGGAGCTTCTTTAATTTCTTTTGTATTAAAGGTTCAAGCATAGGATGCATCTTTCGGAGTTGCTGTTGGAATGGTTTCACGCCTTGTTTGATAGGTATAACATGTTCTATAATGCGTGTATCATAAGTCTTCAAATACTCATATGTCCATGCAAAAATGTCCTTGTATTGCTGAAATAGTTTAATAAATTTGCATCTCTCGCCGGGTGAGCAACACTGTCCTAAATTGACATATTTAGTTTCATGTTCTGTACCTAAGTTCACCAATTCATATTTCATTGAGAAGCTATTTGTTTTGACATTTTCTAGCTTCTTGAATTTATGTTGTAGATCAAATAACCTTTCTAAAGTCTGTACTCTTTTTGGCATAAAATTTCCTTTATCGATATCCATTTTTTTCAATTATGACTAGTGTTTGTCCTCCTCAATAATAGATCCTTTGAATGTATCTGATCTGTTAAAAAGTGGATGATTTGTTCATCATTGTCGAAAACTCTCCAATTTGTAATGTGACTAGGGAAAGACGGCCTGAAAATCGATTCAATGGAACATTTGTTATTTGTTGGTACTAGATGTGAAGCAGAAGTGGCTAGTAAATCAGCAGCGACATTTTGTAACCTAGGAACAACATTTATTTTAAAAGCATTAATTTGATATTAAATTCCATACCTCTGATTGATACCCTTTCAAGTGTGGAGATAAACAATAAATGGTATTCCCTATCTTCCTAATAACTATCTCTGAATCACTAAAAACTTTTAAATTCTTAACAGTCAAATCAATAAAAAATTTCAGAGCTTGAATTAAAGCTTTGTATTCAACAATGTTATTTTGGCATTCAAATTTTAGTCTACAAGAGAGAAATTGTTTGTTTCCTTGAGAATCAATAAGAACACAACCAGATCCTTCTCCCTTGTAATATCTCGAATTTTGACTAACTATTTATGATGTTAGATATTGGGCTTAAAGCCCCAACACATATGATTTGTTTTGATTATTGGGCATAAGCCGTAGTGCACAAGATTTATTCTTTTATAGACTGACATATTGGGCATGGACCTTGACTGACTTCATTATTGTTAGATGTTGGGCAAGAAAGTCCTAATCGATTGATTATGTTTTGTTATGAGAATTGGGTACAAAACCCTAATATATTGAGATGACATTCTGTTACTACTGTGCAGAGTTATGAATTACATGATTGACTTATATGGTGTGTTGAGCGTGGAATCAGGAACACACGGATGACCTAGGTACTAGGCATAAGCCCCAATGTACCTAGAGGAGTTTATTATGTGCTGGGTGTAAGCCCCGATGTACATTGAGTGTTGGGTAGGATCCCTGGAGCAATCCAAGCTTGATAAATGAATACCGAATATGAGGCCATTATACATTCTAGATGTGCTTTACAACCACATTCTAGTACTAGTGTTGAGCAGGATGCTCTGGAATTGCACTAGCGTAACGCCCATGTGAAGAGTGTAGAGTTAAAACTATGAAGAGCACTCAGGGTTACTTGATCTTAAAAGTGTTGAGTCGGGAGGACTCTGAATAGCACTTCTATTTCATCACATTTATTTAATTTGGTTAAATGAATCATTTTCTATTTCATCTAAGGGTCATGGTTGGGAGGAACATGGTAGTCCCAAAGTTATCCAGTTAAAAGATCACTCTACAGGTTAGCCAAGTCCATAAGATTTCTGCATTATTTGTTGTTTGAGTGTGCAGGTCTTGCAAAGGAGGATTAAGCTTCAATATAGCCAGGTATGAACTACAATTCTCCATTTTAGTTTACAATAGCAGCTAGGATTAATACATTAGGATTTATTTTACAGTACTGTAATTTCCCCAAAATCTTTATAATGTTATCTCTTCCATAGAGGAAGGGCCATAGGGCATGGGCTCAAAGGGTTACACGTTATGATTATTTTTGGTTCCCTTAAATAGAACTATTATCTTCACTATAACCATGAGTTTGAACCAAAACCAACTATAGGTCTAGCAGGTATAGCCTAGCTAGCCTCTGCTAGACACCAAGTTAGCATATAAACTTTAGAATCCCAAATCAATACGTAAACTGATGACTAAGCCCTTACAAGTCCTAAGTATAAATTGCCTTTTAACTCTGAAAAGGTACACTGTATTTTCTGTTAGTTTTTCAGAATTTACTTCAATCTGATCTAGGATCTTAACTGAGAGAACAACATGTATAGCATATCTACAGCATATCAATCATGGAAAAAATAATGCAAGCACACAAGAGACAATAGACACACAGAGTTTAATTGGGGAAAACCATAAAGGTGAAAAACCCGACAACTTCCTCAGAGATAGATAGACCAATGATACAACCCAAGCATAGGAGATATACTCGTAGTAGCAGCTTCTCCTCCTCCACTAGTGTGCCACACTCCAATGAGTGTATGAGTGAAGAATAGAATGATCAAATAGAGTGCCTCCCGCACTTTATTTATAATTTACTTGACTTTCCTAATAACCTTTACTAGGTTGGCCTTAACTTAACCACATAACATAATGCTGACAGGGCTGACCCCCAATAGGGTGGTCTAATAACCCTTTAACCCACATGACTTATACAGGGTCGACCCCAACAAGGTGGTCTAATAACCCATCAAGTATAATTTGCGACACTTACAATATAAATGACAACACTTCCGTATAGAGGAATAATAACATCTCTATAGAAATACAATATACATATATGAAATACATTCTGAAGTTACACATACATCAACACTCCCTCTTAACTAGGAATGTATTTCTCGACATAGGTCTTCTAGCACAAGTCTTCTTCTCTAGATCATCGTCACTGGATCATCGTCATCGAATCATCGTCATCGTCACTGCCGCTGCTATCTCAATCAATCTCCCATCTACTCATCATAGGAAGTTCTACAGAGCCAATCCTTTTTCGTACTGGATGTAGTCCTATCACCTGTAGGTCTTCATCATCACTGGCCATACTGTGGAATCCTCAGGACTTATTATGTGCATCACAATTCCTCGAAAGAGTATCCCATGATCCTTTATGTGTCGAAGCACGACCGACAAGATCTCCCAGGTCCACTTACATGTGACTATCAGAAAAACTTAAAAGAGTGTCTTGCCCAGCAAGATCTCTAAAGAGTATCCGAGGACTTTTACGTGTCTAGCACAACCTGTCCGGATCTCCAGGACTTATTACATGTGACCCCTAACACAAAACCTTAAAAGAGTGTCTTTCCAAGCAAGATCTCTAAAGAGCATCTGAGGCCTTTTACGTGACTAGCACAACCAGTCCAGATCTCTAGGACTTATTACATGTGATCTCCACAAAACCTTAAAAGAGTGTCTTTCCAAGCAAGATCTCTAAAGAGCATCTGAGGCCTTTTACATGACTAGCACAACCTGTCCAGATCTCCAGGACTTATTACATGTGGTCTCCACAAAACCTTAAAAGAGTTTCTTGCCAAGCAACATCTCTAAAAAGCATCTAAGGCCTTTTACGTGACTAGCACAACCTGTCCAGATCTCCAGGACTTATTACATGTGGTCTAGCAAAACCTTAAAAGAGTGTCTTACCAAGCAATATCTCTAAAGAGCATTTGAGGCCTTTTACGTAACCAACACAACCTGTCCAGATCTCCAGGACTTATTACATGCTACCCTTGCACAACTTGTCCATGGCCACAAAGTATCAACCTGATAATCACCATACATCGTCTTGATGTACATGATCATCCTGAACATCATCACAGCATCATCCTGATGCATGTCATCTGGAGCATTGTCCTGATGCATGTCATCTGAAGAAACATCCTGAAGCTCGTCATCCATTATCATCCTGATCATAGAATGCATCCACCTGATGCATACCAAGTATCTACCTGATACATATCATCATACATGATCCACCTGATCATACAATGTATCCACTTGATACATATACAGATACATGATCCACCTACTCATATAATGTATCCACCTTATATATATCAACATACATGATTTACCTGATCATGCAATGTATCCACCTGATACATATACAGATACATGGTCCAAGCATCCAACATGATGCATATACATATACATGATCCAACTGATCATAACAAGCATCCAAGATGATGCATATACATATACATGATCCAACTGATCATCACAAGCATCCAACATGATGCATATACAGAGCAGTAACTGGAGCATCGTCCTGATGCTCATCATTTAGTGCTTACATCCACAGACATGGGAAGGATCCTCCTCTCCCCATGCTTGGAATGGATTCAAGCAAATCTGCCCATCACTTCTTCCTCAAAGTGTCGTCAATCTGAAGAACACCAAGCCTGTCTCTGAAGTACTCAAACTTCACTCTGGCTAGTGGTTTTGTCAGCACATCTGCAACCTGCTCATCCTTCGGAACATACAGGAGCTTCACTGCTCCTCTCTGCACCATATCCCTGATATAGTGATATTTGATCTCAATGTGTTTAGACATGTCATGAAACACCAGGTTCTCAGACATTTTCACACAACTCTGCTTGTCACAAAAGATACCAGTAGCCTCCATCTGTTGTGGGAAAAATGCACCTATAGTTCAGGGGAGAAACTACCAACTTACGGTGATAAAGATAGACTTACAAGCATTCTGAAAGTACAATAAATAAATTAAGAGATTAGGGTTTAGATATGTAGGAACCTTATTCAGAAGGTTGATCCTAGCTTTGCCTCCCTCGCTCTTCAATGCTTATCCAGTGTTGCAATGCCCAAACCTGCAAAACAACTTGATACCTTTCTCAAATATATTTGACTACATATATAAGATTGATATCCATAATAGAAGAAGACATCAAACTACAATCAAACAGTAATCAAATCTAAGACACATCAATAGGTCATATTTGGAAAGAGAAGAACGTCTAATCTTTATTAATGAATGAAAGCAAGTACATACAATTATACCTTCCTTCAAGCTTGGCACTTCACGAAACCTAGATTCAAGGTCTCCTGCTTCCGTTCTCCAAGGATCCCAGCCTCTAAGCAATTGTACTAGGGTTTACCAAAACTGAAGCACAAGAGAGGGGGATGAGGGTCTCCATTCCTCCAGCATAACTTTGCAATTGGGCTTGGTCTTTTCACATGACCCTTCTACCCTCCTTATATAATCAATGAGGAAGAGGAAAAGAAGTTATAACCATTCAAGAGGTTTCCCAACCAACTTAACTTACTCGAATTTCGAGATTTTGACCAAAACAGGAGTGTACTCTACTCTATAGTAGACAAAGTCGCGTACACATGGCAATGGGCGCTACTTTGAATGAGGTAAAGTCGCGTACACACGCTACTATTATAACAGTGGAGTCACGCTCATGTTGAAAAATGGCCAAAAACAGGCTTTTCTGCTCATTTTCAGGAGATGGTTTGGTCTGGAAAAATGTTCCTAAGGGTCATATACATCAAATGGGTCAAGAATGAGGTAATTTCAACCATTTTTAGTGTCCCAAATGACTCCTCCATCCACAAATGTCCTGTTGTGTGACTGAACTTGATCTCAAGAAGTGTCGTCATGCGACCAAGGGAAACAAGTGTCGTCACGGACGGAGAGGTGTCATTTCAAGCTATAACAGATGCCCCCTAATGTATGAGGTCAGAGGGAGTACGGGAAACGATGGCCGAAATACATTATAAATAAAAAAGAGTTGAATCGTGGAGGAACGGAGAAACCAAGAATCATAGGCTCAAATGAAGTACCTGAAAGCAAAGGCAAAGTCAGACAAACTTATCCTTGGGGTAACTGTCCATGTTCAAATGGTGGAACATGATCTCCAAGAGGATACAACAATGGTCCAAATACTGATGCATATATCATGGCCACTAGAATACAAGCGTGGATCCATGAGGAACAGAAGTGTAAACATAGCCACATAAATACAAGGTGGATCTATGTCAAAACTGGAGAACATAGCCATAGAGAACAAGCTGGATCTATGTCTCATCAAGAGCCCAAAAAGAGTGTGGCTCAGTCTTGCGCAACTTGGGCAATAACATAAATAATGTGATGCTATCGAGGATCCCAAGGTCTTCATCCAAAAACAACCCAAGGTACAAAACCTATCCATGCGAATAAATGAGTTGATGTCGAACATGGGAGGTATCGTTTGATTACCAGTCATTGATGTATACCGTTAACAAACGCGAGGGTGTCCACCAATAATGAAAATGGAACCCAAGGTACCTAGTACATTCAAGCAAGTGCGAATAGATGGTCTTGCCGTCGAACACTTGAAGAATCCATCGGATAGGAGACATTGATGTATTCCCATCTATCCAATAACGAGGGAAACTGCCACTAATGACTACAATCCCCAAGGTACTAACCGAAACTCTAAACTTCATTCCCAGAGCACAATGAGTTGAAGTCGATGGGAAGAAGTCCGTTGGAAGGGAGGCCTTAATGCATCCTCCATCATCCAACATGAGGGACACTCAAAAGGTATGAGCTGATTTGGAGTAGGACGGAACACAGGATGAAACATACTGACACCAAGGAATGGCCGACACATGAGGTCAAGGAAACTGCAGAATGGCCGACACAGGTTATATCCTTGAACAGTGAGCACGACACAAGAGTGACTTAGGCAGCTTTGAACACAAAGGGACCACGATGCAAGTCTGCAATGTAGGAGACATTAACAAATTCTCCATATGATTGTAAGATTAACCAAACGGAGGAGTAAGAACTCTGAGATCAAGTTTACCCTAAGGCCAACACTAGAACCCAACTTGTTTGATAGACTCAAAACAGGTGCTTTGTTCAAGGAGATGGTTGACTTGTTGCCATCATATTGAAAGATAGTTTGACATTCTTCCCTTCCCTTTCCTTTTTCATTTTTTAATGAGCTTGACAAAGAAATAAAGCATGCTCGACGGTATTTTCATATTTAAGGAGTCTGAAAAACCTAGAAGAAAACTCCATACACCTATCCGTGGATTTTATATCGAGCCCGGATTGGTCTATGCTCGGCGGTGTTTTCTTGCTTATAGAGTGGAAAAACTTAAACAGTTCTCTATACACCTATCCGTGGATTTTATATCGAGCCCGGATTGGTATGTGCTCGGCGGTGTTTTCTTGTTTATAGAGTTGAAAAACTTAAACAGTCCTCTACTTACCCTCTCGTGGATTTCACATCGAGCCCGAGTAGGTGAATGCTCGCTTGGTATTTTCATATTTAAAGAGTCTGAAAACCCTAAAGAGAGACTCCAAAAGGTCCTTTTTCGTACAATTAGTCTCCTCCCCCGGAAAAGTATAAAACAATGAAAGGAGAACTCTTCTAGCGCATACAGGAGTATACCTAGAGTATACCTTTTCCGTAGTTAATCCACTAAGGCCCGGAAAAGGGATAATTCTATACCTCAGTGGATGAGCCTTCGGATACTTTAACGAGCTCGAAGAGGACAAGTTTGCTCGGCAAACTTTTCCTATTTAAGGAGTCTGAAAAGGGCTTAAAAGAACTCCATAGGGATCTTTTCCGCAAAGGTTTAACGAGTATGGAAAAGTAAACTCATGACCTCCTTACTGTTTTTAACGAGCTCAAAGGAGATAGAAAAATGCTCACAACTTCCTTATTGTTTTTAATGAGCTCGAAGTGAAGATGAAAGAAATGCTCATAGCCTCCTTACTGTTTTTAACGAGCTCGAAGGGAAGGTGGAAAACTGCTCATAACCTACTTACTGTTTTTAACGAGCTTGAAGTGAAGGCAGAAGAATGCTCATAACCTACTTACTGTTTTTAACGAGCTCGAAGTGAAGGCAGAAGAATGCTCGTAGCCTCCTTACTGTTTTTAACGAGCTCGAAGGAAAGGTGGAAGACTGCTCGTAACCTACTTACTGTTTTTAATGAGCTCGAAGTAAAAGAAGAATGCTCGAAACCTACTTACTGTTTTTAACGAGCTCGAAGTAAAAGAAGAATGCTCGAAACCTACTTACTGTTTTTAACGAGCTCGAAGTAAAAGAAGAATGCTCGATATGGGAGGAGACAAGTGTCAAGGACATGCAAAACTAGCTCCAAGCGCATGGAACAAAGCAATGCCTAATGCAAGGAACATGAGCAAGATAAGGACACTCAGGGTGTGTCTCCTCCAGGTAAAAGGTGTCAAACTGCGAAGGCAAAATGATACATGGCTTAGCGGAAATGAGATTGGAGATGGAGGCTTATACAACAAGCTAAAAGCGTGGAAGCCGGCTTCAGGCTCATTAGCGCAAGCGGGATCATAATAGATGCATATGCAATTTGAACACAAAGATGGGAGCCTTATCAGGGATGGCCAGAAATATATGAGGAAGAAAGATATGAGGCTTCTTCTCAAAGTCATGGTAAATCTAAAAAGGCTCCCAAGCCTATGAGAAAAACTCAGCATGGGCACTAGAATGGCATAAGGGTGCTGACTAGGGTGACCCATGTTAGGTAGGCTCTGCTGTCGGACTGGTGCACAATGCATAAAGAGATGGCTAACACACCAATATCCAACAGGTTCGACCCTATGGCGAATTCGGATGGTAAAAGGTTCAACTGCAACATAACAGTGGGGAAGCCTAAACCTATATGCAAGGTTCCGAATATACCTGACATGATCGCACAAGGTGTGAAAAATGACCAGTAAGCAAGTATACATCCAGCTAAGAATCCTGTCTCCAAGAAACATCAGTACCAGGATCATATCTAAAACATATGTAAGGAAAGACCCGATACAAGTCACTGTGGTAGAAATACTTTCAACTTCACTATCATCAACAGCAGGCATAAACAAGGCAGAGTTTTCAAATGAAGATTCTATGGTACCCAAGCCCAAGGACTTACAATCAACAAGATCAACTTCAAGATGAAGATCAAAGTTGAAGTACATGATGGAATCTGCAGAAACAAATTCATCATCATGGGAGTTGAAAATTCTAGAAGCAGAATCAAACTCAGCAGGAACACCAATTTGCGGATCTATAGGAGAGTCCAAAGACTCAACAGTAGGAAGATCAGACTTTAAGGTCAAACCGGGGTTGGACATAACTGCAACTGGATCAACATCCAAATTAATGGCAGACTGTACTATGGACTCTAGGAAAACTTCATCGGAAGGAAGCATATCATCCCAGATAGAATACATATCTAAACATTCAGATGGAGGTGTCACTTGGTCAAAAGCTAGTACCAAGTCCCGAGAAGGTAAGCATGAACTCAGAGACTTCTTCTTAGTAGCAGTTGAACTCAAGGAACAATATGCCACATAAGGCTCATGTGACATAGTAGTGCCTAATGACGAGGGATCAGACTGGTCTTCAGTTGGGTAATAAGGAGGATCAATGAATGCAAGCTGGTCGATGGTGACAATGTTTTCGTTATGAGGGAAATGCATTACACGAAAAAGCGTAGACACCACAACATGCATAGCATAAATGTAATCACGCCCAAGGATCATATCAAAGTCCACAGGGTCCTTTAGAACCATAAAATCAACTAAGACTGTTTTTCCACCCAAGGTAACAAGTGCCCGACGGAGGAATCCGATCGGTTCACTAGGTCTTCTATCGAAGGTCAACGGCCAATTAACAGCTGGAATAACATTAGGGAAACCCAAATCTCTCCAAGCATAAGCGGATAAGATACTAACAGAAGCACCTTCATCAACAATGCATCGATCAACCGTATGGTTCCCGATATCAACCTTTATCTGGAAAGGTGTCGAAGAAGGAAGGCGAGGCTCGGCTAGACTATTCCAATCAAAGGAAACAATTCTAGGGCTTGGTAGGGGTTCACATGGCACAGATGAAGTGCCCCCTTTTTTAGGAACATCCAAACTGGAAATGCAGAAGACTTCAGTAGTAGGTGCATCAATCTCTGAAGGACTGAAGGGATCGGTCGAAGATTGCATCGATTCAATCACTTCACTCTCCGAAGGAAGAGTGGGGTCGACCAAAGATTGCATTGGTTCAACCACTTTATCAACCAAAGGTTGATCTAACTGTAGGGAATCTATAGACAACTCAGGAACAGAGGTTCCTTTAGACATGGACCACACTCTTCGTGCCTCTGGAATGGTAGGGCATCGGTGAGTAAGGTGATCTCCCTTACAAAGTTTACAAGGGAACTTTGGTTTCCGTCCTATTGGTTTAGACTCCTTTACAACGTCAGTACTCTCAGCATGACTAGCATTGGCTGACAGCTTGCCCCCAGCATGACTCACAGAGGCTGGTTTCTCAGAAGCAAAAGACTTTTGAACTAAGGACCACACTTTTTGCACTTCTGGAAGTATAGGGCACAAGTAAGTAAGGTGGTCTCCCTCGCAAAACTTACAAGGGAATTTAAGCTTCTGTTTGTTGGGTTTTTCGACAATGTCAACTCCCTCAGCATGACTTGCAGTGGCTGATCTGGTATCTCAAGTATGACTCACAGGAACTGGTGACTTGTCATTAATATGACTAGCAGTGATCAATGACGTGTCCTCAACATGACTGACAGTGGTTGAAGACAAAATTTCAGTATGATTTTCAGTGACTAAAAGTTTTCTCCCAGCATGACCTCTAGAGGCTGGGTGGGTGCCCCCTGCACGATTTGCAGAGGCAGGGTGCTTGCCCCCAGCATGACTTACAGAGGCTGGGTTGTTGCCCCCTTGTTTTAGCATCTTCTTCCTATTCTTCCCTCGTCTATTCCTTTTAGACTATTGGCTACTAGTATTGCTACTTTCGCCGCATGAGGTAGAAGGAGGAGGAGAAGATGTTACTGGCAAAGGAGGCACAGGGTTCTGATGCTCTTGATTTGAGGTGCTCACAAAAGAAGCGTCAGGAGCATGCAAGGCATTCGGAGTGGAAAACAACCACACCGGCAGCCCAATAGTGAATCCAGGAAGATTCAGAGTAGCCATTAAGGGAGTACCAATGTTTCCAATGAATGGAACAGCACAAGGATCCCTCGGAACAGGGGTACCTTGATTGGCACTCGCCGGAATGCTAGACATAGTTTCTCGCCCAAATGAACAAGAAGTTCCCTAAGGCAAACTAAAACAAGTAGCACAAAGAGCACACCACTAAAAAAGGTCCTAAGTAAATCAAACCAGGAAAACAGATGCCTTCCGGAGAAGAGTCTGGGATGATGAGGGCCCAGAACAGATCAACGAAGGATGAAGGATAGTTACCCGGGGTCCACAATACAATGACTAAGGGTGCAAGCGCTGGAATCACCCAACCGCCCTCCCAAAGACCTGCAAGGGATTTCCTCCGACGTCTATCCTAGGTACAGCAGATATACCCTCCGCTGTCACCTGTGTATGAACCTAGAGTCTGATACTAAGGATACCACAACACCGAAAATTCCTGGGGGAACAGTCACCGGTCGAATCAGAAAGCGTGGGCAGGGTAGCTAAGCCCGAAACTCGAAAGAGTCCCCAATACGCAATCCGATCCTGGCGTATGCTCGAACAGAAAGTGGGAGGGGTATTCCCACAAACTAATATCACATTGACCTACTGCATAGATCCCAGGCAAATTTTGAGTGAGGTGGGTTTACCTGATGATAGTCTCACTACGATTTTTGCGCAATGTGTGATCTTGGGTGGTTTAAGGTGTTTTAAACCCAAGATCCTAACCAAGACTAGTTGGTGTAGTGTAACCTAGTAAAGAAAATGTTGCTAGTTCATTTTATTAGAGTTCATTTTAAAGGTTACTTGATTACTCAAAAAGGTAGTGGGTGTGTGAGAGTGGTTATAATAGAGATAGAGTACTGAAAATGAAATATTTACCACCAAACAAATCTTTTTCTTTTCAATGCAAGTCTTAAAATTCTGATCTAGAATGCATATGCAAATGCAATTTTTTAATCTTTCGAATGCAAAAAGGTAAAAATAAAGTCTAAATGTACAAAAATAAACTCAAAACCTAAGAATGCAGCTAAAACAACTAGGTATGCAAAAGAAAACTTGTTCTTTTTTATGCAAAGCACTCTAAAATCTTTTAACCCACTTGCAAGGTACTCTATTCAGAAAATGAATCAAAATTCTTTATGCTTTTCAAAGGTAAGAAAAAAAAACTAAAACTAACCTACTACCAAAGAAAAGCAAAGAAACTTTCAGGTTCTCTTTATGAAACAGTAAAAGCTACCAAATATGACTTTCAATTTCTTATTGATGTAAGCACGCCAACCATTGGGAAAAGAGTACAAAAACTACTTTTAGACCCAAACGAAGCAAATGAACTACGAAGAAGTATGGTTTGGTAAAGTCAGGTCTGCATGTAAACAATGCAAACAAGGTCTTGAACAGCAGCCAAAACACTTGAGCTTTCACTACAAAAGAAAAACTAAAAGCATAAGGGAGGACAAGAAACCAACCTAAAAGAGAAATTTCACTCAAATAGATACAAACAGGGTCAAAAAGACTCAAGAGGTTTCAAATCCATTGGAAATGGGGCAAGCAAGTTCAATCAGACTTAAATTAGGGTACAAAACACCAAACAGGTCCACAACCCCCCAACTTAAGTCAACAAACCCCAAAACTTTCCAAACAAGCCCAAATTGATCAAAAGAGGTTCAAATCATGAATGTAGGATCAATACAAGGATGGGAGACCACTTACAGGGGTTTAACACAGACCTAAGGTCATCAGGGACCCCCAAAAAATGCAGCCACAGCCCCCAGATTTGGGTCCACAACCCAAAAAATCAAACCCAGATTTTGAGCGCTACTGTGTATGAAGGAAACTAGCGCTCATAGCAGTATGGGCGCCACTGTGCAGAGGCAAAGTAGCGTATGGGTGCTACTGTGTGGTACAAATAGTAGCGTACAAGAAAAAAAAAAGTCTAAAAAACGGGGTTAAAACCCCCAAACTGGGTCCACAAAGGTTTGCAAGGGCTGGGAAGGGTCTGTAAAAAGCCCAGGAGGGTCAAACAGAGCCTACTAACTGATCCTAATCAAGAAAATGAACAAATACCATCAAACAAG
This sequence comes from Larix kaempferi, assembly GCA_027924585.1. Taxonomy (NCBI): domain Eukaryota; kingdom Viridiplantae; phylum Streptophyta; class Pinopsida; order Pinales; family Pinaceae; genus Larix; species Larix kaempferi. The sequence continues at coordinate 8,949,287 of BSBM01000314.1, forward strand.
ACTGAAGAAATGACCTTGGATACCCCTAAGCAGTTAGGCTATCCCCAGCAGTGTCGCCATTCTGTTGTGGGGAAAATGCACCTATAGTTCAGGGGAGAAACTACCAACTTACGGTGATAAAGATAGACTTACAAGCATTCTGCAAGTACAATAAATAAATGAAGAGATTAGGGTTTAGATTTGTAGGCACCTTATTCAGAAGGTTGATCCTAGCTTTGCCTCCCTCGCTCTTCAATGCTTATCCAGTGTTGCAATGCCCAGACCTGCAAAACAACTTGATACCTTTCTCAAATATATTTGACTACATATATAAGATTGATATCCATAATAGAAGAAGACATCAAACTACAATCAAACAGTAATCAAATCTAAGACACATCAATAGGTCATATTTGGAAAGAGAAGAACGTCTGATCTTTATTAATGAATGAAAGCAAGTACATACAATTATACCTTCCTTCAAGCTTGGCACTTCACGAAACCTAGATTCAAGGTCTCCTGCTTCCCTTCTCCAAGGATCCCAGCCTCTAAGCAATTGTACTAGGGTTTACCAAAACTGAAGCACAAGAGAGGGGGATCAGGGTCTCCATTCCTCCCGCATAACTTTTCAATTGGGCTTGGTCTTTTCACATGACCCTTCTACCCTCCTTATATAATCAATGAGGAAGAGGAAAAGAAGTTATAACCACTCAAGAGGTTTCCCAACCAACTTAACTTACTCGAATTTCAAGATTTTGACCAAAACAGGAGTGTACTCTACTCTATAGTAGACAAAGTTGCGTACACATGGCAATGGGCGCTACTTTGAATGAGGTAAAGTCGCGTACACATGCTACTATAATAACAGTGGAGTCGCGCTCATGTTGAAAAATGGCCAAAAACAGGCTTTTCTGCTCATTTTCAGGAGATGGTTTGGTCTGGAAAAATGTTCCTAAGGGTCATATACATCAAATGGGTCAAGAATGAGGTAATTTCAACCATTTTTAGTGTCCCAAATGACTCCTCCATCCACAAATGTCCTGTTGTGTGACTGAACTTGATCTCAAGAAGTGTCGTCATGCGACCAAGGGAAACAAGTGTCGTCACGAACGGAGAGGTGTCATTTCAAGCTATAACACCATCCGGAGATCAAATAAATCAGATAGTAGCTTCTGGAGCCATACTGCCGCACAACTAGCCAAACAAGATGCAAAATACTATGCTTCGAGTGTACTCAGTGCTACATAGGACTGCTTCCTGCTAAACCAAGAGATCACACCTGATCCCATACTGAAGCAACACCCAGATGTGCTCTTCCTATCTACAGCACTGCCTACCCAGTCTGAATCAACATAACCCTGCAGGTTAAACTTTTGATTCGCATCATACTTGAGCCCATAATCAATTGTACCCTTCAAGTACCTCAAAGTATGCTTTACAGCAACCTGGTGAACACCTCTAGGATCCGTCAAGAACTGGCTCAATGTGTTCACTGCAAAGCAAATATCTGGTCTCGTGTTCGTCAGGTTCATCAAGGACCCAATCAAAGGATGATACACAGTAACATCAACCAGATCAGACGAAGCATCACACAGAAGCTTCAGGTTCGATGCCATAGGTGTGGCCATGGCCTTGTAGTCCATCATCCCGAACCTCTTCAGGATCTCTACTGCATACTTCCCTTGGCCGAGGAAGATCCCATCTACACTCTGCCACACCTCCATGCCTAGAAAGTAGTGCATCATCCCCAAGTCCTTCATCTCGAACTCGGCGACAAGCTTCCTCTTCATGTCGGCAATCAATCTATCCTCACCTATGAAAAACAGGTCATCTACATACAAAAGTAGTATCACTGGATTGCCTTCCTCAACCTTGTAGTAAAGGTTGAAATCCGCTTTACTCTTGGTAAAGCCCAAGATGGATAGAAAGCTGTCTATCCTACCATACCAAGTCCTAGGAGCTTTCTTCAAGCCATACAAGGCTTTCTTCAACTTGCACACATATGACACTCTGTCATGTGTCTAAAAAATGAGTGGCTGCTCCACATACAATTCCTCCTTGACTACACCATTTAAGAAAGCTATCTTGACATCCATCTGGTGTATCTACCATTTCATCACTGCAGCTAGAGCAAGTACTATTCTGATGGAAGTGAATTTGGCTATAGGAGGAAAAGTCTCTTCATAGTCTATTCCCTCTTTCTGAGAGAAGCAATGAGCTACAAAACTCGCTTTGTATTTCTCTGTGCTACCATCTGCAACATGCTTGATCTTAGAGATCCACTTGGAAGTCACAACAGACTTCCATTCAGGTCTTGGGACCACGTCCCAAACATCATTCTTCATGATCGACTGGTACTCTTCGATCACTACTTCATCCCGGATCCTGGGAACTTTAGATTCTTCAATAGATAGCTTCGTTGCTGGAAGAAATGTTGTAGTCCTTCTTTTATAGGTGATGGTATATGATCTTTCCTACAAGACAAGTTAAATTGCATGATTAGAAACATCTTATAGTTTTCAGAACAGATTCTTACACATAAAGAAATATGTCATACAGTCATGCAATTATTTTAGCCAATGCTTCAATACAACATTTATCCATATCCCGTAACTTTCTAGATGCCTTCCAATTTCTACCAGAACATTGTTAAGAGTGTGCACAACTCCCAACATGTCAGCAAAGAGGTTTCATTCTAGATAAGTAGCAATGGAATGTTGTACAGTACCATAGGCCACTTACCCATTACATGCATATTAGTGGTATACTGTTCATTAATGCAATTATTCTAATATGCATGATACACAACCTAAGTCTAGGAACATAAGTATATACATCATTGAACAATATTATTTAAACAATCAAATATACAAGAAATGACAATTCAAATACTTATCTGTGTTTGTTTGTTGGGTGGACTCCCTCTCAATCTTTGCTTCCTTGCAGGAACTACTGGAGTGTGCTCCCTCTTGATCTTTGCTTCCTGGATTACCTGTCCTTGAACTTATATCCATCCTCGATCACTATGCATGCTTACTAGTATCATCATTGTGTTATCCTTGAGATCGCATACATAATCATACATTCATTAGTATAATCTTAATACTATCAAAACACAATAATCTTAAACATGTATAGTCATGATCATTTCAAACACAGATAATAAGCATTAGCATTCAAAGTTTCAAGTAAGACTTCTCTTACTCATGCATATTCATATTTGACCATAAAACTCTTCTGGTTAGTCATATCATCAATCAAGGTAAGGAACATAATATGCATAAACCCTAGATTACTCAAACTTGTAACTCCATGAGTAATCATTATCAATCATACGAAAGTATAAGATCCTTACATAGGGTAGGATTCTAACTTGATATAGGAAAAACATACATGGTCATCATATTTGCTAGTTATGTCTAGTAATGTCTTCTTGCTCTCTTCAATGACTTACGCTAGTAACCTGCATGTCTCATAGGTTAAGCATTGTAGAACCAAATTATACATACCTTGTAAGTAGAGCTTCTATGTGATCCATGACAATGGATGAATCTTTGTCTTCATGTCACCATGGTCATATGTTCTTGAACTAGAACATGATTTGTCTTTCTTGATGTACCTTTCATGTTAGTGGACAACATCAACCACATACAACACCACAATGCATTAGTACAATCATAAGTGTCAAAACCCTAATCAATGAATATCTGCATTCATAATTTTATTAAGGTGAGATGACAAGTCTAAAGTTAATCAAGATTGTACTAACCTTAATGAAGACAAACATACCATAAAATTAATCATGAGCAGATCTTGAAACATACCTGGATAAGTCATACCTGTCGAGATTGCTTGTAACTTCTTATGTAAGGCCTTAGCCTCATCTCCCTCTGAAACAAGAACTTCTTCACTTATGCAGGTGACCAATCCATTCTCTTCTAGGATTAACCCAATCCACTTAATTTGTAGAAACTCGATCTGGAGAGCTAGATTAGGGTTTGTCAGGGAAACCCTAAAAATTAAAACTTTGAATTTAAAACTTCTAAAAGGATAGAAAGATGTGCCTTGATGAGTTGATCAACCTAGTATACTCAGAATTTGAAAACTACAAAGTTTCACCCGTCAAATTTGCTTTTCAATCTTTCAGATTTACTCGGGAGGACCTTGAATCAGGGTTTGAGTTTCCCAAAGCTTCACGCAACCAAATTTTTTGATCCAAATCTCTAAACTTCAATTTTTCCAAGGAGCTTCCAGCTATGGTCACAGATTTAAAAAATTCCCATTTTTGCAGAAGCCCTAATTTTTTACCTTTCTGATCAAAGTCCTGAACTATGGTTTGATCAAGCTCGTCCTTCTTCCCAACCAAAAAATTTGATCTTGGTCTCTAAATTTTGATTTTGATGAGGATCATCCAGCCTTGGTCTCTGATTACAAAAATTCCAACTTTCTCTGAAACCCTAAATTCCCCGAGCCATGAATGAAGGTGCTCAAAATCCAATTTTGTTTTGACAGAAATATGCACCTGACTATTTCTAGTGTAACTCTGAAATTTCACATCTACAGAATCTGAAAATTCTTCTTGTGGTATCCTGACCTATTACCTTTCCAACTAGAAAGGTCTGACTTCAAATGGATTCTCTGAGAGAGAGTTATACCAAGTGTCGCAACGTAACCGGTTTATGGGATAAAATAGGAGAGAGAACTTGTACGCATCTCCACATGTCACTAGTTCAATTTCGGCCTCTGAAAATCCTTCTTGTGAACATACTGTCCATTCCCTACCTGCCACTTTTTACTAAATTTCATTTGGAGCTTCCTATCCCAAGTTGTGACCTTTTTTCCTAGGTCACCTGTTTATGACTGAGATCTGGAAGAGGAAGAAACCCTATATTGTACAGATCATAAATCTGAAAGTACAACGAATTAGAGGCTCTCCTTTGGACATTAGGTACATGGGGATATTATATTCGACCTGTAAGATTTTTAGATCCTGAAACCTCACCGAAATGAATTTATAGCGAAAGTGCTATGATGACTGGCTTTTGCTATATCAATCCCTAGTTTCGCAAGTGCAACAAGTGTCATAAATGCCATACCATGCCTTCTTTCAGGCTAGCTCTAATACCATGTTAGTTTTTCAGAATTTACTTCAATCTCATCTAGGATCTTAATTGAGAGAACAACATGTACAGCATATCTACAGCATATCAATCATGGACAAAATAATGCAAGCACACAAGTGACAATAGACACACAGAGTTTTACTGTTGAAAACCATAAAGGTGAAAAACCCCACAACTTCCTCAGAGATAGATAGAGCAATGATACAACCCAAGCATAAGATATATACTCCTAGCAGCAGCTTCTCCTCCTCCGCTAGTGCGCCACTCTTCAATGAGTGTATGAGTGAAGAATAAAATGATCAAATAGAGTGCCTCCCGCACTCTATTTATACTTGACTTGACTTGCCTAATAACCTTTACTAGTTTGGCCTTAACTTAACCACATAACATAACGCTGATAGGGCCGATCCCTAGTAGGGTGGTCTAATAACCCTTTAACCCACATGACTTATACAGGGCCTACCCCAACAAGGTGGTCTAATAACCCATCAAGTATAAGCTACGACACTTATAATATAAATGACGCCACTTCCGTATAGAGGAATAATAACATATCTATAGGAATTCAATATACATATATGAAATACATTCCAAAGTTACAAATACATCAAC